>JAUESF010000064.1:5268931-5283214 GCA_032274765.1 Malacoctenus tetranemus
TGAATACAAGACAATCAGAATAAATCTCAAAAAAGTATAAAAGCATCTGTTCACGTAACTAAATATTGAGAGACACTGCAGGAACCACAAAAGCCAAAGTTGCACAATTCGGAAAAAAACCTTTGGTTTGTTGTGTCTTCCTGTTGGCTCCAGAGTGGCTGACAGCCATACAGGTAATTGTGGTAATGGGCTTTGTCATTTTCACTGTGTGTCCATTGAAGATTAAGCAGTGTGCAAATGACTCCCGGGCAGATCTGTGCCCCAAGGGTGTCAATTACCATCAATGGACCTTAAGCCTTGTAGCTACTCACTCTTTGCCGTCATCCACAAGAGAAGCTCTCTGAATGACGGGGGCTCGGCGGCGCTCCTGGAGCCGCCACGGCCTGTCAAAAACAGGAGCACACTGTGCTAACGTGCAAAATGCTGCTGCTGAAAAAGCCAAGATTCGACCAAGAACTCTTTCTGAATGACAGTATAGATGAAATCGGCATTGTTAGCACCACAAACTAGCTTGGCAACTCGCACGCGAGAAAACAATAGTGAACTGAAAAAAACTTTCAGCCCAACTTTCAAAACTATAGTTTAGAAACAATGACGTGGAAAGTAAGGTCACTCTCGGGGCCAAATTTCAACAACTTGGCTTCAAGTTTTCATTTATTTCCAACTGTAGTCCTTAGCTTTGTGGCAGTGCCACGTTTTTTAAGGAACAAGGCACTGAAAGCTGCTTAGTGGGCCCTGCAGTGCAGATTTGCATTTCACCATGCAGGGAATTACAGCAGGCGAATGAACAGGAAGGGTGGAGGGGTGACTGTGGGGGATTAGGATTGTAACAGGATTAAGAGAAAGGTTGAAGGATATTTCTGTGGCATCTAATTTGAACTGCAGCAGACACAGTTCAGTTATATGTGTCTGTGTGTTCACCACCAGCTGACACACCTCCACCAGACAGAGTTTGTACATGGGATTAAGGATGCAACACTAGACTCACGGCACATCGGTGTTTGGAGAGCGGGCCGCGGCGTGGGCACCGAGTTTGAATGTCGCCCTCTGTTTGATCTCGCTTCGCCAGCACGCTGGTTTTGTATGCAAACCCCCGGCATGAGTTGATCAAGTGATCTTTGCGTGAGACGGTGTTTCTCCAACTCTTTTGGTCATTCCCCACTTTGACCAACAGGGAAATGTGAAGCCCCACCTACCCCGATCGCCCCCTTCAAAAACCATTCGTTCGAAAATTTCAACCTGAATTGAATCGCCCCACCTGTGATATCTCAGTTGCCCACCAGTGGGCAGAAGCACTGGGTGAAGAGGTTCAGAAGGAAATGCACGAGGTTTCAACACTGATTGTAATGAGGGTCTGCACGATATTCTTGGGGGAGGTTTTTTTTTCCAGTAAGGAAAAAAAAATGCTGGAAAGTAGAATTGACCCGAGAGCCAAACGGCTAAATCTGTAATCAATCCTGCTGCGTAACGCCCCACTAAATACAACCTGATCCGGTTTTTTCCCCCTCTAATTGTGCAAACAACACATTTCATTGACACCTCTGAAGTCTATTAGACGGATCGAATCTGTTGTTCCAGCCTTTAGAAAATAAGACATGATTTCATTAGCTGTTCACGGTAATTCATCATGATAGAACTTTAAAATTCAGGCTACTTTATGTAACAAACTAGTAACCTCAGTATTAGGGGTAAATAGGGCTTAAGAGGCCCACATCTGGGCAACCTCACACCTGGATTTGTTTGTGACACTTGTTGAGAATTCCACAACAAATGCTAACGTAGCTAACCTGAGTGAACCAGGAGATGAGTGCTGACAAAATTCTGCCTCCAAAATAATTTGGTGAACGCAAACAAAATGCTTCAATGTTGAGGGGGTCTGTGTCTTTGTGAATTCAAGATAATTATCGCATCAAAACACAACAATAACAATAGCTCCTTGCTACAAGAGGGGCAGCAGTCCTGCAGGAGGCTTCTGAATTGCGCCCAACAGCAGACAATGCCTGTGAATTCACAATGCTGTAACACTGTTGTGCTGATGACTCTTCAGTGACGCTCGAGCAATAAATGACTTTGGAGTAGAGCTGATGTCACACGAGAGGATGAAACATGGTTTCAGGAGACCAAACTGAATCAGACTCATCGTTGCTCTTCCTCCCAAACAGGAGTGAGCATTTCAGCCAACCAGGATGCGGAGACGGACATGGAGACCTTCCAGATGGAGATAGACAAGGGCAGCAAAAAGTCCATGTTCAGGACCAACGGCGGCTCCTACTGGACTTTGGTGACTCACGGAGAGATTCAGTCCACCGCCACTGAAGTGTAAGCAGCCTGTATCTCTGATTTCATACATGAAAGTGTGCGTTCCTCTATCCACTCATCTCTCTAAAAACCCCTCTTTTTTTGCCTTTTCATGTATCTTCCTTCAGTGAGGTCAACACAATGTTTGACATCGAGTGGCGAGGACAGAGGGTGGCCCTCAAAGCGAGCAATGGAAAGTACGTGTGCACGAAGAAGAATGGCCAGCTCTCAGCAGTCAGCGATGCTGCTGGTAAGTGCTTTCAGCCGAGCCACTTGAGATCCAGCGATACAGCCACCGCAGGTGCAGCACTGTGTAGCCACACGCACACACACACCGCGTTCACACACTCTTGCAGGTGACGACGAGTTATTCCTGATGAAGCTCATCAACCGCCCAATGCTGATCCTTCGCGGGGAAAACGGCTTTGTGTGTCACCACAAGAACTCCAACACGCTGGACGCCAATCGATCCATCTACGACATCTTCTCCCTGATCTTCAACGACGGCGCCTACAACATCAAAAGTCAGTTGAGTCGCTCTCAGTACAGTGCTTGCATCCTTGTTTTCAAAAAGGTTTCGATGTAATGGCTTCTGACATCACTTCTGCAGGCGTGAGCGGGAAGTTCTGGTACGTCTCCAGCTCCGGCCTGGTGTGCTCGGACGGGGAGAAGTCGGAAGACTTTTTCCTGGAGTTCCTGGAACACGGACGCGTCGCCATCAAGAGCTCCAACGGCAAGTACCTTCGCGGCGACCAGGGAGGAACGCTCATGGGCGACGGCGCGTCCGTCGACGCTTCGTCTCTCTGGGAGTACTGATCCCTTCGTTCTGGGTCCTGAGTTCTCTCAATAAAAAGGCCTGAAATAACAAACGCAGAACCTGTTTCTATCAGATCACATGAAGCGGACTGACCGGCTAACATTTTCCTGCCTGTTTTTATACTAGCTACCTGATTCTATGTTCTGTTTTGTTTTGTTTTTTTGGTTTAAACTTGTTTTTGTTTTGTTTTTTATTTTGAATAATTCAGCACTATAGAAGGATTCTTTTATTTTCTTTTTCGAGTGTTAGATGTTTGTCTTCTCAATGAAAATTAATGCCAACATAGAACGATGCATACTGTGTGAAAACGTGTTATTTCACAGGCGGGGAGTCTGAGAGTGGCTGTCCCAGTTCTTCCAGACACACTTTGTATTCAATATGTATGAGTATTTCTGATCGCAGCCACGCTGACGGGTCACAACAAACAAAGAGTGAGCGTCACCGCCTCTCTTGGTTTGCAGTTGTTGTCACTTTGTCACATTTTCTGCTTTGTTGATGCAAACGACGAGTTCACGAGCGACGACAAACAAAACTTGTAGTTGGCGAGTTTAAGATGAGAACCACCAGGCCCAGAGGAACGCTGTGAAAACATGTGGCACGGAAAGTAACGCCAAAAGCAAAAAATCAGGAAATACAAGCAAAGACAGTGACAAATCTCTGTGGCTGCATTCTCTGGATTACACACATTTACTGTACTTAGAAAGAAGTCTTGGTGTAGGTGGCTAGATGGCTTTATTTGGAGTAAACGCGGGCGACTGCTGTCAACACTGGAGTAATTTCATTTCTTTGCTCGGCAAAGGAGTGCGGCCACCGACTCGTGCAAAAGGCAATGTACCACCGTCTCCTCCGACAGCGGGTGACTGGTGCCGGTGATGCTTTCATTTACCCTAATGGAACATTTACAGCTTCGATAAAAGAACAATCCGGAGCAAATGAAGTGGACACAGAAAAATAGGACATCTCGTGAGCCTCCGTCACGTTCCGAACGTAACTACACAGTAGACCCTACAGCAGACTCTGTAATGCATCATTGGATCCATACGCGCACCACACACAGCGACAGGGAGCTTCAGCATGGTCAGACACTAAAAGTCTCAGTAGAGAAATCATACATCCGGATCAGGGACAAGCGAGAAACCAAAAGTGGTGGTGGGGGGGAGGGGGGAGCACATTTAGAGCGTCTGATGGACAACACATCATGTTTAATGGATGTGGTGTGAACTCGGGGAGGTGCTTCTCTGGTGTTTAGCCTAGGGGCCTTAATCCACAATGTACTTTATATCCCTTTATGTCTTGTTTTCATGTTGAGAGATGGATAGCAAGATGTGGGGAAAAAAATAAAGGATGGATTTTGATGATGAAGTTAAAGAAAGATTGCAAAGATTGCTTCCTAGAGCTCCTGATTTTACAAAAATCTTTGTTGGTCTCTCCGAGTGTCGCGACCTTCTCTTTTCTTTTTTTAATTTGTCACTCTGAAGCAAAACTGTTTTCGAACACAACTCTTCACACGATGTTTGTTTTTATTCTTCCAGCACACAAAAGCAGGAGAATATTCACCCAATTTCCTTTGTGCGCTGAGGGCCACATTTTCGCGTCCCACCCTCTCCACTGGGTAAAAACACGGCGCTCACTTTGTTCGGCGGACGCTGCCGCTCCGGCGTGTTCTCGTCTTCAGATATCTGCTACAATTTTCTCTGAGGCTTTGTGCAAAAAGGCCACGAGTGCTCCGATTGACGACAATAATTTGAACCAGGACGGCACAACAAAATGTTCAGATGCATGTGGAACCTGCTGGACTGTGCTTCAAATTTAGCCTTTTTTTTTTTTTTTTTAATGTAGGTTTGTTTTTTTTGTGAATCAGTCCAACTAATGAAAGCGATTTCCTCTTACTATCACCCATGATTTAACGAAGGCGTGAGCTGTTGGGACTCTGTCAGAACATATGCTGGTGCACAGTGCAGAGGACAACATGAAACGTATACTCCTAATCCTCTTTAAGCCCTCTAGATTTTTTGTAAGCTCTCTCTCAGGAAGTGATGAAACTTGCACTAGTGTGACTGTAACGTGTAAACCAGTGTTTTTTTTGTTTTGTTTTTTTTGTGACGTGTGCAATCTGCAATTGATAGAGAGTCGTTCTAGCCAAGGAAGATGCTTGGTCTCCACTGCAACCCGTGTCAGCTCTTTAGGGAGCCTCTGGCCATATTATAGGGTGTATTTGATATACATAGACCTTTGTTGTTCTGCAATGTTTGTACTCTGATATGATTTTTGAAAATGTTGAGAATAAAAACGATGCTGTTGTTGACTTTGGGAAAAAAAATGGTGCATGCATTGGAATGCTGGACAGTGACTGGGATGCTGGCTGGAGTCCTGCTTCCTGCTTTCAACATAAATATGTCGCAGTCTCTAATACACTAAAATCCAAAACTGTTCTTATGCTGGGCAAAAGAAAAAAGACTTCAACTGTTGAAAGCCAACGTTACTTGTTCTATGTCTGGGATTTTTAATGATTTTCAACGTGTTCCGTCGTGATGAGAAAAAATCTGATTATGGGTTTCACTTTATAAATACCTAATTTTAGATGAGGAGTTAAAGAAACGTTTGTGTCACTGATGACAGGGATGATACGTGCAAGCCTGGATGCTCAGAGAAAGTCAAGTTTGTAGAAGAAACGTGACATCAGAGGCAAAAGTGTAATTCACTCACACCTTAATGATGAACTCCGTGATCTCAGCCTGATGTCGTCTCCTGGGTCCTCCAGCAGCAACACTTTTGCTTTTCCTGCTGATGTACATTGACAAAAAACAAAACAAAGCACTGGTTTACACTACTAGACATAGCAGTGAGGACTTCCTGCTCAGTACACTGGGTGGCAGTGTGTATTCGCTCACTCACTTCGTTCTCTGGCAAAGGCTTAGGTGAGTGATGTGCTGCAAAAATATCACATACTGCCACAATCCCAGCAGGCGGAAAAGCACACCGCAACTGACCTCCATACATTTATAATGCCCTCGCCTGTCACTTACAGCCCACAACAGATAACAAAGAAAAAAAAAACACTGTACGGATTTATTTGTGCTTGGGAGAAAATGTGTTCTACTGCAGCTTCTGGCAGCAGTCTTTCACGCTCCAAGAAATCAATGATTTGAAATATTTATAGAAAAATGAGATGTTTTTCTTTCCTCACACAACAGTTCTAATCCTTAAAAGACAAAAACACGCCGGCTCTCCATCGCTAAACTGTCCTGAACCTCAACTCATTTGGCAACTTCTCATCTCCATCACGGCGCGTGGATTCCTCGCTCATTAACCCTCTGACAACACAAAACCCACAAACCGACACATTTTAATGACTCTGTTTTCACTAACTGAGATACGGGCTTGATTTTTGGCAAAGCACATCCACCATGTGGCAAACCGGGTACTTCAATGCAAAGTTTTAACAAACTCTCAAACTGAATGAACTACTGTTCCTTTGCTCAGCTCTCTGAGTCAGTAACGGTCCATCGGAGGTCACTCAGCTTCACCGCCACTGTTTTATAGCTCTGCTGCTATTCAGCCGGGGTTCTTTTGCACAAGAAATATGATGCCTGGATTTTGAAAATTGAGGGAAAAAATGGCCATTTTGAATGAAAAAGCAGCTGAAAAGTGTAAAAGGAATTGGATTGTGTCAGGATTCAAGGCAAATGTTTTCTTCATAAGATGCTGGGCTTCACGAAAACCTTTCTGCAAATTAAGCTGGAGGAAAGTTGAGCCATCTCCATGGATTGAAGGCAGTTTCCCAGGAAAACACACAGCAAATGATCACACAGGGGAGCTGAGCATGCACAAAGGCTGCACTGTGTGTAGAGGAACTGGACATTTGTCTGTGCTTTCAGGTTTTCATCTGAATGGCTGGCAAAAGGGACAAAAAAGACAAAAATAGCCTAAATGTATTCTTAGATCCTAATTTCTGGGAGCCTCGTCATTCACAAGTCAAGCAAGTAAATAAAGACGCTGCCAACAGAAACCTACGATTAACAGTGATGAAATTATGTCTAACGTAGACTAAAATCTACATCATCTCTGAGAAACTGAAGTTATGACATAACAGAAGAACTCAAAACAAACTAAAAAGATCAGTGGGAGTCAGCCGAGCAGAGTCTGAACCTACATTGAACGAAACCAATTCTCTTTTTAATCAGGATGCACGAACGACCGATTAAACCTAGAGGCACCTTAAAGTCAATGAGCCCAGAGAGAGCCACGGTGAAACCGCGAAAAGCAGAAGGAAGTCTTCACAGCGATCAGACCAGAAGTTCGATACAGATTGTGAAGCGACAAAGTGTCGCAGAGGAGAAAAACAAACACAAATCACCACAAAACTCTATTGCTGTTTTATCCGTGGATCGAGGAAAACTCAAAGACAGAACACTGAACAACAAACTGACAATGACTTGAAAATTTGTGGTGGTAAACACAGAAACAACTCAGTGGAACGGAACAGGAGAGCGGGCTGATAATGCAGGACAGAGTCGGTGAAAGTGACAGAATGAGGGATTGGTTTTCAAGCCCCAGGAGAAGAAAGGTGGAGGAGAGGGAGAGTTGCCTTATCAGAGCAAAGGAACACTTCCATTTTCTCCACCTTTTCCCCCATTTTCGTTGCTGTGCTGATGCACCACGCTGCTCTCACGGCCCCGCAGCGTCTCCCTGATTCAAGACCACGATCAGCTTCAGCCTCCGAATAAATCTGAGGAAAGAGATCAGCCCCTGTGCGCTCAGGAGACTCATCAAAAACACAATTATTCAGCTTTTTACAAAGTCTCGGCAGTGTTTTATCCACTCAAGGTTTCCCAATGTGGAGAGGTGCCTCCAGTAGAACTACGTGTCAACTGAAGCATAGAATCGTATCAGGGGGACAAGTCTCAAGGACTCGGCACGAGGACTTTCAAGGACCACACTGAAGGTGGACTCAAAGTCTGAGAAAAGCAGCCTTTGTAAATGCAGCCTGGCAAGCGCAGGTAAACAACTAGTCAGAGGTAATCAAAATGTGCATGTGCAATTAAGTTGAAGAAAGCGTTGATGACACAAAATGACAACTCAGCATCGGTCAAAAGTCAGAAATGTTGTTTTACATGAAGAATTTATATAAAGACATTTCAAAACGCTTCAAAGCTTAATTTAAGTAAAAAATGTTAATATATGAAGAATATGAAGACATAGCGATGAATCTTTGATTTCTCTCTCTCCAAAAAAAGCAATTTGTGTTATCCTGAGCTCGTAAACGAAATTACTTCGGGGATTAAAAGAAAGCTCCTGTTTTTATGACCGGCCTGTTTTATTTGCTTGAAAACGCGCGGCGCACTTTGCGGGAGCTGTTTTGATTGCATTCTTGCAGTATCTTGCAAAAATCTTTCATCCAGCTCTGAATAGAGGCCGTCCTCAGCCCGCGTCCTCTGTGTCGTGCCTAGACACGAGGCTCCCACAAAGGCTGGTGGGGGGGGGACGGACAAATTTGATCACTTATCTGGTCCCCTAATAAACTGGGAAATCAATTAAAGCAAACTAATGTCTGCCTGTCTGAAAGACATTTCTCGTCTGGCTAAATATTACCAGGAACCTGCAGCTCTGTCTGAACCCAGGAGATGCGGCACTGAATCAATGAAACCCAAATGCTTTTAGTTTTCATGTGTTTGGACGTTCTATTAGTTTTATTTTGGATGGAACCATCTCATTACACAGATATATTAGACCCACTAAAACATTCTCGGAGATGCTCCGATGAAAGGCAGACGCCTTCGTAAATATGACGAACGACCGGGTGTTTTGGTCAGGTCAGCCGTCTGAAGCCGGATGTATTTATGTCAGGGGGTCAAGGAGGGAGCGACCTTTGCACATCAAAATAATAACAGATGATAAACCTTATATGATTTGCAGATGCATCGAGAGAAACTCAGAAACACTCCGAATGACATTCACCGGAGCTCTTTTCCACCTTTCTCCGGGCTGTCTTCATGTCAAGGCGTAACATCTGCTCTTAGAGGAAAATAAAGGGGCCAAAGCGCAGACTGCATCACGCCAGAGATTCAACGCTCCGCTCCACGCGCTATTCATAACTCGCAGGTAAGTGCATTAATTACAGTTTTTTTGCCCTCTGGCTTTAAATAGCCAGACTCTGATAGTTGTTGCTAGGTGTGCTCAAAGCAAGCTGCTGCAATGAGTGACTCGAACGCCTTCAGCTGTCTCGAACTCAAGCAGCGTCCGTCACTGATGAGAGGCTCTCCGGTCACAGACGTCACTTTGTACGCAAGCATGGCTGCTCGAAATGTGGAGTTCATTTGCAGTTGCATACTTAAAACCCTTCATTGTTACTTTACTCACCAGACAAGAGTATGCTTTCAAATTCTGTGATTTGAATCCTATCTAGCATCCAAGTTAATTAAATTTTTGGAGCGTTAAGTTTGAAATCCTCCCCTATGGTCACAAAAACACCAAGCAGACTTTTCAGCACAAAGGACCTCGATTTTCAGCCACGTCTGATTTTCCTGGAGAGGAGAGAATGATGAAAAGCTGCTGCAATCTAAAAGAGAGCTCGAGAGATTTATCATCCAGCGGGACAACACTCAACATAATGCACAGCAACACAGGAAAGGCTTCAAAATGTCCTGCTGGCCGGGTCTGAGTCCATTTCTCGGGCCCATTGAGGATTTATGGCAGCCCTTCCAATTGCCTTCTGCTCACCTGTAACTCCCCGCGCAACTTGACAGAGCCCGGGCAGTTTTACAAGGAATGGAGTGGGAGTGCTGCCTCCAAATGAGAAGAGCTTATATCTACAGGGTCCAGGCAGCTGGACTTAAGGACCCGATAAGTGCTTCTGGGCCTTTCTCTCCTGGCTTTGCTTCGAGAATATTTCAGATTTGAAATATTCTGGAAAATTCCATAAAAATTGGCTTTAAATTTTACATGATTTGAGATCATTTGTTTCTCACGTCTCTCTTTTTAGAAAACAGTTTTTGCCATTTTTTTCTCTGCAGTCAAACTTGTCTGTTCAATGTATAAAAGTTTAATGGAGCTGTGGAGCTCGGTGGGTTAATGTGAGAGCCTCGTGAGGAGGAACCGTCTGGTGACTGATCCAGGTGGAGTCAGGTTTGGCTCCAAACTGCTTTATTAAAACATAGTTTGATGCAGAAAGAAGCTGCATCAAACCAGCTGAGGGAAACTAGCTTGATGCTGACAGCTCTCAGAGGCGAGCTCATCCTCACTAAGTGCTGTGTGTACTTCACAGGCACCGTGGCTGAAAGTCACTAATTCAATGAGTTACTTGCAGTTCAATACATGCAGGTCATTTCGAATGGGATAAAGTGCCGCTGTCGTCACTGAGAGGATGATGAAGCTAATGCTAACTGTTGGCTTGGGGGTCAAGGTTGAGGGTAGTACTCTCATGAATAGTAGCTCCGTCATCCCGTGTTACTTCATAGCATTTATGCTCAACGTAGTGAGAAGAAAACCTTCAGTTAATGATGTCAGTCAGAGCAGGTTCGGACTGATGTAACCAGGATGTCAGACTGTCCTTCGCAGCACATCCCTCAAGGGAGAAGTTTGCATTGTGTCAAGCTAATTAGCATCTCTCTTTCCCCGAGAGCACGCTTCTCTATTATGTCACTGGAGGGATCTGATTGGCACAAGTGTCCAATCCAGATTTTGCGCCGCTCCTCCAGATTATGATGACGCGCTGCCACAATGGTTCATTCTGAGCACAGAGTGGAAAAAGAATCGGAGTTTTTCTCTGCTCCTGGAAATTAGATTTGTCTTCAGTTCTTGATGGCTCAATTGAAAAGCGATTAGCCTGGAGTGTTTTCTAGTCGCCAGTGGATGAGCAAGTGTTCCGCTTGATGTTCATTCATACATCTTCTATAGTGCTTTTCCATTGAGTGAGATGCAGGAGGTGCTGGAGTCGAACTCGGAGCACATTCTGGGAGGGAGCAGGATACTACCTGGACAGGTGCAGGGCAGACACAGAACCACATGACTGCATACTAACATCGTAAGACCAAAGGATAACAGTTGATGCCTAATGTGAAATTCAAAGCCATGTGTCACAGTAAATAATTGGAGTGTAACTTGACATGCCTGAAAGCCTCAGTCTCCCTTCACTGAGTGGTTGGGTCTGGTAATCTAAAGGTGCGGAGTTTACAAATTCTCTGCACTTTGTTGTGAATGAAAGCCTAAAACGGCCTCTGCTGAAATAGGATTAACATTCTGTTTACTGTCCCGGCAGCGTTTCCACACTTAATAAGCAATTACTGTTGACATTCCATTTTCGGTCTGAACACATTGATGAAAGGGTTGCTTAATATGGGGTCTGCATCTTCAGGAGTTTCACCCTTAATTCACAGTAAGCTCATGGAATAGCAATGAGGCTGCATGTCTGTGTAACATCCACTGGCAGAGTATTTCATCTCTCCTTTAAAACAAGCTGAAACGGACCAACCTGCACTCTGAATGGACAGCAGTTCGTCCAGGAAGCCATCCATCAGGGGTGATCCTGCTTGGAAAAAAGCATCAGGGAAAAAACATGGTGGATTAAAGCCAAAACTGGCCTACAGGATTCAGTGTTTATCTCTGGACTGACTTCCAAACACTTGGAATAAAGAGCTACTTGTTTGATTCAGTCCGGTATTATCTCCAGTTAACTGCAGCAGGCAGAAGCTGGAGTCTTTGTTGTCGCTGACTCCAAAGAGCCTCAGTGAGTCTGACTCTCCAGAGGATGCTCCGCTGGAACAACTTCACTCAGTCCTTCGTTGCTGCTGAACCTGTAAATAATGGTGTGCATGTAGGTGCAACGCAACTAAACTAGAAGCAAATGTGTATTCTCCAGTCAGAAACATCTTCTTCACTGCTTTCAAAACCACTCACACGCTGTTTGTGAACATTAAAATGGCAAAATTGGCGCATTTAGTGACTTTGAATTTAAATCTAACACCTGAAAGAATGTTATCATGAGGAACTCTAATAGTTTAACAGGGTGACAAAAAGATCAACAAATGAGTAATCAGTAATAACAGCCAGTAGTTCGGCGCGCCAATTTAACAGTAGCAATAGACGATCGTGTAAATGGGCTCAGCTGCTTCTATTGTAAAAATGCGGTGGAAAAAATCAAGCAAGCAGACGGAAAAGTGTTTTCTGCATCACAAAATAAAACGAAACCTTTGGATTCCTCTTTACACACAGGCTGGAGTTGTACTTTGAAAGAATTTACCGGAAGTGAAGTGCTGCTGTTTTCTGTTTTGACCGTATAAATCAATTTCAGGAGCGCTGCTGCAGCACTTCAGCGCTCACTCGGGCGCTCCGCTGTCGGAGGATGGCTCAGACCAGCGCGCCGCTTCTCTCAGTGGTAGTTCTCATCGTTTGTTCCGCACATTCTGAACGGAAGTAACTATTCCAAGTTTGTTTTTGTTTTTTTTAATCATCTACCTCGTTAATTCTTATTTTCCTTTTAAATGATGGGGAAACACTTGGCTCGGATACAATTGGGAGCTCTCACGCATCGCAGACCTTTGAGCGTGTGGACCAATTACAGTGTGAGGAGACAAGCTCACTGACGGAATATCACCTCCACTGAGCCCTGCGCGTGGACTGAAGGATGAAGTACGGACCTGTGGTGATCACGGCTGGGCTTTCAGGTTTGCTCAGCTTCACCCTGCTCACTGTGGCCATAGGGACAGACTATTGGTACATCATCGACGTGAATAAACCCAACCACACAGGTGCGAACGACCTGAGTTCGCACTCCGGACTTTGGAGAATAAATGAAGGTATGTCCGCTGAAATCCAGTCTGTGTGGGCTGTGACTCGTGATGTGTTCGATTCATGCACACAAAACGAATATTTTATACGACTAAGAAAGAATAGTTTTGGACTTGGTCGAACCAAGTGGATGTTTGTTTGTTTTGACTTTACATGCGCAAGATCCGCAGCAGATGCGTTCCAAAGAAACTCTTCTCCTCCTGAGATTTATTGCTTCTGATGACCTCCTCTGTCAAACAGGTCTGGCTCTGCTTTTTTGGAGCACCGGCTTCGATCGATTCTTCATTTTCCTCTAAAATTGGATTTTCTGGACATTAAACGAGTCACTGCCGAGGTGTTCGCATTTTTTTTCTCATTGATCAAGTGTCTGGCGCTGCTGCCGTATCGGGTTAATTGTTGACTGCAACCCACAGCAGCTCCCGGTTGTTTCTCAGTCCCCTTGACTGGCAGGCTGCTCAACTAGTGGGAATATTTATCGCCTATATTGTATTGTTTTGTTTTTTTGGTTTCGTTTTGTTTTCTAAATAGAAGAAGATTGGCTTTTTCATCGATTCTTTCCAACTTGTTTAGTTTTTCAGAGAATATTTCTCACTGTAGAAAATGGTACATCTGTATCACTCCTGCAGGAGGTCGCAGGGTAATTCTGGAGAATATTTCTTTGACACAGCTGTGAGATTATGCGTGCAGTCTGCACAGTTTGAGCCCTGGGATGTGTCCAATTTGCTGCTAGTGGCGCCCACAGTTCCTGTGATAAGTGCCACGTAATGAGACAACATGAAGCTTTGCCAGCGCTGCTCCTGCTGTGCTCACCTGTGACACAGTAATGAAGCGCACACTGTAAGTAATTTTTGGGTCTCCAACATGGAAAAACTGAGGACATTTGCAAAGTCTTCTCCGGTTGAACCCTTAACTGTGTGGCTGTGGGTCTCCCGACGGTTCTTCTCAGCTCTTGGAGATTGAAACCCACCTTGTTTGGCTTTAAAGGGCAATTTGACATAATCCACAGCTCTGTCACACGCGGCTCCTGCCATATGTAACCTTTTCCCTTGACATTTTCAGGAAACAGGAGTTCAGTCATCCCTTCTTTCATAGCGAACATGCCCAGCCTCTCAGAGGCGGAGAGGCGCCTTCTTGGTGAGTGGGTTTGTTTATCCAAACATAACAGTCTGAAAGAGTCCGATCACACAGCAGACTGGGCAGCGGTGAGGCTGTCAGTCACACAGACAGGGGACAAAATGTAGACTTTTTGTTTAAAGCTCGATGTGTAAAATGTGACGCAAGCGGTCGAAAGGAAGTCTCATGGAGTCCCACCATGTACAATGTGAAAGAAATCCAATGGCTCCCTGCAGGGCTGGAGATCAATCTGAAAAATCTTTGCATTT
>JAUESF010000064.1:5305323-5318332 GCA_032274765.1 Malacoctenus tetranemus
GTGAATGTTCAAAGCAGCTCGGGTCAAGATGCACTTGCAACACCTAATTAGAAACTAACCCTCCTCACCCTGTCACTATCTGCCACATCGCATCGAAGCCACTAACCGATAGAAGATGTAGAACATTACTAAGAGAAACAAAAGTTGTTTTTATTCTGCCACAGTTTTCGTAACTATCAACTGTTTTTTTTATAAATATTATTTTTTAGTTTTTTGAATTTGAAAGTGTGAAACAAACTTTTCAGGCCACTTCAAACTTGTTTTTTTTCCCAAAAAATACAAAAGTCAACAGCTGTTTTTTCCTGTTTTCTCTTAGGCGAGTGAGCCAAGTATCCTTTGGTATTGTGACAACTGAGTTGGAGCCGTGAGAACCAGCAGAGTGGCACACTTTGAAGTCAGTGAGTGGGCTGTGCGAGGCCTGCAGCAGCAGCAGCAGCAGCAGCAGCAGCAGCAGCAGCTCACATTCTTTGATTGCTCCTCCCTCACTCACACTGCATTTCCATGGAAGTGGCCGGAGCAGCTTTTAGAGGTTCGTCCGTTGCGGCTTCCTTTGACGTGAGAGATCTGAGTGTCTTCAGTTTGCATCGCCATGGCAGCCTCATGTTTATGCTGGTGCACCTTTTTTGTTCTGCCCGGAAATGTTCACTGAAAATAAAGCAAAGGGGTCCGTCTATGCTACTGGATGTTCTGAAAGAGATGAGAAAGACTCTCAACTCTTTTTATGTGTCTTTTGATATAAAACCAGAGGATTTATCTTCAAATGCCTCAGTGATGACTTATCGTGCTTACCAGAATCAAGGGATCACTTGTAATCCTGGGTTAAAAAAAAAAACAGAAACGTAAAACGATCTAACGGAGGATATTCAAACAGGGGGAAACAGTTTGTTCTTGTGAAGTTCTTTTGTTGAAACAGTCAAGTTTTTCAGGAAGTTTTTTGGGAAAAGTACAAAACAAAATCCCAAAATAAGAAACGAAAAGCAAACTTGAACACCACCAAAAACAGAGAAGTGACTGATGCTAACCCAAACAAAAATACCATGGAACTTTGAGTTGCAGTGGAAAATGGCCAAAGGGGGCAGGAACATCCCCCATCCAACATGCGATGAAAGTCATAGTACATCATTGCTGTTGCCTGTCTATCACAAAAGCATACACAAGGACAGACAATCATGCTCTCAACAATGGACGATTCGGAGTCACCACCCAGCATGGACGTCCCTGGTTTGTGGGAGGAAGCAAGAGTAGCCACCGAAAACCCAAAGAACAAACATGCAAACTGTTGGAATAAAACAGAAAAGCAAACCTACAGGCTGCTGTGCTGTGAGGTGACAGCGCTCACAGCACACCACAATTACACCATAACACTATTAGCATGGTGTGTTCCGTTCCATGGAAATTTATGTGTGTGTGTGTGTGTGTGTGTGTGTGTGTGTGTGCGCATGCGTGCATGCGTGCGTGCGTGCATGCGTGCACGGGAGGTGACTGCATTCTGCATTCTTTGCTGACACACAATCCCGGCACTCTGCGGGGGGGTCACGTGAGGTGACCCCGAGTGTTACATGATCCCCCCCAGTTACAGGAAAGACCTGTTGACTCCACCTGTCTGAGCTCTGGTTTCAGCTGCTTTTTGTTCTCCGATTGTTAAATTCTTGCTCAATGTTCACATGTACACTGTTACTGTGCAAATATTACTGTGAATTTGTGCACGCACGCACGCACACACACACACACACGAATGCACGCACGCACATGTACACAAGTACACAAGTACACGCACACGTACACACACATACACAAGAACACACACACACTGCCAGCAGACCTCTCTCTTCTTTGAGCAACTGTTGTGGCTATTGCTCAGTGGCACACACTGAGATATTCACGGGAATTTGTTCTTCCAAAGAAGCAATCGATGACTCACTGATAAGAGCCAAAGTAAGTACTACACAGAAACTTCACATACGCACGCATGACTCTGTGACTGGCTGCTGGCGGGCCTATTGTTACACGACATGCCTCAGAAAGCCAGACAGGCATTTAATGCAGTGCCAGGAACTGTGAGGCGCTGGTTCTGACCAGCAGATATAGTGTTCGGTCAGCTTGAAAGCCTGCAGGCATCTGTCAGCTAGTGCCAGCTGTGGATTTGGTGCCATAGCGACCATTTACACCAATATGACAACAGGGACAACAGAGGTCGCGCTAAAAGTAAAAGATAAATCATGCAGATCAAGACTGTGACGTACATCAGTGAGTTTCAGAGTTTCTTCTGAATTACTTAGCAACTTAATGAGAAGTTCACATTTTTCAATGGAAGGAGCGGCACGACCTGCAGCGCTGACTGCATCAGAGGCGGGGACTTCATCTGCTGATCTGCTTCATGCCCAAACAAACCTCATGAAGAAAGGTCAAGCTCCGAGGACATTTCTGAGAAACAAGAGGCCACGCCCAGAGAGGGACAGCTGTGCACCAGCCAGCTGTCCCTCTCTAGTGCGCTCAGGGCACACCACAACCAGACAGACAGACAGACAGACAGACAGACAGACAGGCAGACAGGCAGACAGGCAGACAGACAGGCAGACAGACAAGTGTAAGTGTGCTGGATTCTTCCTCCAGAGGAGCGGGGGAGGTGTTGGAAGCCCTTTCGCCTTATATAGCTGCAGTTCTGATTGAGCTGGTTTTGCACCACAAAGTCGGAGAAAATCCCTCGATTTTTATTAGAAGTACTTGAGGTCTACTGGGGAAACGCACTTGGCAACACTTGCAAACATTTCACAAGAAGAAGGAAGTTTGGTGAGCGCTGTTCTCTTTTTAGTAAATAAAACTGCTGAGTTTTCTGGAACTCGCCAGCCTGTTATTTTGGGCCCACGCGATGTTGTTTCCAGCCTGATACCGACGACCAGCCCGGCCCTCCTCTTTTGAAAAACGTAGGTACAATGTTTTCATAGCTGGACCTTCCAAGCAGCGAGCAGCCACAGTTTGCCAAAAACCTTTGCCGCACCACCACGATTCATTTATCCTACACACTGCGTTGTTTGGTTTCCAAGGATACGGCAGCCCGTGCCACATTATGAATGAGCGTATTAACGTCAGGGTACAACATGTAGCGGTTGCGTCACAGCATAGCCCGGCTCGGGCCCTCTGACGCGACGAAGACACACCCTGTTCCACTGAAAGGCTCGCCGCACAGATGAAGTTACGCAAGCGCTCAATTCCAGACACAACCTGTCATCGTAAAGCTCGGATTATTTATAGAGCGCGCCTTTGTCAGCAAACTCCTGTAAACTGGCTCGCCGGATCCTTTGGAGCGCTTATTTTTCTCCGGCGACGGAACAACGCCGACAGACAGAAATAGTCCCGCAGCGTGGAGCACGGCAGACAAGTTCGAAGCGACGACAATGACGCGAGACGATCAGGAGCGACAACAAATCAGTGCGCAGCAACACAAAAGACCTCACTGCATTTTTTCCATCTTACACAATCGCCTCATCTTGATCACTGATTACCTTTGTTATGCAAGCCCCACTGTGTGTACACACTCTCTGTTTTTCTGCTGTCGTAA
This sequence comes from Malacoctenus tetranemus, assembly GCA_032274765.1. Taxonomy (NCBI): domain Eukaryota; kingdom Metazoa; phylum Chordata; class Actinopteri; order Blenniiformes; family Labrisomidae; genus Malacoctenus; species Malacoctenus tetranemus. Next base: position 5,308,883 of record JAUESF010000064.1, read on the forward strand.
CGAACGAGGGCTGTGTTCCGCGCACCCCACTGGAGAGTCTTGCGCCGCAACCATCACACAGAAAGTCGTTTCAGCCGGGTCCGGCCTTTATTGCAGCCGTGACTCAATAGGGTGTTTCCCAGCAGAGCAGGAGGATTCTTAGGGATTTCTCTTCAACTGTCTGTTTGGCATGAAGCGCCTGCGGTCACCTTTACGCCGCATCACGATTTACTTTCTGGAAAGGAAACAAAGAGCAAAGGGCTTCACCTGAACTGGCCGTCTTCCCATAATGCCTTCCACCGAATTACATATGCACGGATCTCGATCGCAGCTGCAGGTTCGGTTCATTTTCACAACCGTGCGATTTGCATCATGGTTTGATCGGCTGCAGACGACTGTGGGATTGTGGATCGAGCTGTGGCTCAAATTTGCATTGTCACTTACAGAAACTCACAAGTTGTGTAACAGATCAGCAAAACTGAGGAAATTCAATGACCTAACAAAAACAAAAACATAAATTGAAGGTTTGTCTGGTATTATCGCTGGTTTCCAGTAACACTACGTACAGACTTTCACAACAGACTATATGTGTAACAACTCGTGACAAAAGCATTTTGACTCAATTTGGAAATCAGGCGAAATCGCAACAAAAGCTGAAATATTTGGCAACCGCGTTACGCATTCTGTATTCACATTCAGTTTGTTTAGACACTTCAAGGCCTCATTGCAGAAGTTGTTGAGGAAAATCAGAAACGAAACAGTGTCAACATGCATCAGAGTAGTTCAGTGCAAACTGCAGCTACAAACCAAGAGTTTGCAGTTTGCTTCCTTGCACAACATGAGACACGTTTGTGAGAATGTTTGCCGGCCAGCTGTCAATGTGTGAAGGTAACGGCGACCTCCTATCAGGCCCTCGAGTGGACTCTTGACCTGTCCAGATTGCGCACCGCCCTCTGCCATCCAAAGTTACTGCTTAGAGAATGTAATTGCATGCAAAATAATGGCGACACTTTTAAAAGCAACAGAGATTTAGTTGTTCAAACACTTCAGAGTTTCAAGCTGTGTCCTTGTTTGTGCCACTTCAGATCATGATAAACCATGAGAGACGCCTCTCATTCTGAGAGCTGCAGAAAGTCTTCGTGTGCAATGTCATGAGTGACATAAACAGGGTCTGATTGAGCGGCGCTCTCTCGTGCGCAGCTTCGTCTGTTTGTGCTTTTTTCTAACAGGAAACCCTCTTTCCCAGAAGCTACTTGTTGTTGGGCAATTAAGTCTCCTCCCACCGACTGAGAAGTGGCAGGAGATTCAAATTCAAAGAATCGCCTGCAGATAAAGATTCAGATTTATAACACTAAAGCCGAGCAGTGAAGTGTTGCACAGGGGAGTGGAGTGTTGACAGTAAATCTGCAGGGCTGGAGGAAGAACAGGACGAGTGTGCCTGCAGCAGGAGGGGGGGGAGGGACTTGCGGGCCGTGATGAGTCACAACTGCTCCCTGGTTGGCTACAGCGTTTGGCATCTGGAGCTCATTGACAATGACTCCATGGCAACCAGCAGTTGCGGAATTGTAAACAGACTGAGAGACTGGAAAGACGAGCGGGAAGCCGGCTCTCGCTGTTTCTCCACAGTGTGCTGAGGAGCGCCAGCAGGGCAGCCAGCTTACTGTACACGCACGTGCTGAAGTCAAAGAGAGCAGCCGAGGTGAAATGACCTCACACACACACACTGACCACACAGAACATCACTCCTGCACATGCAGTCAATTTGGGAGCGTTTGTGCTTCACATAAAGAAAATCAGACAACCCCCCCCACCCCCCGCCCCCAAATGATCCAGCTGGTGGAGGACGATGACAAAATAGGCCTCATTAATGCCCTCAGCTTTTTTATTTCTCTGTATTTTCTTCCTCACAAAATGTGGTAGATCACCTCAATAGATGGAGCCAACCTGTAAAACTTGAAAGGAACCATCAAGTTCACTCCAGTGTAAACTCTATTACTTTTTTGCAGGCTTTTGTTGCTTCTACATATTGCCAAAAGCTGTGTGTCAACTTGCAGGTGGAATAAAAACTTGAGTCCAACTTTCTTTGCATAATCAGCCTGTGAAATGTGCATAAACAACATACAAGCAATAGTGCAACATCATTTGATGAAGGTCTCATTCCTGTGAAATCTTGTGCTTCTCTGTGAGTTTTGTCATGCAACTGTGAGTCAAGCTGTCAACCTTGAACACGGCGACGCACTCTGCACAAGCTGAAAACACGGCGTTACCTTTGGCTGAATCAAAGAAGCACTTCCATCTCCAGCTGTTGGTGGATATTCCCACAGGGGCCCCGGTTTTTGATGGACAAAGGTTGTTACTGGAAACCCTGCTAGCCAAAACACAGGCAAACAGGTAGGCCACCTGACAGGAAGTGTTTGGGTTTGAAAAAAAAACAGAGCATCCACCTTCAAAATAAGATCTCGACAGTTATTGAGTTGTTTTTTGTTGGGGTCTTTTCTCTCTCTCCACAAGTGAGATCATGTTTAGGTGGAAATGAGCTCGTGTTCAAAGCCTTTACTCATGCATTTGCTGCTATGCTTTTGGGGTCCCAGCTCACCATAGTAGTTCCTGTCTCCCTGCTGGAAACCCACCTACAGAGCTGTGTTTGTTAAAGCAGATTAGGTAACTTTGCGGCTGTCTGAGGCCTCACACGCTTCAGTCAACATTCACAGGTGTTTTCACTCACTGAGGCTGATTAGACTTCTTCTCAGGACCGCATGGGAGCCGGGGGGAGGAGGGGCGGTTCCCATCACCCTCTGACAAATCCCTCCTTTGTCAGCTCACTCTTTTGTGTGTGTTGATGAAGAACTATCTTTACCTTTCATTGTGCCTTTCATCCTCCCCCTGGTTGTGTTTACTTTAGATTTGAAATGTTCTGTGAATAGTTTTTTACTTTAAATAGATGATTAGACCATGCAAGCTTATCTGGCTATTTAGAGCCACTGTTTAATTTGGATGATATTTATCAAGGCGTTCAGTGATCATGGGGTCAGCGCTCAGTGTGGGTGTCACATGAGCGGATTCTGACCACACCTTTAATTTCTACACCTCTTTCTGTTAAAAGCAGACTCTATTTCCTCCTCCAGCCGATGCAGGACAAACCACAGCAGCACAGATCATGAGCACATTGCGAGGCAAACAAACATCTTACCTACTCCCACATACAGAAACTTCAGAGTCACCCAGTAACCTGACTGTGGGAGGTCCTGTGTATGTGGATAAATCTCACTTAGTAACAGAGAGAACATGCAAAAGTTTCACAGCCTTTGAACTGTCACCTTGCATATAAGCATTACATTCATTTTAAATGGGCTTTTTTCTCCTTTTTACAGTCGGAAAACATTGTTTTTGCGAGGCCGCTCTGGCAAATCTGGACCAGTTACAGTCAAGAAAAGTCAAGGAAAGAAACTTTCATTTCGAGACAGGATTTTGAAAATGACTTCAGATGGCCACGGCCCACTTTTCCAGCTGATTACGTCCGTGTGAAGTGCACTTCTGTGGAAAGTGCATTCTTCAACTATTACATCAAACTGGAAGCCCTGAAGATCACAAAGTTCCACTTCCAGCTTGTAATTACAACCGAGAGGGTGATGTGGATGGATTTTCCCTAGTCTGCAGGTTATATTTATCATCAGTCTAACCTGGCATTTAACACATCGATGGGCTGAACTCGGCACTCCATTTACCCTCCTGGTCTAACTTTTGTATTCTTCCTTCAAAAAAATCAAGTTTGGCTTGAAGTTTTGAGAAGAAAGTCTCACAGTGAAACAACAAGGCCTGTAGTTTTACACAAGGACAATAGTTTCAGTGGAGGTATCGATCTGAATGTGTTTTCTGAGTTATACGACAAAAACTGCAAAGGGAACCTGATTGACAGAACGCGTCCTGGAGTTTCTGGAGTTGCTGCCACATGCACAGAGTTTTGACAGCGACTCTGTTTTGCTTGAACATCTGCATCAGATATGAGGGTGCTTCCTGCGAAGGAACCCCCCGTGGGAGTCGCGACAGTTTCGGACCGTCGATCATGAAACGGCTGGTGTCCGGGGGCGGAGCTCGGCCTCGAAGGTTTCGCTTGTGTGACTGCCGAGCGGCTGTTCGCTGGAATCACATGGCCCAAAACTACCAGAGAACTTCTCTTGGGTGTTACTTTTATTAGATTTCCACTGAAGGCCTGGTTTGTCTCACAGGGTGGAAATAAAGGTGTTGCAGTGTTTAATGTCGGAGTGATTTGAATGAGTGGTTCACTGTAAACTGAAAACTTCACTGTCATGCTGTTGGTCCAACCACTTTCTAACTGCTGCTGTTCCTGTTGTGTGTTGTGATGAACAAAAGCAGCTGCGCATATGATGTAAATGACAAACATACGAGAAGCTGCTTCAGCTGTCAGCTGTGTTGTCGTGGTTAGCGCATGTTTAAATACGCATTTCATAGAACATCAAAGGTCAAATGCTGCATCGGTTTCATTCTGTGCACAAACTGAAACGAGGGCAGCTCCAAAAAAACAATCCGGCGTCACGAGTGAGCGCAGAGTGCTACGAAGGACAGAGAAACTCAGAGTGAATGGCCTCAATGGAGCTCGTTTGATATCAGCGCATTACTGGGAAGCAGACTGTGGAGCCCCTCAGGGACCCTCCATCGCTCTGAAGCCTCTGCACTGAGCCCTCCGGGCAGGCAGCATGCAGTAAAGTGCCGAGGAGGCAGGTAAAGCAGGAGGCCCTTACAGGAATCATGCCGGATGCGGTGTTTTTTGGAGATTCCTGTCTCACATTGTTTCAGCAGTTTGTAGTTAATGCGAGTGTTCCTGGGTGTGTTCTCTGTTGCAAGGAGTCTCTTGGGGTCAAAGTGAGTCAAAGGACACCGTTTTTTTTTTATGCCCTCGAGCTGCAACACACAACTTCAAGGCCTCAACAGTGAAATTTCCAATCGAAGAAATAAACAAAACACAATCGACGCAATAACAGATGGAAACCGGGCAGCTTTTAGAAAGAGAGACGAGTCAACAGGATGTTTTGTTCCAAAAATATCCAGAACAAAAGTCCCCCCCCCCTCCCCCCCGGATGAAACCTGAAAAGTAAGTTATTGTCCAGAGAACTGGGATCCTTATTCAGGTTGCAGTTCATCATTCTTTCTATTCAGCGCGCTTTATTTGTGCACACGCATTATTGGTGAACTCGAACACGTTGTACCAGAAAGCACAAAAGCAATCGCCCTGATTACTGGATCAGGCGCAACACGTGCACCCGCGAGTGTGGCTTTTCCTGTAATTGCTATTTGCTGAAGTACACATGAAGTCATGCGTTTCACCTGTACGTACTGTATGTTTGTGCTCGGGCTGGAGGCCATTTCTGAGAATCGGAGATGTTTGGACGAACCTTTCCGGTTGTAAGTAAACTTCAGCATCATTATGTTCCAACATGTGTGAGCATGTAAGCGCTCAGAAAAAAACACCTACAAAGAATTCAATGAGTCACGCAAGTCACGCTACTGTCCAAGAACGCTCAATTGTTTCCTGAACAAACCTTCATCCACGATACACAGATGTGTTTTTTTTCTCTACACCTGGCCTGAAGTCTTGCCCCGCCGCCATTGAGCTTTAACTATTGATCCTGGTTAGCCCGAAAATGCATCTCGAAAATTGGAGCGTCGCTTTAAACTGAGGCGTCCTTGAAATGAGCAACATGTGGTTTTTACTGCACTTTAAGAGGAAGTAAACATGAAACTGTGGAATTGTGGCCTGACCTTTAGTCATGAAATAACTAGAGCAAATGTAATGAAACCGACTCTGATGACCGTGTATGGTGTGCTGTGCGTTTCAGTCATGGTGGAAAAGTCAGTGTGGACTGGTGCGATGAATGAACGAAGCGTCGTTTCAATGAAGGAACTCAAACAAGATGTCGTTTCATAGAAAAATAGCACTCTTTATTATAAATTAATCGAATGTTCCTACAAATATAAATAGGTGCAAAGTTGTATCAGTCTGCTTTCTTCGTCGAACATCTTCAAGCATCCACAGCCAGTGGATTGGCTGGCAAAAATACATCTTTATAAAAGACAGCACGAACGAAAATGCCGATTTCCCGTTTCATCTGAGCTAATGTAAACATTTGTTTTTAAGGAAAATAACGAGCAAAAAGACACTTCCCAAATGTAATACATTCATTCACAAGCAGTGATGATTCTGGCTGTGCCACACATGCTGTCACGTCATTTGGTTTGTCATTTCTCGCCACCGAGGCCGTAACAAAGGCCGGGTTCTATTACACGTTGACCTCAGCAGTGGTCTTCCTTCCTCAAGTAAGATCCCGTGGGATTCAGTCGAGCTCGGGCAGAATTGGCGAAAAAAAAAAAAAAAGCCTTCTTTGATACAAAATATCACAAACACATCTTTCAACATTTTTCTGGTCTCAGGAGATTTGAAATTTAAAAAGAAAAAAAAAACAACTTCAGAAGTCTCCCAAACTGGCTGGAACACACACACAGCCAGGAGGGGCCTTCAGTGTCCTCTCATGTGTACTTTGAGGCTCCATTGTCTTTCCATTTCCAGCCAACACTTGGCGAGAGAGCTCAGGCCACTGGAAGGATGCGTCTCACACGTCCAAGATCACCTTGGAGCCAGTCGGATTGTCCAGCTTCAGAATGCTGGGTGGGTTTGTTTCTTTTTTCTAAGGCTGAATGTGTGCGAGCTTGAACGCCTCACAGCACACTGGTTAGCAGCAGCAGCAGCAGCAGCAGCAGCAGCAGAGGGAACTTGTGTGTCATCACACTCCAGACAGGACGGCAGACCGTGTGCCTCACTTCAGTTTCTGGCGAGTTTTACGTCACTGCTGAGGCAGAGGAAGAGGGAGGGGTCGCGTCTGTGTCACACAACCACATCACAGCAGCGCCTCTCTGGCTCTCCTGGCTCTGCAGAGGCGCTCACATTGGGGGGGGGTTATTTCTCTCTTCTAGCGCCACACACACGCACACACATGGTGCCGGTGCCACCCCGCTCCTTTGCTCGGGCTCAGTATCAGGCCCGACTCCACCCGCTGCTGCGTCGATCCTCCTCAGGACGCGGCGCTCGTCTTCACAGAGCCGCGCTGAGAGCATCCAGTTTCACTCTCCAAGTCTCTGACATCAGTCGCGCTCGCTTTTCTTTAGATGGGAGCGTCATACTCCTGGAGGAACTCCTTCAGAGGATGAGGAAGTTGGTCTCTTTTCGAGGAAATGTCCAAGTGTCCATTCACCGTTTTCCTGCACAGGTGCTGCAGCGTGGACAAGCTGCAGGAGAGAGGTTTGATGAGCTCCAGGGGGATCTTCTCCCCACCGGAGTAGATGTAGTAGATATTCCCACTGCGAGAGTTCCCCTTGCTCTGAGGCATGTAGTAATGGACCAGCTTGAGGACACAGTCAAACGTGGGGACCGCGTGAATGTTCTTGGGGTCCGTCTGCAGGTAGAAGGAGGACGCGTCGCACTGGATGCGCAGGTTCTTGGTGCCCGACGCCGTCTTGACGCTGAGGGTGAACAGGTGTCGGTTGTCGGAGCTGTCCCGGATCAGGAAGCTGCCCGTGCTCTCGGACGCCAGCATGGCGTTGGCCTCCTTGCCCGTGATGGCACTCCAGTAGAACCCGCTCTCCTGGAGCTTGTGCAGCGTGGCGAGGACCATCTGGTACTGCGCCTTGGAGGTGAACGTTTTGAAACGGTAGGGCAGCCGCATGTTGGAGTCCAAGGGGCTGCTGCTCATCGCGGAGTCAAACTTGCTGTAAGTTACCATGGCGCTGTGCCCGCTCTATAGGCAGCCTGGGGAGCACTGGGTGCCACTCAGACAGGAGACAGAGGAGGCGGAGGGAGGTCACTCGGGTTCAGAGGGGTCGTCCGGGTGGATGAGAGGAGCCTGTCTGGAAATCAAGACAAAGAGGAGGTCAGTGAGGACGCTCAGAGGACACAGCAGGCACAGGTTCAGCTTCACTCAATGTCACTGGTTAAAACACCTTCAAAAAAGAAGAAAAAACCCCTCTCCTGGAACTACTTTCCAGATGCTGCATCATCTCTTAAACATCTCTGAGGGAAACGGTCCCGGAGTGCCAACAAAACTAAACGACCAGAATAACAACTAAAGAAATACAATAACGTGCCAAAGTAATCTGTGGAGATAAGTCATGACTGCTGTGTGACTGGAGAAAGCACATCCGTCTCAATTCAAGGCAATTCGGGGAAACTTTTCAGAGTGCTCAGCCCTCGGGAATGAGGCACCACGGTCAGTTCCAGTAAAGACGCGTAATCCTCTCGTTGCGCAAGTTACGCGCTCCGGCCCCGGCTTCTCTAAACAGTTTACCTCAGTGACTCAGTACCGAGCAGTGCACCTTTCATTTAGGAGTCTGCACTGAAATCATCTCTGTAAAAAGATGAAATAAAACAAAAGAAGAGAGTCGATCCTCACCTTCAAAGTTGCTCCAAAGTCGCTCCTGCAAAGTAAATCCAACAGCTGGACGGGCTTTGTTTCTATTCCCAGTTGTTCTCAGAAGCAGTTGGAGGAGGAAAAAAAGCAAAAGTGTTTTTCTTGCCTTTTTTTATCAAAAAGTTGCGAGGCAACAAAACTTTGAGTTGAAGTCTGGTGCGGTGGCGGAGCAGCGTGCGCTTTGAGCTCCCAGCTCTGAGTGCGGTGCAGGGGGAGGAGAGAGGAGTCCTCATATGTGTGAGGAGACTCCGCCTCCGCCTTCCAGTAAGCTTCTCTCTTGGCTGGAAACATCCCGCCTATTTATTATTTTTTTCAAAAAGGATTCCTGCTACGAGATTCTCCGCCCTCCCCCCCCCCCCTTTCACGCCCCCCCCCCAAAAAAAACAAAAACAAAAAAAAGAAAAAGAAATGAAGTCAGGGAGGAGTTCCAAGCAGCGGACTGTTTACCACCGGTAACCTGGAGCTTCTATTTGTGTCGGGGGATAAACTCGAACGTTCGGATTGAAATGTAATGAAACGGAGTCTTTCTCAGGTGTCTGTCGGAGGAAACTTCTGCTTTGTGCCGCCGTGTGTGAGAGACAGTGACTCAGGCTGAAGTGTCACCGGTTTCTGAGAAATTCGCCGTGAGGGGAAGAGACTCACGCTGCCGGTCTCTGCCGCCGCCGACAGAGGGCGCCGCGTTTTGGGGAACTCGATGACGCTCGCGGGCTCTTTCATTTCCCACCAACAACAGCTGGTATCCCAGGGCAGCGGCGCACTGTTTACCCGCTGTTGTCAGGTTTTCGGAGCTGCTTTTCCCCGCAGTGTTTGGCCTGGGCTTTTTTTTTTATGGCTGCTCTAACGAGTCTAAAATAACCGTAAAGACCCGAGGTCCCCTCTGGTGACGTCACGTTTTACACTGAAATATGGGCTTTTATTTTTGGGGTCGTCCGTGTGCAAACAGCTGTGCGCTGAACTCATTACATGTCACGCAAGCTGCCGCAGTAATGGGACC
>JAUESF010000064.1:5349364-5383844 GCA_032274765.1 Malacoctenus tetranemus
AACAAAAAGTCATGTTGGGCTGAATCTGTGATCTGAACAGTTTCTACTAACATTGAACTATTCATGGAGTTCAACCTTTGTGACTTCTGATATTCCTGAGTAATAACAAAACAGCTCCAGCATGTCGAGAGACAAGGAAAAACATCATCCAGGTGTGGTGGAGCAATAAAGTGAGGAAGCCAAAATTCACACTGATGCATGTACAAGTTGACATTTTTGATCCTGCAAAATTACTTTCACTTACAAGTTGGAGTAAATTGCAGCAGGCAAAATTTGAGGTGTACAGACGGTGAAAGACCACCTCTCTCAACAATCATCTATCAACGTGTTTTAGCAGCGAGATTTAAGAACAATGTTTTCAAGACATGAAAGAAATGTGTTATTACAAATGCTCATCGCTTGTAGGGTCAGCGTATCGTAAGCAATGATTCACTGAGAATTCTGACTGTCCGTTGGTGAGATGTTCTAGCTGAATATGCTACTCACACACACACACACACACACACACACACACACACACACACACACACACACACACACACACACAGACCAACACTCCCTGATTTCTTTGAAACCACATCATTGGCAGCAACAGTTTCTCAAGAGACTCGACACAGCACTCGTTGGTTCCTGCCTCAGTCAAAAAATGCATTTTAACAACTTTCTTAGAAGGCCATTGAACACGAGTAAGCGAGTCCCTTTTCAACCTTAAAACATGCATAAAACTCAGTTTCAGGACCTGGATGAGCGTGTTAAAGATCAGCTTGACTCCAAAATAAGAGGCCGACAACAACACGCTGCTCTCTCTGTGCAGTAAGTAAATTTCCCATTAGAAGAGTAAGTACACAGACAGAACAACAGCCTGGGTGGACAGGGGGGCAGAAAGAGAGCTGAAATATGATTATGGGGGGGATGATGATTATCATCAACCCACCGGGGGCATGTGTGCCAGGCAGGTTCGTAGTACCAGAGGGCCCATTAGAGCGCTCAGCACCGCTCATTAGGGAACCATTAGCAACAAACTACTTTAACTTTCCAGACCACCCACATCAGAGTGGCAGAGACAAATGGATTCAAAAAGGAATTGACTGCTCGTCCCCGCTCATCCCTCAGTCTATAAAACCCAGGCAGCAGCAGCAGCAGCAGCCCACCAGCCTCGCTCCCCTCACTGTGGGGAGAAATGGAGGCGCGGGCTGTTCCCCCCCCCCCCTCCAGGAGGAGGAAAGCAGCAGCGGCATATAACAGGATCAACCCGTCAGATGTTGGCCTTTTCTCTAACACGATTAATGGTGACGCAAGTCCAGGCTGTTAATTATTGCTGCCAGGGTGACCAAGTCAGGCTGATCAGGGCAATAATGCTCCGCAACAAAGACCTTCTGTTTCACACCAAAGCCTGCACGCTGGCCGATTACTGCCACCATAATCCCCTTTATGTGGAGGAATTACACCCTGCAACAATATGACAATTGTCAGTGATAAGGAAAGTTGCAGAAGCATAATGTCTGCTTTATTACAGCTTTAACTGAGGGGGGGGGCGGGGGAGAGGAGGGGAGGGGGGTGACTGTGGGCTCTCACACCTGTTGCTCAGGATCCAGTGAAAAATGACACCGAGGATGTTCACTGGGAGAGAAAAGCTGTTAAACGGAGCCATTCATCGGGGGCCAAGTTACAAATGTGCAGCTCAAGTGTTTGCACATGTGTAACAAACATCACCCACGGTGCAACAACAGCGACATAAGCAGGGCCTCGGTGTAATATCACAGATAGGGAATGTGCTAATGTGTTAGCAACACTGACTGAAAACAAACAAACATCTAAGGTAATATACACATTATTCAAAGCAACAGGCAGTGAGAGGATAATGTAAATGGCCATAGGTAATATTTATTTTTATCTATTATCATTATTATTATTATTATTATTATTATTATTATTATTATTATACGATCATGTGAGTGATTTCAGAGCAATTTTTAAATTTGTTGTGTTCAGTTCAGAGCAAGTTAATGTGAGAATGAAGCTGCTAATGCTGCTAATTCCAGAGTAAACGCTGTCAACAAGGCCACAAACAGACATTTCATTTGACTGCGTGAAGCTCACGTCACACACTGTTTCACACTGTGGAACAACCGTGATACAAGCAGGCTGGGACCCAAACAGCTCAGCGCGACTCCGTCACACACGGAGGAACTAGAGAAAATGTCTCTCCTTTTCCTGGACTGCTTCACTCACCCACTCCGTCTTCCGACTTCAACACCATGCTGTCCGCTCTCCGCACGTCCGAGTCCCGAAAACTTTCAAGAGCTGTCCGAGTGTCAAACCGGCGACCGCCAATAACACCAACAAACAGGTCGACTGTTTTGTTTGTTTTAGTTAACTTTTGTCTTTTGCCTCCGAGTTAACAAATGCCCAGCGGGAAACCTCGTCGGTGAATGACGGCTGTTTCTGTCGACAGCTCAAGGGAGTGGTTAGAAGAGACGGACTTTAACCAACCAGCTTTTCCTGCAAGACAAGTCAAGTCACACATGGCTACTTCGAACACTTCCGCTGGCAGCTTTCAAAATAAAAGCCCCAACCGGAAGACCAGCTTGAAGATGTCTGATTTGCACGCAGCATGTCTGAAAACCTGGAGTTTGTCCTAAGGATAGCAAATCCTTAACTAAAGAAAAAAAATTAAAAAATGTTTGATTGTCTAATTAAAAACAAAAAGGATCGATTAATATGATGCTAAAGAATTTTATTTTGAAAGCATATCTACTTTTTTAAACTCAGGTATAGTCTGAGTTTTTTCGCTCTCTTGACGAAGGTTGAAAGTGACAAATGAGCCAGATGACGCATTATGCAGTCTGCCCTGCCACCTCGTTGCCTTGGGCGCTCTCTCTCTCTCTCGTTCTCACACACACGCACGCACGCAGACAATCGCGCGCACACACACGCACACATCTGCTGCTGGGACAGGGTGGGGGCAGGGAGTATGTGATTGACACACACAGAGCAGTTTGCTGCTGCTGATCTTGCTGTTTTTGGACTGTTTGATTCACCACATCCGCCGAGAGCAGAGCACTCAGAAACATTTTCACCTCAGGAACCCACGCAAAACACTCTTTTTCACAGAGAACTTTACAGTAACACCTGGTCACAATACACAGACATTCTCACACTTTAATCGCCTGTTCAATTCTCTTTTCCTGCTCCTTTCTCATTTTCTGAACACTCAAAATTAATAAAACTGTGTACAGTAGTGATTTTGTTTGGGGGATTTTTCTCAGGATGACCAACTTTTAACCCCTGTGTATTTTCTCTTTAAGAGCTCGACAAAAAACAGCCTGTTTTTACACTGTCCTTATTACACAAGTCTACCGTCAGCTTTCTCCAACAGCACCACAACCACGTGGTGCATCGGTAGTGGTGCAACTAGTTTTGCTGAGGCCTGTTGAAACTGACCGACATGTTTGTGTGGCGGATGCAGTTTCAGCAGGACTAAAAGCTGTCAACGATTCATCCTTGTGGTGCAAGAAGGTGTGTGGGATGACTGATTTTTTTAAAACAGCGAGATCCTGGCTGTGTGTGCTCTTTGGAGGATCAGCGAGGGGCCTGCGATCCCCTTATTAAAGGTGAATAAATCTATTTGAACAACACCTGCGCTGCTTTCAGACAGGCGAGCTCTCAGCCTGTCCCTGCCTGTTGATGTATACAGGAAGACCTGCGAGGAATGCTGTGCTGAGCCAATGAGAGAGGCCAGGTGAGGGTAAAAACCCGGCTTCTCTCACCGGAGAGAAACACGCTCAACGCTGCGCTCTGAGCTGGGAAAATCAATAGCAACTATAGGATCCCCCCCCTCCCTCCCTCCCTCCTTCCCCGAAAAACCTCCCTCATTTAAGGGGCTTCGTCTTCAAGCTGTGCCCCATGAATACGTCAATTGTGCTGCTCAAACCAAACAACTGACAATGGGTCTCGTATGAAGCGAGCCATGTTCACACAAAGTTTCAATTCTTTGTTATAAGTTCATCCGCTCCCGCTCGCAGCGCTGCTATAAATCTGCGATTCAGAGCTCGCAACAAGCCACGGAGCCGCTTGACCTTTTAAAAGCAAAGATGGCGAGTTGATATCAACACATGAAGAGCGTTGTTGTCTGAAACGTCCTCACCCACACAGCAGAAGTATTTCTCAGGAAACGTGATGCTAATTCAGTGTTTATGCAAACATCAGATCAACGTCATGCGACATGGCGGAGTGTAAGGAGGGTTTTGTTCCTGTCAGTTAAACGATGCAGCTGATTTGGAGTTAAAATGAGAGAGAAATTCCTCAGAAAACACAAAACGTTTCTTCTTCATCAACTTTTCTGGTTATAATCAGAGCAACATGAGATAGAAACATGTGCATTCATCAACCCACAGCATGCTTAATGTTAGAAATTAGGTTTTGCAGTGCATGAAGAGCTATGGTTATTTAATCAAACATCTGCAAAGCTAAACAGACCTCAAATGGGGTTAGAACATGGAAATAATGTCTCATCAAGACGTGACTCTAATGATCAGAATCCGATGACAAAGCTTCTTCTGCCTTCGTCCCAGGTAAACGGGAAACCTTGTGAAGCTGCTAAGTCTTCATCAGGCTGAAAGTAGCTCACTAACACCCTGGATCTGTTTAACCTCACACCAGCCTCGCCTCATATCATGGAGCTGTTGTCCGGTCTTAGCGTGCTATCTTAAGCCTTTGGATTACACTGTGATTGCAGGGGACCGAGCCGATCCTCGAGAGGGAATGTGGTCTGAAAGGTGCATTCGGTTGCAGGAATTAAAAACAAACCGCGGCTCGTGTGGCGACAGCAGGCACAAACCTGCTGACTTCAACCAGACAATCCACACCAGATGACACGATTTGTTCGAAACAAAAGGACAACTGCAACTTTTAATATTTTCTAGCTGACCCTCTCACTTAAAAACAACCAACATTTTTAAGTGAATAATCATGAGCTTCATAAGCAAGACTGTAATAGTCATTTAAAGGTGTCTCCATGAGGAGAGATTGCCACAACAGAGCACAGTCATGCACCGTAACACTGTAAAACTCGTGTTCTTATCCAATAGAGTCAAAACAACAACACAGTGGATCCAAAAGCCACAAGATCAAACCTGTTTTCAGAGTATTGGTTTCAGTGCGTCCTCAGAGAGGAGCTATCATCAGTGCCCCCTAGCGGTCATTTGTATCAATTACCACCGAGGACACATGGAAAAACCAAAGTGCATGTAGGGAAATTTAATATCTATGAGGACACATGCTAATAAAAACATTAATGATTCATAGAGGCTTTCTTACAAAACAGCTACATAGCTGCTTTTAACTTTAAATTATGAGGTGGTCAGAGTGAGTGGAGCAGTGTTGGACCACTTCACACGCAAGTGGGTTTCTTATTCTTCTGTTTCATTATATGTCCAAAGACAATTAATAGTTGGGAAACATTGAGTGTACACACGCAAGGTCCACACAAAAAAACAGTAGGCCTGAAATGACATGATGTGGACACGCACATGCATGGCAGACATTCTTTGGAATGAGCTGAGGCTGAAGTCACGGTGCTCTGTGCGTGACTCACAGCAGGAACTGATTCTGAAACTCCTACGTTTCTCCTACAGGTGGATTCAGAGGTGATGGGGCCATCGGTTGGCAGCACACCCTGTAATTTGCTGGTAGAGAGGGGGAGGGGGGAATCTGAATGATTAATTACTGACATGAGTCAAATAGGACGCTCGCTGAGAGAGGAAAGTAATGTGGGTGGCCGGTCGCCTTGCATTGAGAAGCATAAAGATCGCCACACTTGTTCTAACATACGTGGAAAGATGGCAGCTGCCACACGCAGGGCGAGGCCGTCCTAGGCTGAGAGTGTGAAATACAGAGAGAGCCTGATGAAGCAGCACAGCAGCTCTGTAGAGGAGGAGCGAGACAGCCTCAGGCTCGCCTCGCAAGATCTCCACAACGGATACTGTTCTGCCACACCATCATATGGTTATCCCAGCCTGCACTAACACACACCGACGCTATACACTGAATATGTATCACAGTGTTTATGACTGTCGGGTTCAGCAAAAAACTGAGAATGCGGAAAAATGACTAAAGTAACGCTTTGCTGCTGATCGAACGAGACGATCTCGAGCGGCATGTTAAACACACTGTTGAGCATCGAGGTGAAAATCCCGCGGTATTATTTCTAATTCTCTTCAAGCTGTTTCAGCCGTGTGATCGTCTTCCTTCATTTCACAGCATTTATTTAAAAAGGGAAAAAAAGTCTTCTGATTCCACCAGAAGGATCTGACGTCTCTCTGAGAGCAGAACGGATTTTTATGGGCCTGTTTACATCCCCACACACTCCCCCTTTCAAGCAGTTCACTGACCAGCTCTCACACAGCACCCACACCACACAAACCCAGTATTACCAGGGGGAAAACCAGCGCCACATGTGACACACGTGGGTTAAAATGTTATAAAGTGAACTTATTGATGAAGTCAGACAATGAGGGGTGACCAAATATTGCTCACAACCTAATAAACCTGCACAATTAGATTATAGAGTCCTTCTATTTGTATTCTTGGAGGAAACAATAGGATGTCGCTCTAATGTAATGAAGCAAGCAGTAAAAAACTGTCACTTTCCGTGTTTTTTTATAAGACGTTTTCTGCTTTTGAGACACTTGGTTAATCTCCTTCAGACAGTCGAATGTCAGTTTATTCATTTAAACTGTGGCTGAATCTTTTCAGAGTCACAACAACTTGTTTAGAGAGTGAAAAAATGTAGAGGGAAAAAATAGCCATCTTTTTTTTTTTTTTTCAAACATTCATCTGAATGGATTTTGACAAACGTGTTGCAACAAAGTCATCCGGCCAAAGAAGCAACTGTCTTCATCCACCTCCCGCGGTTGTTTGCATCAGTTCGACATATTTTGGGAGGCTGGTTATTAGCGCTGCAGAAACATTTTGAACTTGCTGAGTAAACACGAGCTGAGTCACAAATGAATCACTCGCATGATTCACGGTAATAAACACGAGTGCACCGGATCCAATCGCTGCCATCCCAGCGCGCGCATTGTTTTATTACAGATGACTCAAAGACGCGACACCGTCCAGGTGTTGGCCAATAAATCTGGGGTTGACAGCAAACCGGGGTCAGATCCAGATGACCAGACGGTTCCATCCTGTTTAGTCGCCTGGATATAAAACCTCCGCTGTCATCACATTCACGGCAGAACAATGCCGTTTACTTCCTTCTTTTAATTTTCCAAACAAAAAGGAACAACAAATGGGCTTTTTTGATGCACCACTGCTGATTCAAGGGTTTTTTGAAAATGACTGAGGCAGCATCACCCCCCCCCCCCACACCCCACCCCACCCCAGCCCCTGTTCAGTCAGCTGATCCACCGCGACCCGACAAAGCCCCCCCCCTCCCCCCCACCTCACGTTGCAGTTGAACTGCCACTGTATGTCATTTCGTGCAATGGCAACACTTAGAAACCTGGTCCAAAACAACACACATGTATGAATTCCGTCACTGTTCGCGTTTAGCTACCGAGCGAGAGCGCGGATCTGGAAATATTGGGACAGATGGCGAGAATAAAAAGAGTCCAAAACGTCCTCGCCGGCGCCGCTCCGTCCTGCTCCTCCATCTGTAATCAAACAGGGAGACACGCTTCCACTAATTTTAGGTTTCGAAGGTGTTTCGAAGGCAAACACCGCGGCTCCCCCCTCGTTCCTGTTTTCTTTTTTAGGGAAATGAGCCTTTAACTGAGCTCAGGCAAGCTGTGTTTTCACCTGAGGCAGCAGTGTTGTCACACGAGCGAGTGGATGGGCTGCGCGTGTGGATGCGAAGTCATCCTGAATACTGAGTCAGAGGTGCAGGAGATTAGATTCGCTCGGTAAGTAATAACATTAGCTCCGCCGATGTGTGAGCGCGCCGAGGCAGAGGTGTGGACCGTGCTAAATAAGTGGCACCTGAAAACCACAAGAAGCTCCTTCTATTCCTGTCCAACTGTTTGTTTTCATCTGCGGTGGAGCCATGTGTCCCCCCCCCCACCGGAGCCCGGACCAGCACCCTTACACTGCCACAATCCACAGGTTTCACAGTGTCTGTGGTGGTTGTTAGAAGCGTGTGCGAGGATCACAGCGAGAGAGAAAAACACATCCATCATTAAATGAAAGCTGTCGTCTTCCACTTAAAGCTGCAGCTCGACTTTACCTGGAGCTTCTGGATGAGGCTTCACGGCCGGAGACAAGAACGTCTGAAAGCTGGACACGCATAGCTCACTCACTGTCCCCATAGATCCGGTTTAGGTGGTCTGTGTCTGAGCAGGAAGCCCCCCCACGTTTGGTTCTGCTAACCCGTCACGAATCAGAGTGAGACGGAGGGGGGAGTCGTGGATCGGGTCCCCCTGGGGCTCCCCACTGTGCTGCCTCCAGCTGCGTGGTCCCCACTCGGCGCTCCCGCGGTTCGCCTGGTCCGTCCAATCTGTTGCCGGCGTCACTCTCAGGCTCAGGCTCCCACACTCACCGACTTTCTCTTCCCCCTTTGAATTGAATGTGCAACTTGCAGAGACGCTGAAATCACTTCTGCTTTCTCACTCTTCCCCTTTTCGTGCTGCCTGTCTCAGCCTCCCTCCATCCTCCTCTGCTCTCTCTCTCTCTCTCCCTCCCTCTCTCTCTCTCTCTCTCTCTCTGTCGCTCTCTCACTTGCACTCTGGTGCTACTTGACATGCTGATCCAACTCAACTTTTCCACACCACATTGGACACACTAATAGAGACGCTGATGTGTGTGACAGCTTGAAATAATGTAGGTACAACTTCTGCAGCAATTCAAGCTGGCTTCATTAAAGGTGAAAACAAAACTCAGTCCAAGGGAAACTCATTTATTTGTCTCTGAGTTGAACTTCCATCACCTGAGTTGTGAGGCACCGTGAGCCTCACGTCACCATTGTGTCCAGGGGCGGATCAAGGTGCTCCATCACGTCTCTGTCCTCTGTTGCACTCCGAGTCCGACCACAAGTCATTTTTTTGGCTTCAGAAAGCCTTGTACATAAAATCAAGATTTCATTGTTGCTTGGCAACAGGGTAGAAGAAATGACTTACTCCTGGGCAAATCACTGGAAGCCATTTCTCACGATTAGATTATTTTCACAGCTAATGAAGGTTGTTTATCGTGACACAGACATGCTTTGGGTGTCTGGGCGCCACAGAACACACCTGGGCGCTCACACAATACAAACAGATCCGCCACGGATGTGAAAGTGTGATTCCATTTGGGATTCTTCGCCTCTTCTAATTGGAAATAATTACCTTCGCGTCCTGAGCGGCTTTCTCCACACCTGCCTCTCCGGATTAGCCCGCCTGTCAGTAACGCCGCGTCTCTCTCACTGTGTAACAGCAGACTTCTCTCGTTCGGTGTCACTCATTAATTAATTCTCCGGCTCTGCCCACTCTGTCAATCAGGCTGCCAGCAGGAGCGGCACGTCAGCACTCAGGCTGGCACCGCCGTCACACGGTCCCACGGAAATGCTGCATTTGCAGAGTTTGTGTGGCTGTGACATTACTTTTGATCTAATGAGCATTGCCCAGGACATCGCCAGAGGGTCCCCCCCTCATTCCTCCCCCTCCTCCCCCTCCTGTGCTTCAAACTGACCCCCACATGAACTGCAAAGTCAGTCATGGCTTCTTTAAATGCTGCAGCTGCACATCACCCTGAGGAACAGCCCCGTCACAGGAGGGAAGGCAGCGCAGCACATGGTGGAGTCAGCAGAAATGTTTGTCCCCCTCTTTTCTCCCTTGCCAGCACCCCCTGCATAACTCATCGCTCAGGATGTGTGAGTGAATGGACGGGAAGCCAAACGGGGAGCTGGCGAGATAGAACTCTAGGACAGATACGAGCAAGGCTGAAAAATCCATCAAGGATGGAAATTTATTGTAATAAAATTTGCATTTCGCACTGAAAATGTCGAGTGTTTTTCTTTGAGTCCACACTGCTTCACCTCTAAGTGCCCAAATGAGATCTTAATGGCCGTTGAGCCTTGTAAGTAAATGTTAATTTCAATTTATTACTTTTTAGCCAGTCTGGGAGTTGCCCGAGAGGATGTTGGAATATCGTGTTAAGAGGTGAGCACTTAGAGCACCAGCTCCTTTATTCTTTTGAATAATATGGAGAAAACATGTCATCGTCTGCTCCTTCTGTTCGAGTCGTTGTTGTGGAGACTCTGAATCACATGTATTCCAGTTCTTAGAGAGCTTAGCTAGTAAACATTTATCTGAATAGAAACTAACTGAGCTGCCTGTGACATTTGTTTCTCGCCGGGCCACGCTGGTTAAATATGCACTTGAACTAAGGGCAAGTATCGTTGCCTTCAAAGGTCTGCTCATTAATCCAAACGCTTCCTCGGGCAGTAAATGCCACCAGGTGGACGTGGCTTGCAACAGCACCTTTCTACCTCGTCTACCCAACGTGTCAGGCGACAGGCTCGACTGGCCCCAGCAGAGGCCAAACTGCAGATCGCCCTCGGCCGCGCTTCAGTCGGGCAGCTGGAGCGGCTTCCCGGCGGGGTGGGTAGAAACAGCGCTGAATGTAAACCAGCTGAGAGATTGCTGCACTGTGTCGGTGGAACTCCTACATGGCGGCCTAATGTTAGCACCACCCCTGGTGACTAACAACTGGCAGGGTGGGGGCAGAATGAAAGCGCCTCCTGATACGACTGAAGTGAACACACTCACCACAAAGACGAAGCTTTTATACTTTCAAACCCTGCTCGCGCACGAAACCGTTGATGACCTGCAGTTGTCTGCTTTGCTTGGCATCTCTGGTGCCTGCAAAAAAATTTTCATGCAGACTGTTCAATAAGCTGAAAAGCACGAGAATAACACAGTTTATGAATAGTTAGTTACATAATTTGAAAAAATAAAAAGGGAACATTAATATTCATACTTTTCTTTATATCTTTTGATTTCCTGTCACAGTCTTTTGTATCGGGAACGAGATATGTCGGCAGAGGTCCTCTGAGATTCTGCCGCCGCTGCTGTTGTGACAGTCTGAGCGCTCTTTGAACACGCGAGGAGCTTGGAGCTGGAGTGAACCTGTCTTATCGTCCCACGGATGGAGGGCGACAGCCGGAAACCCTCACGTACGAGGGCCAGCAGAAGCAGCTCCACTCCCACACGAGTCGATCACTCGGCCCAAAAAAAGAGGGTGGGTGGGTCTCACTGGGAGACAGAGCGGGGACGTGGCACCCAAAACCACAGCGACCGCACGTACCTGTCACCCCAGTGCGCTGCGCCTCCGAGCAGGCGCTGCGTTTCCTATGGGTGTTCACGTTTCTTTATGCGAAGTGAGCTGCACCCATAACTGCAGGTAGAAGCAAAGCGTGCCAAAAAAAAGAGCGATAAAACAAAGACATTTCGACACCTCGCAGCTCGCAGTCTTTGAAGTGAGTCTTGGAACGGAACCACGCCCTGTAAAAATCCCAGGACGGGAGGTTTAAGGAGGCAGCAGCAGCTCGCAACATCAATGAAAGCGAGCG
This sequence comes from Malacoctenus tetranemus, assembly GCA_032274765.1. Taxonomy (NCBI): domain Eukaryota; kingdom Metazoa; phylum Chordata; class Actinopteri; order Blenniiformes; family Labrisomidae; genus Malacoctenus; species Malacoctenus tetranemus. Next base: position 5,360,913 of record JAUESF010000064.1, read on the forward strand.
CAAGAGGAAGAGTGCGATAAGCCTGTCAGACATTTGGGGAGGCTGAAGGCATATATATCACCACGAGGCTCTGAAACATAGTGATTATCCTCAACTCCGAGCCTCCACTCTTGCAAAAGTCAGCATTAATAATCAACTAAAGGGCAGAGACGAGCCGCTACCGAAATAAAAACGCAGTCTGTGAGTCCTGACAGCCGATGGATTACTTCTATCCCTTCAATTACGCTCCACAGTCACGGTGCTTGGGAAGAAAAAGGCGATGATATGCACTTGCACTTACTCATTCAGCTCCACCACGAGCTGCAGATTTGACTGAGGAGGTGTCAGGGACAGCGAGAGCGTTATTCGAATGCTCTGGAAGCTCCAGCGTGCCTCTCCTCCGGTGCCTCACACACACACACTTTAGCAGATAATTACATAACTGATTTTTCCAGCCACGCTGCAAACAGGAGAGCACTGACGAGGCAAAACGCCTGCAAATAAATATGATTATCCTGGTGTGGAGCAGAGAGAAACAACGGGCCGTTGTGGGCTGTCCGGACGAGTTGCAGCAGTAAATGTACAGCTGCAGTATATAAAGGCAAAACTGTGCAAAAGTAAAAAATCATCATCTCAAAAACATTTTTTTCGAACTAGAACGACCACGTTTTGGATCCGGAGGAAGAGAGGAGCCTCCCTGCCTCGGTCCCGCCCAGCATCAGTTGATTTCTTGCAATGAGGCCATTGCTGGAGCTTCTATTTTGAGATGCATTAAGCTCCCGAAGAGAAAAAAAAGAGAAACTAAACTGCTAAATAATTGACATGAAGCCTCCATCATAGCCTGAGCTGAGCCGTCGGCGTTCACTGATTGTGGCCCCTGACATCATCGGGGTGGTCACCCCCGCAACATGATGTCAGGGCCACCCGGGTTCCCGTAGAGGATGAGGCCACTGCTGAGTGAGAAAATGTTGTGTGAAACTGTGTCAGCCGGAGCACAGAAGATCTGCTGCCAGCCTGGTATAAATAAATCACATCATACAAACTCCCCAGAGAGCAGCAACTTTTTTTTCCTTTTCTTTTTGGATTCTTCTCTGTTTTTCCATGGATTTATGCAGATTCTGACACAGTTTATGACGCTGTCATAGCTGCAGCTTGCTACTTGATGGGTTTGTTTGTGTGGCAGCCTTTTTTTTCCTGTCACTTTGGCTGTTCAGACCACACAGGCCACCTGTTTATAAGCAGGCTCATACACACGAAAACACGGTGACTCTTCCTCTCTGACACAGACACAGAAACACTGCAAATGAGCCTGCACAGCAGATCAGAAGTTGGTGTGGAGTACTGCTGTTTTTACAGTCCCATCAAGCCAAGAGGCTGCCAGCACCAGCAGCAGCAGCAGCAGCAGCAGCAGCCTGTCAACAGTCTGGCATTTCTAATGTGTTGCCACGGCGGAGCACGAACACGGCAGACCGACCGCCGAGCTCCCCAGCATGCAAATCAAAACGCCTGCGAGACGCCCAAGCAGTGCGGCGGGGACAAACCGTGATGCTCGCCCTCCATCCCGGTGGTCCTGATGCTGCTCCTGATGCCGAAGCTGCTCCCGCTGCCGCCGCCGCCGCCGCTGCTGCAGGCGTCACCGTCCGGGGGAGTCTCTCTCCAAACGCCCGCAGCGATCCGGATACCTGCCTGCGCCTCTGCCTCCCCCTCTCCCTCTCCTCGTCTCGTCTCCTCCTCCGAGTTTGATACAAGCTCAGCGAAAAATGCGCTACTTCTCGGCTTGTTGCCGTTTTGTTTGTCCCCCACTTGCACGTTTCCGGCGTGCGTGCGGGCGCGTGTGCTCGGCGATCCTTGGCTGGGTCGCTGTTGTGCATCCGGTGGAGCCAGTGCACACGCTGGCCCCGCCCATCCCAGATGTGATGTCACGCCCCAACTTAGGTGGAAGTTTGCGGAGGACTTGGAGGTTTGTGAGAACACGAAGTTACGTTGTGATTAGACGTCAGCTGAGTTCAGAGGGGAGGGAACTTTGACTACTGACAAGCTTATGTTCAAAACTTTGATCATTTTTGTCCCCCAAAAGTGGAACAGCACTAACATATGTTCATAATGCATAATTATCTCAAGACGAAGTCGAAACCTCAAACTATTAATTCCAACAAGGGAATTCATGACAATACAAAGTCCCTCTTGGTGAAAGTTGAAAATCAGACAACCGACTCCAAAAAGTTCACAAAAGTCACAACTTTATTGCACCTCTCCAGTTAACTCTAAGGTGGTAAGAGCAACTTTCACTATGAAAGCACTCTTGCCCGGTCAGAAAAGGTGGTGCAAAATATAGAACCGTCAATGCAAACATGTGGAACGTCCATTCACCCGGGGAAATGCTCCTCTGTGCGAGTCGGAGAGTCACGGCCTACGTCGCCTCCACCGCGGACGCGCTCGTCCCGTGGAGACTTGGACTGCAGAAGCGTCTCTGGTACTATACACACTACAGTGACGTAGGGGAAGGTCTCACAGACAACTCTCTTGTGCACAAAATGAACACACACATTTGCAGATAAAGTCTCGAGTTAACATCCACCGACTAATCCGAGTATTAGTAGCACGTTAAAGATCTGTGTCTTTTTCTTCTTTAAATTATATATTTATAACGTTAAATCCTATACTTTTTATGGCCAATTCAAGGCAACATCTCTAGAATGAAAAGAAATGCATGGGCACATCTTTACAGCGTCGGAGGGAAACACAGGTAGCACAAGATGGACTGTACAGTCTTCTACACCGGCGAAGCGTTTAGTTATAAGTTTCTCTACGCGTCTGTGTCCGAGTCGGTGCAAGATGATCCCATGGTTTCCACACCTGAAATACTTTGTATAAAACAGTTTCTACAGGATGTACAGGATGCAACATGGTGGTCCAGGAGGAGGAGGAGGAGGGTGGGCGGGGGTGGAGTGGGGTAGAGTGGGGGGAGGGGAGGTGTTCTACTCTGATGGGATCCGAAATGAAAATGGGACGCGGCATGTTTGGGTTCCTGAGTCTCAGCCCAGTTTCTTGGTGACCAGCGTTAACAGCAGAAAATTGCATAGAGATATAAAGATGCAAAGGGGGGTGTGTGGGGGGGGGTGGGCTCTCAACATGTGGCGGTCCCGTTCTAACACAGCGCCTGACAAAAATCAAAGAAGCCCCTTCAGTTCAGAACAATGGTGGGGGAACGGCTGGCGGCAGATCGCTCAGGTCCAACGTGTTTGTGAAGGACGGGACGAGCTGCGTGGTTGGATCGCGGCGTGGTGTGAAAGATAGAACAAAGCTTCTGTCTGAGTTCCTTTAGAAAATGCCCCGTCTCTGCTCAAACTGTCAGAAATAAGAGTTTACATGTAAACAAAGGAACGCACTGAAAATAAACAGCATCTAGTGTGATGTTCGTGCCGCGATGCATCCTCAGTTTGACTGTTTCTACACGGCAGCGAAACCTTTTGGTGGTCTGAGACTGATCGATCATTCAATTTGTTTGAAACCAAATGAAAAATAAACTAAAAGAAATATATATATTGATATATTTATAGAACTGAGAGTTCTTTGATTTGATATGAACATGCAAACTAAACCTAATTTTACCAACATTATGCAGGCAAAACTTGGTCCTCACAAACAACCCATGTGGCAGCGACACGGCAGTAAAAGATAATGACAGAATAAAAAGAGAAATAAAAGCAGAACAACTAAAAGATGAGAGCTCGAATGAAGAAGGTTCGTTGGGTCTTTAGAATTTGGTTCAAGAACTATTTTTCGGGCAAAAGTTAAAAGAAAACAAGGTGACTGTTTTTGAACATACGGAGCCCTTGTGTCTGAGGGAGCAGCACAGTTTGCTCAAACATGAGTTTCTGCCACTGACATTTGAAGCTTCCCATTTAGATATGATGCCATTCAATTCATGTGAGAGCAGAACACTTTCTGGAGATTACCGAGGCTCACAGGACGCAAGCGTCTATCTGACATTAGCATTTCTCTTCACTAAAACTGGCGTTGTAGCATTGGGAATTAAAAAAGGTCAGTCAGGGAGAAAATTCAAGCTGATTTGTTCCAATTTGAAGATGCTGTCAGTCGAACTGTCTCCGCACATGCCTGGGCTGATTTTGGCACGAATTTCCTCTTTGAATTCGAGGAAAAAATTGAATACGCGGCTAAATAGAGATAAAAGAAGTTTGGTATACAGAATTGTCTGAATCTTTGCGATGCACGACGTCTTTCAGCGGCGGACTCCAAAAACTCTCTTCCCTCCGGGCGTTACGGACCACTTGTTCCGCCGGTCCTGGATCTTCTGGAAGATGCTGCTGCCACCTCTCCACTTCTCTCTCTTATAATTCTTTATTTTCTTTACCTGTTAGATAAAAAACAGCCATCAGAACCAGGTCTCAACATGTTCGTGATGTTTTCAGAGTCTCATTCTTGCAAACGTTTTCTCACCTTTCCTCTGTCAAAGTCTTCGTCCCACTCGTCGATCACAGTGTCACTCTGGGCAGTGCGGACGTCTTTGATGGCATCTTTGCTAATAGCAGAGACCTCACCGTCCCAACTGAGGACTGGTGGACAAAAACACATTCAGGTGTGACAACAGAAATCGACAAAGGTGTGGGATAAAGACGTATCCAGGGAGGGGGGCACTCGGCGTCTCACCGTTGGCGCCGTAAGCTTTGTCTGTGGCGTTCTTCAGCAGCTCCTCCACCACGCCGCTCGTCTTTTTCCCGTCCCAGGACACGGGAGCCGCTCGGGCCGGCGCGTCTCCCGACTCGCCTTCGTCAGCTGAGGGCGCCTGGCTGCGTTTGTAGCCGTCCTTCACTTGGCTGTCCCACACAACCACCGTGGCTGAGAGGGAAACAAAACAGCATTAAAGAAGGAGAGCGGCCAAGAGAAAAGTGATCTGGTGCTGCTGGACTGGGAGAGGCTCAGACAGGATGTTCGTAGGAGTGTGACGTGTGAATATGGCTCAAAGGAGTTATCCAAGGCATGACTAAGGCCTCGCTCCCATACCTGTGCTTGGTTTCCTCGCCTTGTCGCTCTCTGCAGAGATCTTTTTGGGAAGGGGCTCTGCTGCTTCAGGCTCTGTGTCTGCGCAGCGCCTGCTCTCCTCTTTTAGCCTCCTCTTCTTCTTTTTCTTTTTTAACACAGTCCGATCTCCTGAGTCGTCCTGGACGTCTGTTGGCTTCACGTCAGCGGCGCTGTTTGGAAAGCGAGTGGTTCTGAATGTTAGACCGCACGCAAGCGAAGCAGACTGGTCATTTCAGAACAACAAGACCTGCAGTCAGATTTAAAAACAGAGAACCTTTGGAAGCGTTTCATCATTTAGGTGCAGCTAATCTTCAGCACACTCGCAAACACTGACTTTTGTCACACGACCAAAACGATGTAGCTGTGATAACATTATCTTGAGTGATGAAGCACAGTTGTTGACACAGTCTTATCACTGCATCACATGAAAAACAGCCCCAACCCAAACCCACCTTTGTGATGCAGAGCAGGCAGCGGTCGTGTCAGGCAGCGCCGCGTCTTCTTCAATCGCCGCCTTCTTCTTTTTCTTCTTTCTCTTCAGCACCGAGTCCCTTTCATGTTCTCCCTGATTCGACGGAGTCGTGGCAGGTCCTTCAGGCCTCTGCGCGCTCTCTCCTGCATCTGAATGCGACGTCAGACTCCATATGCCACCTTGACACCAATCCTCCTCGTGGTTCGGCGCGTCGAGATGAGAGGGGACGCACTCCCTCCCCGCCGTCCCCTTCTCCTCGTCCTCGTCCTCCCTCTTCCGCTTTTTCTTCTTCTTTTTCTTGCGTTTCTTCTCGCTGGCTTCCTCTGCGCAGCTGGACTGCGTCACCGGAGCTGGAAGCGGGACCGGCTCCGTGTCGCCCTCCACCTCCGAATGCCTCCGCTTCTTTCTCTTCTTCTTCTTCTTTTGGTTGGGCATTTGAGCCGAATGGGGCTCGTTGGGGTCTTGGACCACTGAGTTTAGGTTGAAGGAAGACTTGGGACTCTTTGGGCTGGTCGAGTGAAGCCCGTTGGTTTTTAGAGAGAGGGTGGAGTTTGTTTTCTGCAGTGTGGAGAGAAGGGACTGTTTCTGAGGGCTCTGCTGTTTGGAGGATTCGCTTGAGTTGGTGAGGTGAGATGAATGGAATGGACCGGCTCTGTTGAGACAGCGAGAAACGCAAACAAACCTGGATTAACAGGGGTCCTTCAGACGCGGGACAACGTCACCTGATGTTGCAGTGATCACGTTTCATACCTGTGAGTGTGTGGCGCTGAGGCAAAGGTGAGGGAGTTAAGTTGATTTTGATGCATGGGGTCGTTAGACAGCTGGCGTGGCAAACGGGGCAGAACATCAATGCTGCTCGGACTCCGACTGCGAGCCTGCAGTTATCGACATAAATAAAAACTTGGTGGTCTAAAGAAAATAGCCATGAGTGTGACAAAACAAAAAAATAAGGAAAATAATAATAATAATAATCGGGGGAAAAGTGACAATTAAAAAGGAAGATGGTCGGAAAAGATGGAGGAAGAAGAACAAAGAGGAAAGGGTGTGGCAGAGAAGAATTAGAAATGGTTAGAAAAAAAGAACAAACTAAAGGAAAAGAAGACAAACTCTAAACAAGTGCTAACATGTGGTTGATTAGACAGGTACACTGGAGAAGTCACGCCTTACAAACAGCAGGAAAAAACACTAGCAGACTTGGAAAACCGTTTACTGGAAGTGAAGGTGACATTTCAGATACCGAGAAGTTACCACAGAGGGAGGAGGTGCGGCTGCGGTGGCGAGGAACGACTCTCACCTTCTTGGCCGACAGGGCGAGCTTCTTGGCGGGCGGTGGCGACATGGTGCTGGTGGCTTCAGTCGTGATGTTGTTGAGGGCCGGGGGTTTGACCTTTGTCGTCTTCTCCTCGGCGCTCTGAGAGCGCTCGATGCTCCTGGCCGGAGACGCCACGCCGTTGGACGAGCCCTTCCGAGGAGTGGAGGGGGTCTCTCCCACCGGGGCGCTCTTGGGACCAACAGAGTCCTGAGTGCACACACACACCAGTGTAAGACAAGTATCACAACAAGAGTGACAACATGGTCCTCCTCAGAAGACATTTCGATGGCCAACTTGATCTTTCCAAGTGACTTTCCGACTGTACCTTGGACTCGGTGGTGTCAGCAGAGGAAGAGTCAGACAAAGACTTAATTGAGGTAGACGCTGCCATGCCTCTGCCCTCGCCGCCCGGTTTCTTCTCGCCCTCCGCCCGGCTGACCCCGTTGTTGGACGGGGTCGGGGTGCTGCTGCGGGACTGCGCCTGGCTCTGAGGGGAGGGCTTCTTCAGCTTCTTGAAGGGCTCCTCGATGACCGTGGGCCCGCCCGGCAGCTTCGGCGGACCGTTGGACGAGGACGTCCAGCTGGTGATCCTCGGCTGTGGCTGGGCGCTCACGCCGTTCCGGGAAATGGGCAGACCCAGGCCGCCGTCCATCGACTGGATCTTACGCAGCTGAGCGGGCTCCAGTTTCTGTCGGGAGGTGAACTTCCATCAGAGATACAGCAGGCCATCGAAAATACCAGGCACCACCACAAACGTCAACTGTTCTTGTACCTTGGTGACTTGTGGGGAGGACAGAGGCCCGTTCAGGTTGGCTCTCTTAATCTGGTCAGATGATGCACTGTTTTTCCCAGAATGCAACATCCCCTGCTTTGCCGTCTGCCCATCTGCGTTCTTTTTGGTTTCAGGGATCCTTTGATAAGAAAATCAGTGTTTTATTACACACAAATAACCCACGGTAAGAGGATAACAGCCATGAAACACACGTGAGTGTCGTACCTCAGATAGAATAACACGTATGCCTGCTGGTTCAGGACCACCTTGATGTTACTCGAGTGCACCATTGAATCATTCATTTGGTACCATTGCCCATTGCTTGCCTAGAGGAGAAAACAAAGAGAGCAAAGAGGTTTTGAATTAAAGCAACTCTCCACTAAATGAGCCACAACCATTCATCACTGGAACACACTCAGGCTGCTTGATTGTTTTTTTATGGTTTGAGGAAGAAAAAGTTCCCAGAAGCTGACAAAATGATGCAACAATGCAGCCTCGTCCAATAAAAAAATCAGCACTAATAATTTATTACATTTCACTCTAAAACAAAAAGCCACTGTAATCCATAAACTGGAAGACAAACAGCCTGCACTTGGAGCTGAATATTCTCATCATTGTGTTTGTGTTGAACGGATACAAACATACAGTCCGCCTTACCTTGACATAGCAGTAATAGTGTCCAGCATGACAACTGTAGCCGGAGTGCACCAGAACAGCATAGAGGCCGTACATGACGGGGTCGCCTGAGCTCTGAGACATGTAGGGGCGGATGTTCAGAAATTCTGGATATCCGACATCCTGCAGGCAGGAAAAAAAAAAAGTAGAGCAGAAACATGAGACACCCCGCAGCTGCAAGTCTCTCCTACCGACAGAGGAAACAGTCGATGAAGTCTCTTCACCTTTGTTATTTTTCCTCCACTGAAGTTGGCGAACCTCTTCAGTGAAAGGGTCAGCACGTTAGACGTCCGGTGAACCGTGAATCGTTTGGTGGCCGGAACTTTCTTTTTGCATCTGCAGAGAAAAAGAAATGAAAGCCGTTTGTGAATAACAGCTTCATTTGTTTTCTGTTCAGATTCTAATTCTAACTTTGGGATTTGGATGGAGTCAGACCACCAAAATGAAACTCACTTGGCACACATGTACGCATTTTCTCCACTTAATACATCTGGCTTAACAAAAAGTTCCAGCGCTCGCACAATGTTGGCTGCTTGCTGCAAGACAAAAATCGGGGATAATTGGTGTTACTGAGGGAGACGACATATTCAAAAGTGGAATACTTGGTATTTCACTTTTAAAATAAGGATCACTCTGAGACTGTGTATAGCATACCCGTATCTCAACAGCGATGTCCAGGTAAGGGTCATATGTGTCTGACACACTTTTACAAATAGAGCATTTCACTGTGAAACAAAGGAAAGTGACTCATTAGGACACAATTGTAAATAAATAATGACTAGTAATGAAAATAGCTGCCAGGGATGGTTGTTACATCTGCCACAAACCTCTATACCTACTTAACTCTTGAACCACTTCCTTCCTGAGATGGAAAACTGTTCTACCATTTCCATTTAAAATCTGCACGAAGACTCACTGAGTCAACACGACACATCGAAGCCCTTGAAGAAAGCCCTGCAGTTTTACAAACTGCTAAAGAATAGACTACTCTGTCGATAGAAGCCTCCTACTACAAACGTGTATATATGGCAAGTTTTTCATCCATTTCTGTCATGATGAGAACAACACTTGTTGACACTGACTTAGATTTAGTGTGGCTCCCTGGGAAACGGATCGATAACGCAATGCTGAAAGCAAATAATGTGGAAATTTATAGGAGGCCGCAGCTCTGGAGGCAATTTTCCTCCATGTCTGCGGAGGGAGAAAAGAAGCGTGGATACCTCTTGACCTGAGGTAACCTCCAAAGATCTGGTGAACCAGCGTTGTGGCCTGGGTCTGCCTGTCGAGCCTGAACACAGGATCGAAACAAAAAACAAAACCGTTATTCACATCGTGAAAGGCTTCGTACGAAAAACCCAGAGCATCCCTGAGCAGAAAGCCTTACTTTGGATAACCATTGAGACAGGCCTTCTGCATGGCATCAATGGTGTACCGCAGAAACTCATGGGCGTCCTCTTGGCTGCCAAAGCGAAAATGTCTGGCGATTTCTGTGGGAGACAAAAAGTGAGAGCTGGATTTATGCTAATTCCTTTTTTATTTTTTTAAAGCCAGATGCATTAACTGAATTAAAGGCCTTCTACTCCAGCTACACAAAGGAAGGAAGGCCCCAAACAGAGGAGAGCAAATGTTTCTCTCAAAAAAAAAGCAAAGTAGATTAAAACCACAAACGCTCAGATGGAATGAGTGATAATAAAGAGGCAAAAAGTATACACCATGTCTAAGAGTCTACTGTTTGATACATACATACATTACTGTTGAAGACGTTTGGCTGCAACTTCATGTCTAAAAAGCTCCTGATTATAGGTGACAACACTGCTGCTTCCAGACAGCTTAGCTCCCCAGACTCACGGCACATTTCTCAACTAGTTGAGCTTTCATATTTACTCACAGCTGACCTCTAACGTTGGCGTCTCAGAGACATGGAACTCAACGACTTGATAATGTGCCTGGTCTCCAAGTGTCTTCTGCGGAGTGGCAGCTCATTTACAGTAAAACCCTCACATTAAAGCTAATGTAGCTCTAAATGGTTTGCCCCCTCTGTTACACCCAAATGGAGAGGGGGAAGTATACGAGCTGGGTGAATTATAATGCGGTCATCACCACATTCCCAGCATAGCATCCTTGCACTTTTACGACAATGAGTCACTGCAGAATGGGGGGGGAGAAGGAATCAGACACCACGTACTAATGACCTCTTCTGGGTACTTCAGCAGGAGGAGTGAGAGGAAACATCTTGAAGAAATGAAATCTGTGGACTCTGCTGTGCTTTTACTCTGTTTGTGAATCCCCAGCTGGGTGTTGCTGAGGCGTTTCCACAGTCAGTTGCTGTGAGCTTGGTTTCTATGAGGTGACATGGTGCTGCTGTTTTTGGGGTCGTGATGAGTAACAGTTACAGAGGTTCAAATGTCCTGATGTGTACTGTCCTTTAACTGCAGTGTGTATTTCCATGTGTGGGAGGCATTCAGCAGCTCAGTAAATGGAAAAAGGGAAACCATCAAAAACAGTTAGCAAATCTTTGAGCTCTGGTGGAAGAGAGGGAGTGCAGGTGGCCTTTAGATTTTTGTGCTAAAGCTGCTCCTCTCAGCCCGCAGTCACAAGGAGACAGAGAGGGCATTGGTAAAGGAGGGAGGGAAGCGATGGAGAGGGGGAGGGAGGAAAAGGAAAAGAGGCACAGGAGGTGGAGACATGATTGCAGCAGCACATCGGGAGGAATCAGGCAGGCAGGTAGAAAGGGAGGGAGGGAGGGAGGTAGAGAGGGTGGGTGGGAGAGGACCAGGGTGCAACCAGACCACAGCTCGCTATCTCAGCATGTTAAGGTGCGACTAACGCCTCATCTCTCCTGTCGACGTGGTGTTTATTCACTACCTGCAGTCTCACCGCTCCACTCGTGCACTGCAGTCACACGGGACAATGTGACCAGTGTTGCGTCATAGAGCTTCAGGCAGTGTTCAGGCTCCAAAGAAAGGTGTCTGTGACTCCTGCCATAAACTATATCAGGACAAGCAGAGGGGAGGCGCTCTTACTTTTTAGGTCTCTGATGAAAGAGACAGGCTTGATGGCATTGCCTGTGTTGGCGAAGGCTTGGATGATATGATTCTGCATCACACAGATCATACAGAAGCCTGACTGGTGACCTGTGACAAAACAAAACACCACAATTTCAGCGGTTACATTACTGATCATTGTAAAATCATCACTGGTCTAGGATCAGATCCTTTACTCTGGAGGATGAATGAAGCTCACTAACAGACGACTTTCACAAAGTAACACTAAACAGGTTTTACTCTTTCGGATTCAAGTAATAACATTCAATTCAAATTAAACAGTGACTTTCACAGGAGATAAAGGAAGATAGTTGCATTTGGAATAAACAACATGCACTGTAATGAATATAAAACCCTTTTATTTGATCTGTAACCACATGAGTTTTTCCCCCTCCTGAAGCTGAACTCAAAGCCAAGTTCATGTCAGAGCAACAGCACCAAAGTGAGTGACAGCCCAAGCTGCTGTTTTCCCTTCTTCAGCTGCTTGGATCTGCATTCCACACTGACACTCAGTCACGTGTCAGCACACTGGCCCGCATACAGTCCGTTCTGAAACTGTGCATACAAATGAATGGGGAAAGTGAACGCGGCAGTACTCACAGGCACGGCTGTGCTCCTTTGAGAGTAAGTAGTTGGCGAGTGGAGGGGTGTAGGTGAGACACTGGACTGTGGAGTTGAGGAAGCAGGTGTTCCCGAGGTTGTGGAGACCGGCTCCCACCCTGTACACGCGCTCCCATTTAAGGGTGAGCTTGTTCCCTGGAAAGAGCATCTTCTGCGGGGCCGGGATCCCATCGCTCTGGCCCCCAACCACATTTTCAGAGACTGCAGACAATAGAGTGGCATTTGCAAAGAATACTCAGAACACAAGAAGTGAACTTTTCGGACAAGAAGAGAACAAAAGCAGATTCTACCAAATGTCACACCATCACGCTCTGCTCTGCTCGGTTCATGTCCTTACCTTGCCTCTTTATTTGAGCGGGCTCTGTGGCCTTTTGTCCAGTGGCGCCCTCAGTTCTCGGATTGAGAATCACATACTTGTTCTTCAGGCTGTCCAACTGGTAGGAGAAACCCTTGCTGGCAGGCTCAAACTCGATTTTCTGCAGTAGGACCTTCTTGGCAGAGGAGGCCAGGAGCTTGTTGAGGTCACCCTCATCGCCTGTCTCCTTTCGACCAGGTTTTAACGCCTCTTTGAGTTTATCCACTATCGGCATCGTTGAAACATCACTGCAGATAACAGGGACAGAGAACGGGCATCGACGTCACAGAAAAGCCAGAGTGAAGAACTTCCACAAGAGAGCACGTTTGCATCATATCTGAAGCCCCCGGGGGTGTAATGATAAATCCTCTGTTCTTATCTTTCAGCTAATAATTAAACTACCAGTTAAAACCCCCTCGTGTGATAAGAGAAATAAGGAGCGAGTGCATTTGAGGAGCCAGCTGGGTCTTGGCAGCTGTCCCCACAGTTATGCAACACATTAGACGTTGGTAACACAGGGTCGAATAGGCAATCATTTATTGCACGTGAGGTTCACAACGCTGTTATTGACTGCTAATTTCACAATTATTAAGATTTTTTTGTCTGAATTTGAGGTTATTTGCATCGTCTTCCTTCCACCAATCAGCCTTTTTCCCCACTGAAACTAAAGATTAGTAAATTATTACATTTGGACTAAAATGGGAAAAGAGAGACTCAGAGAACGAAGCATGAAAAATAGAAATGTTTGCCCACTGTTGCCCCCACATCTGAAAAAGAGCAGTGAAATGTACCAAACGGGAGCACTTCATTGTGAATAATAGTGTGTATGATTCACAACAACCAAGAAACAGAGTGAGCTAGTGAGGGACATCTGGTGTGTTGTTCCACCAAAAAAAAAAAAACCCTCAGTGCTGAGTGGCACAACAACACAACAAATCCTCGTGCACGACAAATCATCGCAGCGCGTCGGTATTACAGCACCACACAGAAAACGCCAAAGGCACCGAGTTCCCTGAGAGACGTGCTCATCAGAGTGGGCAGTGACGTCACGGGGAGGGAAGGAGGGCTGAACATGCATTGTATGCACAAGGGCACGCTGACCTTCACATGCTGCTGATACCAATACAACTCAGAAGCACACACAGCCCACGGGGAAACGGCGAACTGCAGTGATGCAACTGCGAGAGAAAGCAGCCATGCTGATACACTGACCACAACATGGGTGTTCATGCAGATCATACGACATAAATTAAAAAACCCTATCCCCTGTGCGATGATGGCTCCACTAAGAAATGTGTCCAACCACTCCAACGATCAGAGTAATTTATTTTGTGCTCCTTAATGTGAAAGGTGGCATTTATTGTTTAGCATTAGGTACATAAAGAGATACAATCATTAGGTAAATGTGACACTCGTTTCTTGTCACGTGGTTGTTTAAATACGTACAATTGTCGTTATTTCCTGATCGCACAAATTTTAAAATTACACACATCATTTATAATATTGGAAGGACTTGTGGTTTATGATGTAAACCTTCGATTAATACGTCATGCGCAATAACAATCTTTATTGTGACCAATTTGAGGTTGTTTGTTTCCCCATCACAGAGGAACTTAAGCCATGTTTTTAGATATGACTGTTCTAGAAAAGATTACTCCTGAGGTGTACATATATCGTCTTTATGAGCAGTTCAAGTGATACAGAGGACGGTTTAATTTTAGCCTCAGAGATAGAAATTTACCTGGTGATTCAAACTGTTGTTTGACTAAAAAACTAGCCTTTTTCTTTAACTGTTCAGCTTTGAGAACCTGGATTTGTAAAATAGATGTTCCAAAACCTTTGTCTGATTGATTTTCACAAATGTTGCATATTGAGGCTAGTACAAGGTTATGATTTTGTCATCACCGTGTTAAAGGACAGTCATCATAGCGATGAAGATGCCTCACAATTCCAGGTGATCTTGTGGTGCCTTCAGAGGCGTCTTAAAACATTGTAATCTCCCGGTAACTTGACACAGGTAAAACAAGAACAGCACAATTTGATACAGAACATTGTTACTGTGATACAAATGGAAAATAATAATGGAAAGGATTACAATCAAAGAGAGGGAAATGATAAAAGGTATGAAAAACGAAAAATAGTGCACTTTTTACAACTTGTTGTGTCCAACAGAGGAAATGGAGTCAATGCAGTTTTGTTTCCAGCACAATTTATAGTGAAGGTCTTCATATGTGTGTAAGTAACACGTAATAGGACGAATACTGTAAAACAAAAAAGATCGGAGGCAACCGTTATAAACGAGAACCCAATGCGAAACACGAAAAATCGACTTCATCGGGATCACTTGAAGGCAGCGCCGCTGTTGTTGACACTTCTTGAATCCCGCCACCAGTCTTCATCTTAAGATCGAGCTAGCTCCAAAATATCGAGAGTTTCTATTTCATCGTGACTCCAACTTATCGTTATCACCCGCTTGCAGCAGGCGGAGCGGTCGTTGCCTACCAGCAGGAGTCAACGTTACGGGCCAGTCATCGAGGCTAGGTTGCTAACTTCAGACAGCAATTTTCGATCAGGACGGTGTAAACTTTAGACACAAAGCGTCGCCAAATGACCCGCAAAATTTCACAGGCTTTCGCATTTAACTCTTTCCGTCTCATTTTTGTCGACTGTCGTGGCGTTTCTTTCCCACCCTCAAACAAGCAGTGGCAAATTAGCAACCGTGCTAACCTAACGTGGCGACAGCCTCTAGGCTTCCTCAAAGCTGCAATGTGGGTTAGCATCAGCGTCCAAGTGGCTAACGAGCTCCAGTCCCTGCATCTTATTCTGGAGCTCAACGACACTCTTCTCGAAACTCCCAGGTAGTGTAAAATATACGGCTACACGTGTTTGACCGCTCACCTTTTGTTCAATCGTCCTAAATAGGTGTCAGTAGAGGTGTCTGCTTCCTCAGCTGAAGCTCCTGGGTCTGGTATTTTCGCCCATGCTGCATTATGAGGAGGAGGAGACTACCGCATGAGTGGCAGTTATGAGCAGCCAATCAGGCGACAGGCCACGCTGTATCCGAAAGGTTCAGCCAATCGACGCCGTTATGGCGTTGAAGTGTCGGCAGAGAGCCACACGTGACTTCCAGCCGCCGCTGTTTACCATTGAGGAGCTCGGCACAATCATTTTTCAGTCAACAAAGCGCGGCCAAACCAATGCGTTAACCCCGAAACGTTTAATGGCGTATGTGATAAACCACATCCCGCTTTAGAGACTATTCCTATTCTGCAACCAACTAACTAACCTTATCTTTTGAAAGACTGCCATGTGATCCGTCCAACATCGTACAATCTTTCACATACACACACTTGAGCTTTAAATTTGATTCAATTCAGCGAGAATACCAAAAACAATCGAAACACACAGTTAAAAAAAACACTTCATTTCATTGTGATTGTACTTCATGGCTGGAAGAGTCTGAGTTCAACCAGCATCGTACACGAATGTCATATCGATCAAGCAAAAGAGGCATACAATGCTGAGCCCTGAGCATTGAGGGCTCAATCAAATTATTAAGCTTTTCGGTCTGTCGATGTAATGCATCCGTATGACCACTAGATGTCAGCAGATCACCTATATACTTAGTGACGTAACCATTGACGCTCGTCCTTCCAACAAAATTTGAACGCAAAATAATGATTTTTCCTTGGCAACCTTTATTCTCGCACACGTGCAGGCTGTTTTTTACTATTCAGGACCAGATTACCTTTAGATCATTCACATTTTCTTCATCCATTGAGCCACTTTTAGCGCAAGAAGTTAACTCAAATTTCAACAAATGAAATGAAACACTGAAGATAAACTGTGCTCCAAAATAAAAACAACAAATGGATCAAAACAGGGTTTGGCATTTAATATAATAGACAAATGTACAGTTATGTTTCAAATGGATATGCATGGAAAACAAATCTTATCTCAAAAGTCCTATGTGAAACCAGCACAAGACATGACACTTGGTTACAGTTGTAAAATGAAGAATCCTTTTATACTCTCATATCAAAGAAATTTGTTCAACACTTCAGGTCGTTTCAGTGTCTCCTCAAGAAAAATACTTGGCAACATGCTTCATGTCCTGAAGGAAAAACCAGCCAGACAGTTGACTGGAGCACAGTTTGACCATGACTGCACACTAAATTCATTTCTTAGTGCTGGCAAAATACTTCTTTGTCACAAATAATATTTGAAAAAGAGGGCTGATATCAATGGAGATCTTAAATAAAATATGCTCTTACACTTACGACAAATAAAAAAGCTGTATTACACACAAAAAAGAAACAAATTGTGGATTCAATCCCCTTTTTTCAGTTGTGTCAATTCAGCTGCTGTGTTCAAAGTGCATTTTGTCTATTTGGAATTACTTAAGAAAACAGGTGCATAGCAAAAAACACTGATTAAAGCAGAGTGGCATCATGTAAACAACACAATGTCAGACATTATTTTTTATCACACTTCCAAAAAACAAAACAAAAAGAGTTGGGCGAAAGGGACGGATCCAGGAAGAGGTGGCTCTTGGTTGTGATAGCTCTGCTGTCACAGATCAGGACTCCGACTCTCAACCGTTGTCATTATTCAAACACACATTCACAGAACTTTAACATGTAAGTACTTATAGATTGCCATAAACAGGTATCGTTCACTTAAGACAATTCCTTTGGTTAAAAACAAATAATCTAAAGAAAACAAAACATGTGAAACCAATAGCACAGAAACATAAAGTATTAATAAACGGTAAATAATGAGTTGTGAAGATTATCCCTTTTTTGTTTCAGCTGAAAGAAAAGTGGTTCATGAGGAAGTGCTTTAGATTTAGGGGGAGAAGCGGCGAAAAGTGCTGAGTTCGGAAGAATGTTAATTGAAAACACGAGATCTGCCTTAAAAGGTTGTTGTTGTCTTTCTTTCAACCCCGCCATGGAGTGCCCACCCTAAAGCTTCAAGAGGAAAAAAAACAATAAGAATTCAAAGTGTGTTTTTATTTCTGTTTTTTTTGGCTTGTATGTTAGTATACTTTGAACAGTTTGAAATTTTCAGCCTTCAGAGCGGAGGAATCACGGGTCTTCGATGTCCAGGAAATCCTTTTTGGGTGGCGCGGCGCCTCTGTACCAGGCGCACGAGTCGTCGCTCCTCTTGATGCAAGCAAAGTGTTTGGCTTGCTCCCCGTTGACGAGCTTCTCGATGACCCAGTCCGTCCACAGGCACTCCGTCGGGCTGCTGATCATGCAGGGGACGGAGGTGCAGCGGGTGATCTGAGGATCAGAGAGGAGCGCCGAGTCAGGAGGGGGACTACCGACAAGCAACGCAGCTTTGGTGGACATTACCTAGTGAGCGCTGCGCAGTTAACCTTGTAACACAGCAAGATTTACAAGCAAAAGAAGAGGAATGAACTCAACTTCTTTATTTGGGTAAACTACAAAGTGGCGTCCACTTGAAGATACTTTGTTTTGAAGAGGACTCGCTCTTGCAGCATCTGTTTTTCTACGCGTCAGCTCCAGATCGTGGACAAATGTGTTGCTGGTTTGAATTTGCTCCGTCACCACTTTCATTTTGACTTCCAGTCGCGACCTCCTGTCTGACATGCTTCTTATAAACATGCCTTTTCTCTGCAGTCATGTCTGTGTCGCTTGCCTTTTTCATCAGTACTTTCTAGTCTTTATCCACAAAAAATAGCTTCAGTGTAGTATAGATTCAGTGCCATGTAAGGCCTACAACAAAAACACAATGAAAAGGAGCTTAGAATAAATAACGCTTTTTTCCCATAAAGGTAGAGATTTAAAACAACCACCCTCAATGTCAAACATGGGTTAATTGTTCAACTATTCTACTTCGTCTAAGACTCTCAAAACACAGATTCCCGAAGACTGAATTACAGTAAATAAATATTGTTACTCTCCAGCCCACTTCTGCCAGTGGACTTTAACTTTGAGATGGTAAATTATAGCCTAAGACAGAGAGAAGAAAAAAGCCTACCTTGCAATCACATCCTGTTTCATAGCGCTGAATCAGGTTTTTCTTCTGGGTGGCCGTCAGTTCCTCCCAGGGCTCCATGAAGTCGCACAGTGTCACGTGCATCGTCCCATCAGCCTCCAGTTTTCCTGCAGCACAGCAGTTCAGTCGAGGCGTCAGGTTTGTTTTAATTTGTGACAATCAATAAATGCAATGAATATGCCTTTTGTTCTATTTCTTTTTACCTGTGATGAGATACTCCTTTTTGCCATTGGTGTCCAGAGTCACCCCACACATGGCGGAGGTGGGAGCAGTGTAGATGGCATCGATATCCTGACTGGGACCTTTGAACATCTGGACGTCAAAGAAAAGAAATGAGCATTCAGAGTCGTTTTTCATTCAGGATTCTGCTCGCATCACCACTTTTGAAGTTTCAGCCCAAATACCTTGATCTGCTTGATCTCATACTTGACCCGTTTGATGGTATTTCCATAGATGTCGTTGCCAGAATCAACCTCCTCCCTTCCCACGACTTTTGCCCTGATCACTGGAACAAGATGAGAACAACACGCGTTAGCAAACGCAAGTATTTCAAGACGGGAATCCGAAGAGAAACGCCGTCGGTTGTGTCGAAGAATCGAACTGGATCTGGATTTGTCAGCGTCTGATCTAAAGCCCTGCCCAGGTTTGGCATGCTGCAGTCGGCCGCAGCACATTGCTGTGGCTTGGATCTGAGGCGTCCGCATGTGCCAGGTGCTGGGAAGACAGAGGCACATAAGTGTTTCATCAGCTGCAATCAGAGGGAGGAATGTGTGCTGCCTGTTCCTGGGCCGACGCAGGAGGAAGCCAGTCAGCAATCTTTCAAAAAAAAGAAGAAGAAAGAAGCTGAACTAGAATGCTCCCCTCGCCCCCAGGCCCCTCTGCCGACCTGCCTCTCTGTCTGGTATCGAGGTGCTGACATGCAAATCAACCTCTTCCTCTCGCCTTATAGCCTCCTCTCCTCTCCCCTCTCCTCGCCTCCCTCCCTCCCCCTCTCTTTCTCTCATGCGCTCTGAAGTTCCAGCCGTCCAGATTTGGAGGTTTGGAATGGGGAAAAATAAAACAGCTCAAGTGGAAAAATATTATCAGAGCCATACAGATGAGCCTTTGAGCCCAAGTGCTGAGCAGCTAACAAAAATATGACTCATGTGTTTCAGAGACACTGCCTCTTTCATGTGATTCCAAACAGCGGAGTACAGTCGAGCAGCGATCATCTGCCTGGCTTAAGTAAGTACCTCGACATCACCGTTACTACAAAGAAACTTTCAGGAACTACTGTGGAATCCAACCACGACAGTGATGTGAAAGCTTCGCGAGGCGAGCTAATGCTAACCAGATGTTCGGCCCTCGCCTTTCCCAAGGTGGCAGCTACCGATCGTCCCGGCCCGTCACCAGTCTGCTTCCACACAAACAGGGCCGAGCCTTCTCGTTGCTTTTAATGCGAAAGGTATGAAGCTGCGAGCCACATGTGTCCTAATTCGATGACAATAGAGGCCGAGAGAACATCTCCTTATAAGGGTCTAAAGCTTCGACTCTTAAGAAAAGGAAAAGAGAGAAAAACGGAGCGTGTGTGCACAGGAGAAGGGAGTGATGGAGTGATGAGGACGCAGAGCAGGAGGGCTGACTTTACAGCGCTGCTGCAACACAGTCAAACACAAAACACGGTGGGGAGACCATGACAAAAGCTACACACGCCTAAAACATGGCTCGTGTCAACCAGAAGCGGCCGTGTCGTGCATCGGCAGATCACCAGCTCTTTCGATGACGCGCATTAAAGCAACATCATCGCTGAGAAACTCTCCAACTTCTCTGGCTGCACGGTGGATTAGTGGTAATCCCCCCGCCTCCCACCGTGTGCACCATCAGAAAGACCACTTCTCCTTCACCCAGCATAAAGCAGAGAAGGTGAAAAAGGCACCGCATGTCATAGCGACAACAGCAGCAGTGACAAATCCCTGAAACGCCGGGCTTATCTGAATAACCGTTATATAATTACAGCACTTCCAAGAGCTTCGTTAACCTTTTAAGTCGCGTTCAACGTGCTAAAAATAGTACATGTATAGTTGAAGATGCTCATGTGTTGGGTGAAGAGTGTGAAAAAAAAGGCTGCATTTGGTTCCTGCACGTGATGTCGAGTGTCTTTTTTCCTCCTCCTCCTCCTCCTCCAAGCTTCAGTAATCCAGAAATCTCACTTAATTTCTTTTTCTCGAGCATGATGTGAGCTGGGAGAGGCTGACAAAGCCCTTAAAGCTTCACAACTGGGAACTGAAGGAACCATCTCATTTTCCAGTTACTCAAACAATAAACACTCTATTTTGCCGGCAGTATTGTGGTCGTGGGAGCGCTTTCAAAAACAAAGAAAAAAGCAAATGCCTGTCATGTAATTGCAGGGCCCGCACATCCATTTTCCTCTCGGAGAAGCCGCACGACGGCCGGGCTTTGAAGGAGTCGCAGAGCAGCGAACTCCAACCAGCTGCGACGCAGACTCATCCACCTTCATATTCCTAACGGGCATCGACTCCTGAGGTTTCCAGCGTTTGTTTATGCCCAAAGTTTGCATCCCCTGACTCACAGATATAAAGTGCCGTTTTCTGCAACTTAAACTGTCGATTTCACACGTTGGAAACTTTGAAAATAATGTTCAGAAAAAACGTTCCCAAGCTGCACATTTGACCGGGAGAAGCTCCTGAACGCGATGCATCACGAGCGCTCTCGCAGGTGATCGCGGGTTTTTTGGGGCCGCTCCTTGAAAGGGTTTGTGCGCGCTCGTTCTGGCACACGGGAGGGAAATCTGGTTTTAATGTCCGCTCTGTTTACACAGCTTGCAGGCCTGTGTTTATCCCGGAAGTCACATTAAAGCCAGCTTGCCTTTCAGGGTCTCAAAGGATTCACTTTCCTTCTTCATAAAATGGAGCGCAGACACACTGAATGATCACCGAGAAACCAACAGAAAGAAAAAAAAAAGAAAAAGAAAAGAAAAAAAAGAAAATACATAACGAGCAGAGCATATGACTGCCCAAACATTCCTCTGCCTCAGCATAAAAAACAGGGGATGGATCTCAAGTTATGGGGGGAGACTTCTGAAGCCAGTTTGTTTTTGTTTACTGTAATGAAGACAAAAGCCTCAAGCAACTCCAGCAGGAGTACGTGTCAAAGGCTGTTTGAATCCGACAGTTAGAGGAGTGAGTCTATTGTGTTTAAACGCTTCACTAGTGGAAGTTCAACAGTTTTCACCATCATATTTGAGTTTGCTTCAGAGAAAAACTCTCTCTCTCTCTCTCTCTCTCTCTCCCTCTCTTTTTTCCCTTCTTTAATTTCTTTTCTTTCCCAGGAAGAAACCAGTGATTGGGAGGCAAGCAGTCATTTTCCTCGTGTCATTTCCAGCCAGACTGCAGACTCGACTGATGCTAGGTCTGTCCTGCTGCTTCTCCTCGAGGGACATACGCCCCATCAAGAGCCACCCGAAGCCTCTGTGACACAGACTACAACCCTGTCACGCGTCCTCAATGTTCTTGTTGATAACACAAGCTAAGGGGGGGATGTCAAACTGCAGTTTGACAGTACAGCTTCCCCTGTCAGTCAAAGTAAGAATTCCCCTTCAGAGGGTAAAGACATGCAGTCTGCCACCCATTTAGATTTGGTAATAAAAGCAGCTTTTCATCTGCTCCATAAGTCTGCTCCACCTGGATTTCCTCGGTCAAAGCCAATGATGGCAGAAATGTAGCAACTTTCGGTCCAAAAGGAAAAGCTGGGCAACTTCCCTGACCTGTCTGTGGGAAAGCCACCCTGTAAAGTCCCCCTGTGGGCGGCACTCTTCAAAGCCGTCGCTCAGAAACTGCTGATGAAACACGATGAAGGCGCATTTGGCCGAGAAGACTGACTTCCTGGGTTCTTTGGTGGTTTGCGTTCGAATAAGGGTCTATCCATGGTGCTGAAGCAGGGTCACGGAGGGTCGGGGTCATGTTGGGAGCTGACCTCGAAGGAAGTGGCAACATGCGCAACTTAAGCAATTCAAGTTACCAATCATTATCTCGGACTGAAAGACGTTGCAAAACTCTCTTTGCATGTGTCACAGAATGAGTCTCAAGAACAAGAAATGTTTACTGAGAAATCCAGACTATTTTCTCTCTGCTACCACTCCTTTGTGTTAGTTTGTACCTTCCAATAGAAAATAGGTCACTCCAGGTTTGCTGATAACCAAACCCAAAGGCTGCTATTTTAGGTCTGCATCAAGCAAAACCAACTTCCAACATTAGAGCTTTTTTCACCCTCACCAAAGCAAGAGAACACTCATAGAAAGGCTCAATATCACCATCTTTCATCAGTCTGACTGACATAGCAGGCGCTCTTTGAGGGGGGATCCATCACTGTCTGCGTGTACAGTAACTTTCTGGCAGCGTGAGCCTCAATGAAAGAATTCAAGGAGCTGCTGTGAAGTAAAACGCAGCCTCCCCACAGCAGCGAACCCTCCGGCAGGATAATAAGGTTTCTTCATCCTCCGGGCGCCATGGAATCCAATGGTGAGGAGAAACCTTTGAATAAGTCACCTTCTGTATACACGACACACACACACACACACACACACACACGGCCAGCTCACCAGCAAGAAAAAAGACCCTCAGCGAAACCCCAGGTTAA
>JAUESF010000064.1:5411275-5427662 GCA_032274765.1 Malacoctenus tetranemus
GTGTGTGTGTGTGTGTGTGTGTGTGTGTGTGTGTGTGTGTGTGTGTGTGTGTGTGTGTGTGTGTGTGTGTTTGTGCAAATGTCAATCAAGTGAATGCGGTCTGTTGTTCACATGAAACTGGGTATCAGGAACCAGTTGCTGATTTCTTGGACCGTCTTTTCCAGAAAAATGGTGAAAAGCAACAGGAAGCCAGTGTTTGACATCGCTCGTAATGTGCTCGAGCTCATATATGGACAAACTCTCACTTGGTGAGCGCACAGTAACGCAACTGTATATTCGGAATGTGTCGCACAAGCATGGACCACACTGTCTCTGCTGTTTCCAGGTTGGGAGTGCTGTTTGCGCCGCTGCTCCCTGCAGTCCAAATCTTAAAACTGTTTGTATTGTTTTACATGAAGAAGGTTGGTTCAAACCTGATCTGTCTTTGTCATGTGTCGAGTTTGGACGGCAAACTACCAGGTTTTACTCTTTTTTGTGTCTTTGTTGCCTTAGAGCAGTCTGATGCTCAACTGCCAGGCCTCCAAAAAGCCCTGGAGGGCCACTCAGATGACAACGCTGTTCATCTCTCTTCTGAGCTTCCCGTCGTTTCTTGGGGCAGCGGTATCTCTCACCTACACTGTGTGGATGTGAGCGACTCTCAGGAGCTACATTCATGCCTCCAGGCAGTTTCTACACACACATAAGCTCGTGCGCATTCCTCAAGCTTAACCACATAGCTTCTCCAAGAACAACAAAAAAAATAACAAAGATGTATGTCAAGTTTTTAAAAAAAAGGAATGTGTGGTGCTTTTAGGCTTTTCCAGATGCAAATTTAATTAATGAATTTTAACTCATTGGCACATATCAACTAAACCAATACTGTTTAAAGAATACTGAAGTGCAGTGAAGTTTTTAGTACCTTTGTTTCTTAAGAGTCAGAATTGAAGACTCTTTATGCTTGAAATAGCACCAGAACCAAAGTAGTAAAATAAGCACGACGTGTCCAACCTTCCAGATTCCACCTGGGTTTGTTGAAATGCTGACAAAACAGTATGACACCTTGACTTCCTGCTTTTTGTCATTTTCGTGTTCAAATACTCCTTTTTAGGTTCGAGCTTATCACACCGACTCTCTGTGCGCAGGATCAAACCGTCCTCAGGATGTGGCCCGTTCAGGAATCTCACCACGATGTACGAGTCAGGGTGGCTTCATGCTCAGGAGCTGAAGAACTCCCACCCGATCCTGTTCTGGCTCAGCTGGGCATACGACTACCTGATAGAGAACCCGCTCTTCTTATTTCTGGCCACAGGAGTCTTGTTGTGAGTGACTGCGATGGAAGAATATCTATCTGTTCATCTTTCCTCTCGTCTCCCCTGCCCCAAACTGTTTTCACTCGTATCATTCTATCCGAATCTCTATTATCACCTGTGTGTTTGAATTTAAACCACCTGTTTTGGACCTTGTTTTCAGAGCAGTGACGTACTTTCACACCCAAGTGGTTGATGGCCAGAGGAAGATCATAAGTCAGTTGGAAAAGCAGATTGAAAATGTACGTTTTTCTTTCCTTTCTTCCTCCTTTTTTCACATTGGCACACTGACACATGCTCACGATGAATTTAAATGGCGTGTAAACAGTGTATTGAGAATGACTTGAGGAACATTAAGGGTCCTTTCTGGTTCATACAGGAGGGCCTCGATAAAAAGTTTCTTATTTCACAACTTCAAGTGCTTCATGAACAGAACAGCTCAGTTCCTCCTCATCCTTGATGCGGTCAGTACTCGTCTAATTATTGACCTTTTCGTTCGGTCGTTTCAAGATATTTCTCATGAGAAACATGTAGAACTGTGTTCCTGTTCACTTTTTCTCCAGCTGGTGGCTGAACGACTGTCACGACATCGTAACATCATCAGAGGATTTTCCAGCAGTGACTTTAGAGGATTAGCAGACGCTTCATCCAAAGAGAACTGGTGGAAAACTGTCACACGTGTTGTAGATATTGAAAAATGAAATGAACACTGATTGCTTACAGTTTGTCTCTGACTTCTTTTCACCTGTTTGGGGCAAACATCTCTCGGTATTACAGGTCCAGAACCTGACAAGTGTGAAAAGAAACAATAGATAATCATATAATTGTCGACTTTGCTTCTGAGTAAAATCCAAATAAATGTCCTTGGAGTGCTTCTAATGCAGTTTGTGCAGTCCAGTGATACATCAGCACTACTCCTCAGCATTCACTTCATGTATGTTGTGTGTTTTAGCAAGTCCTACATTTAGGACTCAATGTGAAGCAGGTAAATGATGCAATGAAGCCTGAAGGCCTGTCCAACCTTCCAGGTTGGAACAATACAACTTGTCTCTGTGTATACCGAGCCGCCACGCATCTGAGGAATCTTTTGCATCATTACCAACGTGCTCAGTTATCTCAACCATCCCGTAAAAGCATACAATTTGCAGTCTTGGGCTATGAGACAAGTCTGTTCATTCTTGAGTCCCCTACCACGCAAACATTTCCAGCAGCAGGAGGTGGAGACATTGAATGACACTCCAAAACTGCTGCTTATTAGAGAGACACTCTGCACTGTGAGTCAGTCTCACTTCGAGGAGCTGGGATATCTGCCATCAACATCTGAAAAAATGACTTCCGGTAAGTCCTTTTTCTTTATTCCAGCGTCTTTTGCAAGTATAAACAATGAAACTTATCATTTTACAATGTGAGCGATTGTGCTTTTGTTTCTTATGCACAATGTCAAAGTTCCCTTTCCTCCATCAGGAAGCATTGAAGTTGAAAAGCCAACAAAGAAACGAGTGTACATCAGTATGCCGAAGAAATATATAACTGAATTGGAAAAGACGTGTGAACTGGTAAGAGGTTCATCTAAGTTTTATAAAAGTAACATCACTTACTGTAGTTCAGTGTTTTTTGACAAAGCTACGAGTGTCTTAGTATCTTAGGCTTTTTTTTCCTCTCTTGTCATGTCAACTCTAATATCTCAATTGCATTTTCCTTTCACAGGACCATGGGTTAGTTATAACTGAACTAAGCTCCTATCTAAATGAAGGATACATCGCTGCTTATTTCAAAGAATGGGGCACCGTCACCTCATGCAAGGTAAAAGCTGAAAAAACCTCAAAAACGAAAAAAAAAAAATTATAAGCAATTTGGTCTTATTTAGCCGTATAATCACAGATAATTCTAACCAATTGCATAATTGACCTTTTATTGGTTCCAGTTGAACAGGCCCAGTCCTGGGGATGGCAAGTCAGTGGCCTTTCTGAGGTTTTCTTCAGAGGATGAAGCAGACAAAGCGGACTGGGCGGGGCCTCACTATATTGGAGGGATGGAAGTGAAGGTGAAACGCTTTGTGAGTCCAAAAGTGAGTCAAGCTTCTTCTGTCTCTCCACTGCTCATATGGTGACCCCGCAGACAGGAAACATGATAAACAGTGTTTGTTTACTAAATTGTGCCCCAAAACTCTCTTGCAGATGGAAGATGAGCCAAATACAAAGGACAACCCAGTGTCTTTTAAACCGAAACCACGGCGGTCCATGGGCCTGGGCTACATCCTGGAAGATGCCCAGTGGCTTGATGAGGAAATCGATGAATAAGAAAAAGCCTTGGATTCCTTTTGGAGAACAGCTTCTGTATTGAATTTGAATATTGAGTGAAATAACATTGATTTAAAGTTCGGTAATATCTTATAAATAATAAACACCTTAATTGTATTTGTTTCAAGAGAGTGATTACTGCTCTGACAGGCACAACACTGAATATACACATTGGCTGTTGGGTGACACAATGCCCACCAACCTGGACAATGAGCCTGCATTGTGTTGTGATCATATGTTTGACAAAGAAAACGATATGCTGTCATTTGTTTTACAGTCTGTACAATAAAAGGCACATTTTTAGGGGGGCTTCTATTCAGGTTATTTTTGTGCATGAATTAAACCCAACAATTTCAACAACAGGTTGCACAGGCAGCATAGCGCGGTCTAGCCGTGCAGAAACCTGTTTGTATGCCCCAAACTCTGCTTCCGTCCGTGCGGGGCGGGGAAAAAATACGTCACGAATTTACAGCCAATCACTGCGCAGAGCGCCAAGTTGTTTGATGGAGCGTCAAAACATGGCGGAGAAGGACGCAGAGATATGCTTCAAAAAGGTAGGAGTTGGACTAAACACTCATTGTAACTCCCATTCCGCGCTCTTTCCTGTTACGCAGGGACGTCAACACGAACGCTGCTTCTTTCTTTTTACAACTTTGTCGTGTGGAATATTGTTGTCTCTGCGGTAACAACGCGTGTTGTGAGTGTTTTCCCTGAATTATCAGGCGTAAAACTTAACACCTTGCTTAAAAACGTATAAAAAGTGAACAGTTTCAAAGCCGAATAACGTAATATTTTGTAGTCACTCAATTAAGTGAGGATTTTCGGAGCAACAACCGAAAAAGTCGATGTTAGCTTATTAAGAAGAGCACGTCTTCATTTTTTGAATGCATTTCTGTTGATAGCAGTAGATGCTGTCGTGTTTTTGGCTGCTCTCTATGTTAACCTGTGGCCATGAATGTTTCCTCGACGGACTGATTCCCAGTGTTGCCATTCAAAGGAGAAAGCTGGTCTGTCTGCTAACACAAGCGCCATTCTGAGCTTGATTTCTCTTGCGTTCAGGGGACCGTGGTCAAACTCCTGTCTGCGTTCTTCAGAGAAGAAAAGACCAGACGTAAGTGAGCTCAATGTGTTGCTGCGAGTGTCTGCAGCAGATCTCGTTGGTTAAACGTGTTTCTCTCCATTGGGTTCCAGTCGGTGGCGATGCAGCGCTGGTGATGGCAGAGATGCTGAAAGTGTTTGTCCAAGGTGATCAGTCTGGTCCCAGGTGTTGTACGCAGCAGCAGTGCTGTTCGAAACTCCCACCCACAGTCTTGCTCTTGTTCCCAGAAGCGGCCGAGAGAGCCCAGCAACAGGCTGAGTCGGAGGACTGCGACAAGGTGGACATCGAACACTTCGAGAAGATCCTTCCTCAGCTGGTAGGTGTCGCCCAGTGCACCGAGAACCGGGTTGCTGATGGTTAATGGGGATGACTGTAAAGCCTTTCAGCTGCTGAACTTAAATCATTGTGAGAAAGACACAAATATTCATTCCCTCTCCTTGGTTTCCGTTGCAGCTCCTGGACTTCTAACGCAGCAACACCACAAGATGGCGCCACAGTGTTGCCTTCAGAGTTTCAGACCCTTCTCACATCTGAGCCAACAATTTTCTTCCACTGGTCCCTTTTTTTTCTTTTTCTTACAGTTAAACTACAAACTCTTAATCATTAAATCTGATTAAACGTGAGCATTTTTCATTTTGTTTCCGCTCGCCGTCTGCGATCAGCAATCGCGAGCAGCGGCGGCCCGCGTCCGCACGCCAATAAGGGCCACCTGTGCTCGTCCGTGCAACAACAGGTGCTTCCAGCATGCTCCACGGCGCCCTTCATCAAAGCCTCCAGGAGCAGTTGGAAGCAATTAGAGTAATAAGGGGAGCAGCCAGTCCCTTAGATGATGACAAGTGCCAGGAAAAAAGAAGTACCCCCTCCGGCCACTTTGAAGTTCCCTTTTGCTGTCCTGCGATGTTTAGTTAGAGGTGGGGGGAAGGGCAAAGGGGACCTCTGGCACAGGGGGAAAGTTGAATGGGAGTGTGTGTGCACGTATGTGTGTGCATGTGCTAGCCAAACATGGCGAGAGACCACACGCGTAGCTATCCTATTTGAAAGGAAACATAACAAAACACATTGGAACATGGTCCAAGAGGAGCAGGGTGTAATTCTGAAGGTAAATAAACAAAGGAGGCGCGGAGCAGAGGTGCTCTCTCCACTTTCATCGCGGCGGAGGGGGGGAGGCCCAGGGGCCTGCGAGGGCGAGCGTAATGTGGGGTTTTCTAACCCGAGTGGCTCCGATGGTTTTCCACCGGCGGTGCGTTTGACCAGCTCGTCTTCCCCTGTGAGTCAGCAGAGCCGCACGACACCTCCCCACTGTTTATTTGTGTGGCTCTCCGGTGAGTCACTGGTGCTTACAAACGCCGCTCTCATGCAGCTGGAAGCAACTTAGGCGAAAGTCGAGAAAAAAAAAAAAAAAAAAGAGTCCGGGCGCGCGTAGGTGCTCAAGGACACCGCACCTGGAGTTTGACCCGGCACCTTCCCAGTCGGGCCCCGGCTGGGTCTGTGCCTCCCTGGGGTGACTTTTCAAAGAGGAGGAGGCGCGTTTGAATGGATGAACGATGCTTGGTCTGATATTGCTGGAAAGACCAGGTGGAAAAGGGGGAAAATAGCTGTTAGTTTGATTTAGAATCACAGTGTTCAACGACAGAAGGCCGGGCTGTCTTTCTCCTTCATATCGAAACAAAAATATTTGAAAAATGACAATAAATATTTTTGTCTTTGTCACTTTTCTTGCGTTGCTGACTTCTGTGCGGCCTTTCTAACTGCGTCATCTCCATCTGCTGCGGCACAGGGAATTAAAAGAAAATAAAAACAATTTTCTGATCTTTCGCTCCCCCTTTTTTTTGGCTTCTCCTCAGTTGGACTTGTTGGATGTCTACGTGCTGGCGCAGCGAAGCACTACCGTACAACTTTTCTACTTATGCATCTTAGTGGAACAAATTACATCTGAAGGCAGCATTATTAAACATACGAAAGCAGTTAGGACAAGAATGGGGAGGGGCGTCGGAGAGAGTAATGAGTTAAAGCTTTTCTTGATCATACATTAAAGGCAGGGAGTGTCGACAGCCGGTCCAGACGCTTTGGAGAAGCTCCGCAGCGAGAGGCCGTTCCCAGGAGACGCAGACTGATCTGTCTCCAGCGCGCTGGCGGCTCCGGAGACGGCGCGGCACGTGGGATCAGGCCTTCAGCTGCGCGCGAGGAAGGACGTCTGCCTGAGAAATACCTGCGAATGTGCCGCGATTTGTAGAATCGCCCTCTTGACAGCTGGTGAAACTCCCCCACTTGGAAAAAGGACAGCGTGGCCGTGTCAAGACCGAAGTCTCTCAGGCTTGGGTTTGATTGAAATCAGTCAAACAGGAGATCTGCTGAGTCGGTGTGGATGCAGTTCTTCTGGTTCGGAGCCAAATGTCGGTTGGGGGGGGGGGTTGCTCGCCCTGCTTGAAGATTCCCCTGTGAGGGTGTGTGAGTGAGGGATAATGTCAGATTTCGCCTCCTAATTCTCCGCTCAGGAGTCGGCGGTGGCTTTCTCCCCGTCGGAATGACACAGCTTCTCCCATCTCTCCAACTTTCTGTCGTCTCAACATGCTCCTTTCTTCTCAAGCCCAAACTGAAGGTCCCGTCTGTGACAAGTCTTCATAATACGCCCAGTTCTGAGAGCGCTGGAACAACACTGAACTGTTTCGTAGCCAAAGTAGTGCGAGCTACATCAAAGTTTAAGACTTATGAGCCACATAAAACATTCACTTTTACCATAAATGTGTGCATGAAACATTTATGATACCGTATACGTCATTTTCATTCAAATGCTCCAGGTCTGGGCCGTCTTTACCTGGTGGAGTCGGTGTTTCTAAATCTTTGAAGTTTGTGGGGGGAAAAAATCAAACTGTTTTCATGCAAATCGTCCAAAAAAATAGACGAATCAAATAAAGCTGTGGGAGGTCACCGACTGCAGCGCAGCTACAGGTGTCGGCAGCCAGCAGTGACTTTGAATGTGCGCGGCTGCATACATGATGGCGTAGATGTATCCTCGGATGTTTGTGTGCATGCATGGGCTTGCACGAGTGTTGTGCTTCGACTGGGGCTGTGATGCATTAGTGCTCAGGAGACAAGAGGCCCTTGTGGCCCCCTCATGGGCATGGAACGGTCTAACCATGGAGGAATGCTGCAGGGGACAGAGAGAGAGAGAGAGACAGAGAGAGAGACAGAGAGAGAGAGAGCATTCCTCTCGGATGCCCCATGTGAAACTCTTGCACACATGAAAAGTCGCCAACATTTATGGGACTGTCCAAAGCGCGGTCGCTGTCACGGACGTTCGGCACGCATGCGTCGTTGTGGGGGGGGGGTTCAGGGGGCTCGCGTGTGTGCAGTGAATGCAAACACAGGGGCAGCATCTCTGGTGACTGTATGTACTGCTGTCACATGTGGGTTTCTGGGAGGCCCCAGGCCTCTCTCTAAGGGGCCTGGGGTCCTTAGGCTAAGCTTTGTTAAGGAGCCACGGGGCCCACACTGGGGATGATTAGAACATACCTGGCATTTTGAGCCACTTGGGCGCTCGGCGAGGATCACTCCTAAACGGTTGTGGCGCTGGGCTGTTAGTCGGAGGCTGGAGATGGTCTGCTGCTGTGCCCCCGCGTATCGGCTGGAGCTTTGGTGGCCGCGGGGGGCGGAAAGGATTCTTCCGGAACCAGTGAGGTGGATGATAAGGTCAGGGACCTTGGCACGCAGCTGAAGAGGGGAAAGGGGGAGCGAGAGAGATGTACAATTAGGCCCGCTGGTGGGGTTATTTCTGGAGCTCCGTAGCAATACCCTGGACGACATCACCCTCCTCTCCTACCCTCAGTCCCGTCTTGTCTGCCTCCACCTCCCCGCTCGGTGTGGCGGCCGACATGGTCCGGCCATAGGCGATAACAAGCGAGTAATCCCCTTACGTAACGCCGCACGAACTCCACAAATCACCGCCGTTCAATTAATTTGGGGAGCATCTAAAAATAAAGGCTCGGTTCAGCCGAGGTGACGTCAAAAAGATGTGTGGCTACGCGGGGAGGAGGACCTGGGCTCCAAACGAGCTGCTGGGAGCCACAGGTCAGCGGAGCGCTCTATTTTTAGGTCCCATCAAAGGCGGCGATATAAAAATACGCCAACGCTGACCCCCGCCAGATCCGTCAGTCATACTTAGAGGAGCTGTGAACCTGAAGGTCACGCACTCGGAATGATGAAAGGGCCGATGTTTGGTGATATTTAAAAAGGAGCCAAGTAATGACCAAAATCGCTTTAGCTGGTGGCAGGTGGCACAGTGTGAGTTTGGCCTTTGTCAGACTTGTTAAAGGACTTTTTGGGGAGAAATGCGAAGCCCCCAGCGACGGGGGTCATAACTAACGCAGTAACGAAAACCATATTGGAGACAAAATCTGGTAAACACGGAAAACTGCTGTCTGATTTGAACGATAATGGAAATGGATTTCTTTTCTTTCTATTTCCAGAACTTCCTCATTTTCCCTCTCAAAAATCCCAAAACCTGAAGAAAGACGCTGTAAACACAAGTTTTCCTTTTTTTTGTTGGATTGGGTCAACAGGTCTGTCCAAGGTTTCCTGCACACGTCCAGAGGCCGGCATGTTGACTGTCTGTCCTCACAGTGGTCGGGGCACCGGAACTCTAAATTAGCCCCGGTGAGTCAACAGGACAGCTTTCATGTAGACAAGGGCTCATGTCAGATTGCAGGAGAGGTCAGGATGTAAGGGTCAGAGGTCAGGATGTAGTGTTGGTCCTTGTCTTTAACAGCTTCCTGTCTGCTGTGTTGTGCAAACCTGGGCAGTAATCCCCTGTGATCCACGTTCAAAGTGAGGAGACTGCCGCGCTCTGTGGTACAGGTATGGGAGCCATCACTCCACTTCAACTCAGTCACCTTGCGACCATTTCGTCTCGTCCTCTTCCATGTGAGAACGATTGAAAGATCTGAATTAAAACAGCAGTAGAGTCACATTTTTTCTGGAACAAACTGTGTTACTCAGCACATATAACACATAAAACCAACAAACAATAAACATTAAACTACTTTGAGTATTTTCCCTCAACTAATGCAACTTTTATCAATGGTTATGATGTGAAAGAACAACTTAGTTTATATAAATCATTGCAAATATTTGGGGTAAACAAATAACCACCAGTCATAATGATACATGTTGGAGATGTGTATCACTCCGACTTCAAACAATCCCAAAGCTTCCCAATCTGCTTTCAATATTTCATTCGGCCTTTAACGTGGATGTTTCGTTTCAACACTTAACAACTTGCAGCGATCTCCCAGCTCAGCCTCTGACTTTGAAAGTGCACCTGTTTCTGCACATATGTGGCTCTGTCGTACTGGAGGGAAGGTGAAAGCTGAGGTCAAAAGGTGACGCAGTGGGGGAAAACGCCGCAGCGAGATGTCTCTTTCACTCTTTGAGGGGGAGAGAAAACTGCAAGAAGCAAACGCGGGGCTGTTTTTGTTTCCCCAGCAAAGAAAGAGCAGACCTAAAAGGGTTGATTTACCAGGCTGTCTTAACATCAGACTGGAAATAAACCAGAGCTGCTGGAGACAAGTTAGCCTGGAGGAGAGGCGGACGGAGTCAATGCAGCGTCACATCGCACAACGTGAGGCTGAGAAGACGTATGGCCGTTGCTGTGGAGGAAGGTCCACAAATCATACACTGAATCTCGCCTCAGTGACAATTTCTAATAACAGGAGACGAGGGCGCCAGGAGAGACAACCGCCGCCCAACTTTGGACGGGCAGGTCCTCAGCGCCGCTCTCCCCCATGACTCTTTTACCTTCATCTTCAGAAGTGGAAAGAGCGATGCTTGTTTCCAGACACCAAACGTAAACCCTCTCCAAAAGCAGCAACGGCGAGGATCCACTCTCAACGCGACGTAATTTAAAGACGCCTCTCCTGGAAAAACAACTATAAATTAGCAACGGGCTTCAAAGAGGCCGCTCGTCCTCATTCGTCCTCATAAAGCGTCGGCGAGATCAAAAAACCTGCGATGAGACACATATCTAACAATGGCCAGAGGTGCAGCAGGAACAATGTGTTCAGTGTGATGAGCCGTCAACATGCTTCACTCGTGGCCCACGATTAACCAGGAGAAAGGTTCCTAACAGGGTTAATCTGTCGCAACAAGATATCCTGGTTACATGTTGCATTGACCCTCTACACAGGCTGAGGAGCACCAGGATGCACATCAATGGAAGGGCAATATCCTGCATCCTGATTCCATCGGGGAGCACAGCCGTGACATGTCTCAGCGGCCGAAGAGAAAAGGCCAGGTGTCCCCCCCCTACCCCTCCGGTCCTCTTCTATTTCCCCCCTATCCAGAGCTGATCTTCCAAACTAAGAGCACCAGGGAGCTGCCTCCCCTGGCACAGGAACCCGAACCACTGAGCTGTGCAGCCGGGTGGAAATAAGGACTCAGTTGACTTACAATTAGCACACAGAAGAGATCAAACAACAACAAACAAAAAAAAACACAAATCAGAAAGATTAAAAGAACTAGTGAGAGACAACAGGGGCTGAAACAGGGATCAGCAGTGTTCAAGCCGTGTGTCGACAGCAAAGTGCCGCTCGGCTCTGCTTTGACACATTAACATTAAAACAAACTGAACGCAAATGTGGTGCCGCGGCAGCAGCAGCAGCAGTGACAAATCCACTGAAATGTGCTTCACATTATGTCTCCAAAGTGAGTTCCTGGTTTGTATTTTCTGGGCTGGATGAAGACTTTACCAGGAGAAAAAGTGTTTGACAAAGACATGGCGATGATATGCAACATATTAACTACAAAAGAAATCACTTTAGAAAAACAATACAAAGAGAAGACCGTGCACAGTCCAGCCTTCGTTAGACTCGTGTCTTTCAAGAACACTGCTGGTTTGGTGTCTTCAGATTGACTGAACTACTGGTTGAAGATTTGTCTGAAAACAGAATACATGATGAATACTGACAATAAAGAAAGGTCTTTTGTTTACCAGTGGACACACGAATCGAAGACCGAGCTGCACGGCCACCGTGGACGCAGTCAGTGCGGACCAAACGCAGCTTTCCACCAGAAAAAAACTGCTGCCCAACTGTGCTGGTGAAGAACCGTTCTAGTTTTCAGTCGCTCCACTGCCTCAGGCGCCGGGCAGCTTGCAGTCATCAATTCCACTATGAATGCCGCATCACATTAAACAGCGCTTGAAGATAATTCGAGACCATCCATCAGGAAGCTTCACGGGACGCGAACGATGACATGCACACGAGCAAGTCGAGCAGTGCGTCTGAGGATTATGACATGGACTTATTGAGAAAAAAGGGACAAAACAGACCCTCGGACCCTCAGTGAAACTTGAGGAAAGTGCAGAGTTGGTGTTTTAGATCGGTTCACGACTGAAGGAGCCCACCTACTTCACACGCTTGTCCTACTGAGGTCATAGGTTTAGCGTCCGCAGCGGGTGCGGAGCTGCTGACCCAGGTGGTAAAACAACGCAGACAGTCCCGGACACGACATGCACTCCGCCTCAGAGGTTATGAAACGTGATATTTGCTGAATCTCCGGCCTTCATCTTCCCGAGTTGAAGAAATATTGTCACAATACACAAAAAAAGGAAGCGCGGATGCTCGGCAACAATGTAAAAACATCCCCATCATCATCATCATATTCTTCGCTGTGGAATCGGTTCGTCCGCAGCTGAGCAAACTACTTAAGTCTATCTTATATAGCCACAGACATGATTTTCGCAATAGGAAAACCTCAAAATGTGGGAATGATAGAGATAGACAAACATAGTCATGTATGATTGCCAGACTTCCTTTTGTTATTTCACAGGCCGTTTGAAGTCGTGAGAGAGGGAGCGAGATGTTCGTCAACTGTCTTTGATTTCTGCTCTCGCTCCGAATCAAAAAAAAAAAAAAAACCCAACAGTGAAATCTGCTGGAGAGGAGAGGAGGAGAACGTTACACAGCCGGCCCAACGCCGTGGCGGCGGGCCGGGGCCTCAGAGATCTCTCGCCGTCCCTTCTTTTTTTTTTTTCCGAACCAGCTGCGTAAAAGCTGACCACAATACGATAAGCCGAGGCTCCGTTTCCTGCGCCGCCCATAAATATGGCACGACGGCTCTCCACGGAACCGGCGGCACAGATGTTTGTATCCCTCCGCCTTCGCCGAAGTACATATTGATGGTTCGCAGACTGTTTACTCTCTGCTCATTCATCTGTGCTATGACCATTCCCAGTTGGAGCGCGTCGCCAACTGGAGCCTGGCGGTTTACATAGCGGAGCCCCTCCAGCATGTGGAGCCCATGCTCTTTACCCTCGGCTTGTTTCGTGACTGCACACAAGCAAATAAATAAGAAGCGAAGATGTATGTTCAAAAGTAATCCATAGAGGAATGGGCCTCGCGGCTGCGGGATCTAAACAGACTCTGATGACTGTATATGCCGAGTGGGTGAAACAGGCGACACAGAACATTGCGCTTTGATCTGCCAATTATAGCAGGGAAAAGAAAAAATAAACCCGAGAACAAAACTGATGTGACCGCGCTGACCACATTACCTGGATTTTCCACAATGAGCGCTGCAAAAATGTCCCAAGCGTAAATATTGTGGTCCAGCAGGTGAGGCCCTTTTGTGTTAACTGATTATTGGGTTTATAACGCTTCCAACTTGATAAACAAATTCGCAGCCATTCCTGGACACATTCCTAAGACTTCAAAGCTGCTGAATCCAAGAGGCAGCAAAGCGCGGGTGTTTAACGTGCTTCACAAACGAGAGTTCGCAGCATTTCAACACCGTCTTTGGTCTTTGACCAAGAAACTTTGAGAGTCACAAGAAGAAATTGAACGACTAAATTGCGACCACTCAGCAGTGATTTCAAATCAAATTGATGAGAGTCCTGAGCTTTATCCAAAACAAGAGCAGTTGAAGACCCTCAGGGTCACACGAGGTGAACTGGTTTCTACAAAGATCTTTGGTTGCAAAAAAAAGCAAGAAAAAAACCCCAAAAACCTTTCGATTACTGTTAAACTGTCAATTTTATCCTGAAAAGCTTTTGTGCTCCTTACAGCCATTAATACCTGCACCTTGGTGATGCCTTTAATTGCCATTTAGCATTAGGCTGGCTGAACAATAAAACCCAGGCTGAGGGGATGTTGTCAGGTTTAATGAGGCCCGCGGTGAAAGAGGGCTGCTGTGTCGGCACCACCAAAGACTTGCTCCCTGAATTCGCCTCCAGTGGACCAGAGTGGTCCTGTGGGGATTTGATGGGCTGAGGGAGCACACACTGTCTCTCCCCCACTGTGGGAGGGAGGGGGGAGGTGAGGGGCCACAGTGGCATCAGTAACCCTTGCTGTGCATGGCCAAGCAGGCAGAAAGCCCAGCCTGGAGGAGGTTAGGGCCACAGTGGCACCGAGCGAGGTGCAGTCGAGGGACACCGCGGCCCCGGACTCCGAGTCCGGAGGCGGCGGCGGCCGGGACACAAAGAGAGGCGACTTTTACTGAGCTCAGCAGCAGCTGGTGGTCTTTCATGTCACCTGACTGCCAAGAGTAAAATATTGAGCCGCTTTCCCCCCCTTGTGGATGCAACGAATGACAACTTAACAAAACCATAAACAACCACGGGCACATGCAGACACACAGAGACAATGACATGCCACACAAAAGCAGCCAAGAAAAAGGAAAATGCAACAACAAACTGAGAGCTCCACACCCATATTTAAGAAGGGTACATGGTTCACAGTTTCACATCGAGTCCTCCGCCCTCAGACCCCATTCCAGTTACTTTGATTCTTTATTCAGCAATCCCCTCTTTTAACCCCCGCCACCACATCCTTAAGTCCAGCTGATGGAGGCTCCTTTGTCCACCGGCACCCGGGCAACAACATCAAAGAGCTGCTGGGTGTAAATGCAGAGTGGCTGAAAAACAAAACAAAACTGAAAAATAAAGAAGTGCCCGAGGGGACGGCGGATATTCACAGCAGCACCCCGGAGAGGGAAGGAAAAAGAGCGACTATATACAGGAGGGAAAGCAAGACGGCGAGAAAGAAAGAAAGAAACTTGCTCAGTTGTTAGACATCCATCATCATTTACTGAATACACAAAGGTGTGGGCTGGGTCGCTGCCGGTTTAATGACAACAATAAACAAACGGAAAAAAAAGACATGAGACTTTGTATCAGACCACGATGACACTTTCTTTGTGCTGGATCATCAAAGCCCATTAGGGGACGGTGAAAAGCCCTCCATTGCCGTGCGTGACCACTTCCTCATTCAGTGACAGCTGAATTGTAGGATCGTCGGATTGTTGTGCGAGACAATGTCATGCTTCTGCGCTGAATGCTCCGCTTTGATCTCACGGCATGCCCTTGAAGCTCCGTCAAAAGCTGATACGTTAACAACCGGTCTGGTTATCCTGGTTCTCTCCTCCACCTACTGCCCCGCCAGTCCGAGCTCCGAGGGGACGGGACAGTCGGAGGGAGGGCTGAGAGGGGGGGGGGCTGAGGAGGGAGGGGGGGTTAAAAGCCTTTCATCTCTATCCCCATATGGGACTCCCGCGGAGTCACGCTCGGCGTGGCAGCACGGCTTGCCTCCCTCTGCCCGCGACGTACCCGCCAGTGACACGCTGACTTCAGAGCTTGGCACCAGGTCTCCAGTCAGCGCCGGGGCAGGGCCCTCCATTCAGCGAGACGGGGGAAACACAACTCTATCGGCCCGCAGCTTGTAATTAAAAGTCCTCAGGCTCAAAGAGCACAGCATCACCATCGTAATGGTAGGCTTCCATCTGAGGCCTCGGTTTAATACTCACCCTGCGTCCCATCAGATAGGGATGTGGACACAGAAGGAAGAGAGACATTAGGACTACAAAGAACATGTGTCCCATCAAGGATTAGAGGTTCACTCTTCCCTCAGTAGCCTAATTGCTGGATTGGCCAGATCAAAATCACTTCATTGAGATCAAGGCCGCTGTCTTCCTCTCGTCTCACAACTCCGTTGCACAATAACCCAACAAAGGCAGCGGGAGAGGGGTGGCGGTGGAGAGGGGTGCATGGGGGAGGAGGAGGGGTAGGGTGGGGGTGGGGGGGGGTTCATGGAGCGAAGATGAATGTAGTTCATGTTTAGAGAGCATGTTGTGTGATTAAGGGAAACCCACATCAAACATTGTGGCTTCAGCAAACCACCAGTTGAAAAACAAGATGCGTCTTCGGTGCAGAAGCAGCGCAGACGGGAGATGCCGTTGTTCAGGAGGGGGCCCAGCCCAAAGCTAGCCCGCCCGTCTGTCTTTGGACAGGGGGGGGAAGGAGACATGGCGGAGAGGAGAGCGCCCTGTCTCAATGAGAGAGAACAGGATGGGCTGCAGGCTTTGATTCAGAGGAAAGGGCGGTGGATTGTAAAGTAAAGATGGGAACTTAGCTTTAAATTGAACCGAGGGAATGTCTTCAAAATTTACAACCAGTCTGCATATATCTCGAGTACATGTGTGGATATAATACTTAACAAAGACGTAAAAGTGTGAATAAACTAGAAGAAGAGCAAAGTTGAAGGTTACCTTTCACAAATTTGCATTTGCCATTAAAAAACGAATCAAAAATATACTTTTTGTTAAAACAGAACGCTCTTTTGTCTCTGTGAGTACAAATGTATCGACTCTCTCTATATTTCATACGTACATATGCTGGCATTGTTTCCGTCTGACATCCACATGGGAAATTCTGA
>JAUESF010000064.1:5427762-5439668 GCA_032274765.1 Malacoctenus tetranemus
TGTATCGACTCTCTCTATATTTCATACGTACATATGCTGGCATTGTTTCCGTCTGACATCCACATGGGAAATTCTGAGTCAAAACAACGAATACCGATCCCTTTTTTCCCACGGAGAGCAGAACATATCTGGACAGAGACGAAGCAATGTTGCACCCACATGTGTGAGCATGTTTACTCATGCTCGGCTTTAAACTGAAGGCATCTCGTGATTCAGACAACAGCACAACAGACTAAATTATTAGCATGTTAGGTGCCGCAAAGTCTTCCTCCCTTTGTGGACAAAGCGTGCCGACCGATGCGCTTCCTGGTAGATTATCACAAGAAGACGCGCGCCCGCAAGAGCTCGGCTGTCTCCTGCACGCACACAAAAATCAACAGTATAACACATAGAACGTTTATTTCTTAAGCTCTAATCATGGAAATCTCTCCCTTAAACAATAAACGTTAAACTTTACCTCATCTCTCTCCTTGCCAGGACCACATCAAACAAGCTCTGAGGTCAACATGGGTCAGCAGGAGGATTTGGATAATGATGAGGCTCAAAGAGAAAGATTGAGGGTGGTGAAAGAGAGATGGTAAGAGAAAGGGAGGGGAGCCGATGGGAATACAAGAAAGAATGGAGCTGGCGGAGCGAGGGAAGGTGCAAAGGCTGGGTCTTGTACCGACAGACCCCCTGATTACATTGTTGCACAAATAAACAGGCCCTCTGCAGGCTCCCTGGAGTCCAGCTGTGGCGCAGGAGAGGAAAGCATTCATTTCAGGGGGCTGAGGTCGAGCCAGGCGACTGATGTTCTGGGGCCTGGTTGTCTACCCACACTGTTTCCTCACATCTCCATCAGCAAGTCAATGAACAGAGGGAACAGGCAGCATCTCATTTGAGAGACTTATTGATTGCGGGCCAATCGTTCAGACTCCGTAGAAACGCTGTCAACACGCAAATTATTACACGTCAGCTTCATAGCGCTACGGGAAGGATCTGCTTAGGCCGACAAAAGAGGAGCTATTGTTAAATTGTGCTCTTTGTTAATGATGATGATGATAATGATGAGGGGCCATGTGCAAGGGGTCAGATAAGTGTTGGAGGAAAGAGGCTCAGGGAGACAGGGCTGAGAAGGCCTCCAGCCACATCTGTAATCGTCTCTCCTTCACCTCCGACCATTACAGAGTCCTGGTCCTCTCTTGTCTCTGTGTCCTGCAGCTATCAAGGCCCACATCAAGGCCTGCCCCTGCCAAATGTATGCCCCCTTATTAAGGGGCCATCATCAGATAAACAAGATAAACAAGTCCAATTCCTGGCAAGACTGATCAAAGGACG
The DNA here is from genome assembly GCA_032274765.1 of Malacoctenus tetranemus. Lineage (NCBI taxonomy): Eukaryota > Metazoa > Chordata > Actinopteri > Blenniiformes > Labrisomidae > Malacoctenus > Malacoctenus tetranemus. The sequence continues at coordinate 5,429,080 of JAUESF010000064.1, forward strand.
CAATGTTAACCCCATGGCCAATTTCAAGTAGGCAAAAATCAAAGACAGATGAGGTCACATGGAGATGCGAGTGGAGGGGGATCCATTGTCCCTTTTTGGGTACAGAAAGCAGAAGGGTTGGTTAAAGGGGTGAACGATAGAATAGAAAAGGTTTCAAAAGTCAGAGGAAGGCGTCCAGTCCCAAGAGCAGCAATGATTTGTGTCCTCATAGGAGAAAAAAGGAACAATCTATGCACCTGTTCACAGCTACACATTACGAAACAAAATGGGTTACTTGTGGCAGACAGTGGTCCGTCAGATACCTCTCAGAGGAGATCCCATCAGCTGCAGTCCAAGTGGTGAAAAAGCATCATGGCTGCTGATTGTGGTCTCACGTTTGATTGTTTACCAAGGGTTTCAATCCACAATTGTACATCTCTTCCTGCTTGTTTTTTGGGTTTGTTTTTTTTGCTTTATAACAGCATCTTTTTGGGGCAATGTGTAAAATCTTGTCAAATTGGGGCCAAAAAAGACTGAGCAGAAAATACGCCGGACTTCATTTATTTATTCCGTTCATACCCATCAACTCAAGAGAGCCATATTGACTTGTCATCAAAAGATTATCCCAGAGCAATCAACTTCCACACCCCCACTAACACCCAATAGGACCACCCATGGAGAGTAGAGAGAAACACGAGAGCCGCTGCGTGGTCTGCCCCCCCCCAACCTAAACACGAATAATACAGGAATAAGGGCCAGATCTTAAAGCTTCTCAGCAGCTCCTGAGTGAGTGCAACTTTTCTGTAGAACATCATGTTGTATTTGTTTGCCCTGAGCGCAGTGAACAACTGATTAGGAAGCACCAAGCGTTTCAAATGTGCAACTTCATTTATTGGTCCAATTTCCAATTTTGGTGCAACCGCAAGGGGAATATCATTGGTTGGTGCAGTTTAGCTCTGCTCCTCAGCGTACAGTGCGCCATTGTTTGTGTTGCTGGCTTATCACATAATGGGAAAACGAAGCTTCAAGCAAATAGCTTTACTCTTAAATGACCCTGATAATGACAGGCCTGGTCTATATTTAGGCCTTGTCTCTCTAAAAGACCTGACTCGTGTAGCTGGAAGGGAGAGACGTAAACAAAGCTGGCAGAGCTTAGGCAAGCATGTGATGGCTGCACTTTGCTGAAAGAGATATAAACCATGGGGGCCACAATCAGAGAAGGGTGGGTGGGTTGGGGGGGGGGACGGGACGTGTGAATTGCTGCACCGCATGGAGTTTACAGACGCTGCCACAAACACTTGGTTTGAGGTTCGAGGTTCATCTTCGAACCCTGACTGACAGAAAAAGGGAAAAAACGAAAAGAGTCACGGCAGACGGGGGCCGGCCCCGTCAGCAGCGAGCAGGGTGCCAGCGAGGATTGTTGGGTTTTCATCCCAGGCCAACAAATATAGCCGAGGAGGACTCGGGATGTCAAAATCCACAGTGACAAGCGATGACTTCAGTCTGAATTTTGGGGGCAGATTAGAGAAAAATGAGCCGGGATAACACTCATTTTCCCTTTAGTTGGGAGTGTTGGGTGGAGGTGCTTGCGGTAGGTGGTGGGTACAGGGTAGACAGGCCAAACCCACTTTCTTTAGTCCCGGCTAATTAGAGGACCACAAGTCATCCAATTCTTGATGAGTTCAAAGAGCCCAGAATGTCCTCTTCTGTAATTTAAAATTACTGATTTCTGTTATTAATTATCCATCTTAAGTGGCCTTTGAAGGATGCTGCAGACTATCCTTCATCAGAAAGACATAATGTCTGCTGAACAAAAAAAAAATGTCTGAAGGCAGCAAAGGAGCTTCAGCTCATTGGCTCCAGTGAATCAGAGCTTCCAGGAAAATCAGCAGGCCGCGTCTTATTGTATCATTATTATGTTTTTGCCTGGGTTTTTCGAGCAAAACACCCGCGTCTGACGTCAGCGCAGCATTGTCATCTCGAGCGTTGTCTGGAAGCAGAAGCGGGGCTGTGATTGAACTCGGAGAGCTGCCCCGGAGCTCTACTTTGAGGGGGAAAACCACGGAACCACAGATAATGCTTTGCAGTCCACTAGTCTCAACTACTGTCATCAGATTTTCACTTTGTGAGATACTTGAAAAAGACCGTCACTCCTGGTTCCCCGAGAGCAAAGGGCACCGCGCTGATGTCGAAGTGAAGACATGCTACACGGAGCATGAGACTCACGGTCACAGATAATCGCTTAAGAAAGTGAATCAGAGACGCTGAATATGCGAATGGCTGAGACATGGGTCATACAGGAGATGGACACGCAAGAGACGTGATCCACAAGGTGGCCTTCATCTCATCGTCCCAATGTTTGTGGGAACAAACAAGGAGGAGGACCTCTGGACAGCCAAACGCTACCGGCATTGTTTGTAGTCTCGGGATCATTGGCAGTCATCTGGACGCCGTTTATGGACAGAAAAACAAAAGCGTCACAGTGTCGAGCGAACAATAAAAAAGGAAACCACCTCTGTTGACTGGTTGAAGACCGGCGCAGGCACGAGACGCGAGTTCAAACGCCGCCGAGTCGCTTCCTCGTCTACTTTCCGCTGGTGTCGAGGCTTTTCAGGAGACAGGGGAAGGCATCTCCCTTTCATCCCTCACCACAGACAAACAGAGACATATAAAAACATCCATGTTGAAAAGTGGCAATAGTCCTTTTAATTCCAGACAAACCCAATGTGAAGAACTTAATTACAGAACGGGGGCAACCCAGCCCTTTTGAAAATTACACTTACAGTAAGACCTTTGAAGCAAATACTTCCTTTATCCTATTTTTTTTCTTTTGTTCGATGTTTTGTCTCTTGTAAAGCATACCATTGACTACTGTGGTTTCTCGCGGGTCTCTGTCTTCTCTGGTCTGTCTCCATCTCTGTCAGGCATTCACCCTTCAAAGACATATCTGTTGGACACGCAGATGAGAGCAAACATGTTCCAAGCCTCGGTTTTGCCTGCTGACTTTCGCTACACATGTTTTTCTTATAACCTAATCAATTGCTTGTCCCCACATTTGGATTGAGGAACAAATTGAAAACCATACAGTCGACCCACGACAACAACTCCCGGTGTTAACCTTAGCATGACAACGCGGCCTTTGATGGTTATGTGTCAGACTGTGCTCAGTGTGAAAGCATCAGGAAACAACAATCGCAAGGCCCACGCGGTGATAGTTTAATAGCTTTTTGTTGACTGATCGTTAACTTTTGTTGACTTATGAACAGAGTGTTGCGCTCTCCTCCGACAGCTACAGGTGCTCCATAAACTGCTTCAAGCTGCCAACTGCCAATATGAGTAACACAATCATCCATCAGCGATTTAACTAACACAAACATGTGGGAAGTAATCCCACCACACTCAGGTATTACGACTTCAAAGATCGAATGACATAATGCTCAGAAATGGAAAACAGACGGATCTGGTCTTTGTTTGGGAAGAATGCGGTTAATTTTCAATCTGTGGGACGCGAACGCCTCGTACAAGTTAAAGATTTCCTCCGCATTAGCTCATTAGTTCCTCCCAATAATTATGAAGGTGGGGGGCGGGGGGGGGGTCTGTGGTCGGATAGGATCAGACAGCCTGGCATCGAACCTTCACCTAAAGCCATTTGTAGTAAACTGCCAGCGAGGGAGACGAGCGCGTTTGGGGGCCGTGTTTGGCTCGCGTCTTCCTCTCCAGGCAGCTGCAGGTGATGCTCTGCCAGGTCTGAGCGGAGGTGTTGGGTTCACCCGTAAATCAGCCTGGTCACCGGCGATCAAACGCTGTTTTGTATTCCCCACGCTTTCATGTCATCTCATAAAAGGCCCAGCGCTCCGACGGACGGAGCCTCCCTGCCAAGGCGGCCCGGGCCTCCCATGCTGGGACCTCAGTGGGTCTCGTTGGCACTGGATCGGTCCTCGTATCAGAGTTTGTATCATGAAATTGGAACAAAGCCATTTTGCATTTGGGAGCAATCTCTGTTTTGTTGGCGAAATCAGAGCTCTAGCTCTAACTGAGGGATGACTGTGGCCCATTGAATCGCAGGCAGATTTATCGGACCAAAGAGCAGCGAGCTAAACAGACTGACAGTCAAAAGACATCTGAGGGAATGACAGCGTGTGTGCGTGTGAAGGATAGGTGGACCGACGAAGACATGGGTAGTAAAACGTCTGCAGCTTATGCCAGTAGGGCGCGAGAGACAGACGGAGTAAAAAAGACTTTTTTGATCTCCCAGAGTTTTTCCTTCTTTTTGAACCTCGGTCCAGCCTGTTTACTCTCTGGTCTTCATTAGGCTCCCCTGCCCTTAAAAGGAGAGCGGGCAACGCAGCCTCCTCGATTCCACTATGACCAATCTGATACACAAAGTTCTCGGCAGTCATGTCATCTCCTACCAAATTACACTTTATATTAAGGATCCCGTGACTCTTTGAACGGAGCAGTGTGGTGGCTCTACTGGATGGTGTGCTTTCAACCTCCAGGGAGGTTTACGGCTCAGTTTTGACAAATGGTCAGGGGGGGAGATGAAAAGCTTACACACAGACATCCACTCCATCTTTAAATGAAATAAATCAATAACCATAAAAAGGCAGTCATTAAAGAGTTGGATCGCTACATGTTGGGAATAAAGCTCGACTCTGGCTGCCCTGCAAAGTCTCAGAACGAGCGCAGGCAGCGCTGATAAATGCGAGGTTTATGCTGTTGTGTTGGGGATGTATCGAACGTGCACCGTTGGGCCAATAAAAACGGAATATTACTGGCAGCTCCGCGGCCAGTCAATCATTGCATTTTGTGATTCAGCCAGTCTGGCTGGACTGAGAAAACATCTATGTTTCAGTCCCGTCAAAGAGAAGAGAAGAAAAAAAACAAACCCAACTCGTGCAGCGTTCCTGCAAAAAAACTCCTCAGTCTTGTGGTCGTATCTGTGTGTGCTTTGTGTTTGTGTATTTGGTGTCGTTTCCGTGCTTTTTTTCACGCTGAATGTCGTTACCCCATGTGCGTGTATACGGAGCCTCAAAGAAACAAGGCCACTTGTGCCCGTGGCGTCTGGTGGAGCTCGTGACTTCGCCTGTTTAACTCCACTAACAGAGCACCGTTCCACAAAGCCCATCACGCAACCCACAGATGTCCCACAGAACAGACAGGACCGCGCCACAACCAACAAGAAGCAGTTACAACCCCCCCACCCCCCACCTCTGAAAAAGCCCACACACCCATGCACACACACACACACACACGCACGCATGCACACATACACACACAAGCAAGCAAAACAAACACAGACACATGGGGTCCTCCTCGGCTGCAGTGAAATACAGCTTTAAACTTTGAAAGTAAAATTGATTAAACTGTGTTTGTTTGCGCACAATTGAAGCAATTTTGAGCACTTTAGGTGAATTATGTGCAGATTTTTTCAGACAGCCAGACTGACAATACTGACAATACTGACAACACAACCCCTGACAATTTAGCTGGCAACTAACACAAAATGTTTGCAATGACCGGTAGCCACATTAAACTCCCTTCATCAAACTTATAATGGTGGCACTGTTTCCTGCTCTTCAAAGGGGTAAAAGCAAAAAAGTTTCAATAAATAAGTCAGAAACTCACAAGAGATCATATCATTCTTGCTTCCGAAAAAAAAACAACAACAACTTGTCCGGGTTTTCGGATGTATTTGAACAGTTATTTACGAGGTGCAGATATGTTCCGGTGTCACAAAGCAGATTTTGCTCAACAACTGCGTTAAATAGCTTGGCAGAAAGACTAATTTGAAGGTTTAGCGGTCTGTTGTTTGAATTGAACACATATGTACCCATTAGCCAAGAAAGGTATGTAGGCTGTAAAACAAAGTCAGGCCTTTTTGCACTTTCGCTGTACCAAAGGGGATAAATTCAAGAAACAAGTACGTGTCACTCTAGCTGTGGAAAATCTCATTTGGACCGAGAAACACCTTTTTCCCCTGAGCTGCTGTCTTCTGTTTCTTCAGGCCAAAAAAAAGGAAAAGCTCTCGGGTTGCGGAAAACTGAAAGTGAAGCGAGTGCGAATGCTCGATTTGCCTGAAAATACCAAGTTTTAGTAAAAAGTGTATGAGCTCAAGGTCAGAAGGGGAATCACGCTTTTTTGGGGGCAACTATATATTCACAGTGCAACTTCTCTTTAGAGTCGCCTGCGGCTGACATGCAACGTGGGCTCTGACTTCAAAGCCCCCCAAAGAAAATATATAAATACAAAACCATTAGCGGGCTTGTTTTTTTTAGTTAGCATGTCAAACACACAGCGGAGCGGCTCATGCTCTCAGTCCTTCTGCCTGCAACTTCAGTTGGGATGTTGTTTCTCTGACAGTCTGACGGCAAATTGAGGCGCCGCAGCTTGAACCTTTTCATGTGAGGTGCCGAAGACTTTCGATTCTGTCCAGTAACTTTCATTACTGGGGGATCTAATTATTGATTCCCTCCACTGCTACTTGGACTAAACACAGATACAGCACCGAGAGTGAAAATCAGACTGTTAACTTTAAACTCACAGTCACACTGCTTTACTCTGAAAACTACACTGAACCCCCTCGGATCCTGTACTTGGCTTCCTTTCTCTTTGGAAGTAGAAGCTTTAATAATTCTGCGATTGGCACACCTTGAAACACGCATTACATTTCAATAAAAAGCTTTGGATTTCAATCAAATATGACCTTTCTTTGACCTTGTAATTCATCGCACTCATCCAACACAAACACCCTTGTGAAACACATCGACAAGTGCTCTCTTTTTTTTATGAGACGCACTAAGAGGAATCTAAACGGAGGCACTTGACACTGTGAACTTCAGATTTGAGGGTTGATCCTCCGTGTAGACAGATTACCACTTCATTAAACAAGAGAAGACCTCAAAGGGGAACCAACCCTTGGACACGCATACCACTGAAGGGAGAGAGAGAGAGAGAGAGAGAGAGAGAGAGAGAGACTGCTGGGATCATCTGGCCACATGAGACGGACGCTGGCTGTCTGTCCCAGAGGTTATTACAATTCCAAACATTTATTGGAAGGAAATCAAAAAATGTGAGTCCTTTTTGTCTTCTCTCCTTATTTCTGCCCACAAAATTACATTCGAGCCGTAAAAATGTTTATGTGTTAGGTATATAAATGCTTGGGAATAGCACTTTGCGACTATTTTGGAACCTGCTGGGAGCTGAAATAACAACATAAAAAAAGACACATGAATCAGTGAGAATAATGCTCGCGAGGAAAATAAAAGCCTCCTCCGTTTCAAGTAGCTATTACGAAGGCTAGGCAGCTGTCGGCAGAACAATTTGACGCATGTGACCGCGGTGCGAGCCCGACCGGAATGAGCCATAAAAACATAATGAAGCACCGGCTTCAGCAAGCATGAAAGCGAGCCGGACAAAATCCGAAGAGATGCTACGGTTACGGGCGGCCCGGCTCACTTTGAAGACATTGCCACTTTTCTCCGGTGGAGGCATCAATTTGATGTTATTTGTCACTTGTCTCAACCCCAAAATGGGAGGCTTCACTTGGGACATACACTTGAGAGAATACAGGTCAAAGTTCAGGAGCAAAGGACGAGAAATACCTTAACAATCTCTGATAGATTAACAAGTTTTGCTCAAATGCACAGTGCAGAGAATAGTCACGCTTGTCTGAGTCGTTCGGACGCGAATAAAGACTTTCACTTCATCCAATCACAGACGAGAAACAGACGAGCAGCGACACAGTGACACCATTGCGGAGGAAAAACAGACCCGCGCTCACTTCAAAGAGCCGGGAGGGGGGAGGAGGGGGGAGGAGGGGGGGATGCTTTTAAAAATCACACCGGCAATAAACCACGACAGAAGTTCATCGCTTTTCCACAACATGAAAGGGAGTTCCAAAGCTATGTCTCCTCCGGCCGTCGCCTCTGTCTGACCCGATTCTACACCTAAACAAAGTTCATATCGGCGGAGGGGCTGGTGGCGCTGAAGGCTGTTTACACGGGAGGTGTTGCCATGGGAGCGGTCCAATTATTTACATTTCAAAGACAGAGGACAACACGCCACTGTGTGGTGTGGGGAGGCAGGAACAGCTTCCTATCGCCACTTTTAGGGGCGTCTTTCACGCTGAAACGAATTAACTGAAACAAAATAGTGCAGTGGAGTCGATCGTGGCGCGGGAATAAATTATAATCCCAGAGACGGCAGCTGAAGCTCTCCTCCCTCGCCTGACTAAGTGGAGTGTTTACAGAGCGGGGATGAAAGAGGTGCCCTGCCCTGTCAGCTCCCCACTTACCCCGACAAGATAAACATGGAAACAAAGAAAATACAAGACAGGTATGGAGTTACACGCAATGTGCACACGTTGAGAAGAAGAAGAAGAAGGAGGAGGAGGAGGAAGGGATGAAAAAGAGGAAGAAGGATTAAAAACAAGATGGGAGTCAAGAGGAAATTGAGACATTTTAACTTAGAATCACTGAGCAACAAAAGACACATCACAGCAAAGATGCTAAGAAGGACAGGAGATACACAAGCAGTGGGTTTATTTCAGCATGCAGGATGTGTTCCTCTCGTCCACACACAGACCAGTTGTGCACGTGGGGAGCAGAAAGGCATCCGAAGCCAGAAGAGAAAGTGACAGGTGACAGCGGCAGCACTGGGCGGCTGGGGCTGAAATTAGAGCCGGAATGGTGAGCAGTTGCAGCTCCCTCCTGAGGTGGAGGTCTGAAACAGCACCAGGTGCTCCATGCACAACGTGGGAATCACCCAGAGCGGCCGGTCACTGGCTGGCATGTGTGCGTCTCCCACATTACAGGGTCTCCTCATCCTGTCTGAGCGGTCTGACATTTTAGATTAACATAGAAATCAATGCATTCGTCCTCCGCATGGAGTCTTGTAATGATTTCCCAAACTCACGTAGCCTCGGCAGAAGAATCAAACTGCTAAAAAAATCAACGTTTTGTTCAGCTTTTTCGTTTCACTGAGCGACTTTATGCTCCGTGTTATTTGGGTGAACTGGATGTCACTTGGGTGTGAAGCAAAGCGCGCTGAAGTCTGCAGTCGGAGCAGCAGGCTGAGCCACCGTCATTCATCCCGATGTTCATTTTTACCCCCCGACGCATTCCACAGCTTCCTTTGATTCCTGCTCCTCATATGTGGCGCTCGCTCGGTGCTGAAAAAAAAATTAGAGGTAAAGATGACAAAAGCCCTCTGCAAATTACAAGGCCCCGCGCGTGCTATTCTGAGCTCCGACACGACATTCGGTTCGACGTCTTTTCAGCGTTTTTCTTTTTTCATCCCGACTGAGAAGAAGAAGAAGAAAAATAGCCTCCGCCGATTGGAAGTACAGAGTGAAGGGAGACGGGCTGTAATTAGAGCCGCAGATGAAGAGAGAGAGAGAGAGAGAGAGAGAGAGAGAGAGAGAGAGAGAAAGAGAGAGAGAGAGAGATAGAGAGAGAGAGAGAGAGAGAGAGAAAGAGAGAGTGAGTCCCCATCACAACTCTCATCTGCTCATCTTGATTTGTCGCTCACATGAGCGTGCAGTCAACTCTGGTCCTTTTTCCTTTTTTTCGCGGCGCATGTCAACAGTCGCTCCTGTAACGACTCTATATGACTGTGTCAGAGTATCGAAGCGCTTGACGAGGTTCTGCAAACACTGGAGACCTTTCAGTCAGGTCCATTCACCTCGATCACATCGCTGCAACGCCAGTCTCACGGGGTCGGTCAGCCGTGAGAGCGGATTGACTTGAACTTTGCATCCCTGCGCATGTAACAATGGATACTAAACATGCATTTTTGTGGATGTGATTTTGAGTCTGCCATCTGGACCCAGATGAAAATGGACTGTCACATTGACTAAATACCAGTCTCCGAGATAAAAGAACGTCCGCATCTGCAAAGCAAAAAAAAAAAAAGAACAACAAGCCTGCCTTTGTGCTCTCCCATTACTGATGTATGAGTTGAGTGATAGCTGCTCTGTCTTCTCTGAATAGACATCAACATGCAGCTCCAGCTTTAAAGGCTCCAAAGCTTCTCGATGCATCACTGCCGAGAAGTTGAGAGTGAGGCCCAGACTATACGTTTACACTATTAATGAATCGCTCTCGGGCATTATGAGATACGTTGCTCATCAATAAAACGATCATGTTTCATCTCAACATGAAACTGCAGCAGAGTAATTGTTGTTGAACCTTTCAATCAACCGTCAGAATTCCATCCTCTTTACTTAAACCCTCTCACCCAACTGAGGGCTGCAGAGGCTGGAGCCCGACAGGACAGGCGAGGGACGGCTGGTGCAGGTTGACGGTCCAGACAGACAGACAGACAGACAGACAGACAGACAGACAGACAGACAGACAGACAGACAGACAGACACGTCTAAAGGCACAATTTGGTGAAAAAAGACGAATTTAAGTGACGGAGTTAAAGAGCGATCACTGTCCACCTGGAGCACATCCAGACATGAAACTGTTTATAGAAAAACTGTCCTTTGGGAAGCTTCAGGTCTACATCCTGATATCACCTTCCTCTTTAATCTTTACACACACACACACACACACACACACACACACACACACACACACACACACACACACACACACACACACACA
>JAUESF010000064.1:5495271-5510097 GCA_032274765.1 Malacoctenus tetranemus
ACACACACACACACACACACACACACACACACACACACACACACACACACACACACACACACACACACACAGAAGAGTCTTTGGTTTCTGCAGTGATGCTTGTACTTTGTTTTATTGAAGCTGTTTTCCCATATACTGGGAGCTGTGGAGCTGAAGGTGAATAAGATGGTGCAACTGACCAAAAGGAGAATCCAGGAGTAGGAAGCAAATCCGAGGTGACTTGGGTGATTCTGTCTGTGTGTGCTGTCCACACAGTGGTGGCCACAGCTAACCAAACAGTCAGCTTCGCTAACTTCTCATCTGCTAACTGAGAAAAACGAACGTCACAGATGCTAAACAGGTAAAAAATCTTGGTAGAATTTGAAGCTAACCGATGACTGCTGACTTCTATCATATGAACACAGCTTCAGTAAACTTTATCGATTGTACAAAAATTGAATCAGACAAATCAACCTCAGTGACCTCTGCCTCATCCAAAGCTGTCAAACGCCTCAAAATAGCTTTCCTTTTAAAACAAGAAGAATAGAAAGCAGCAGCAGCAGCAGTCGGTGCCTCACAGGCGCCACTCGCCTGGCATGTTGTGACAAAACATTGAATGATTGAAGCTTTAAATAAAAAAACAACTCCAAGTGTGAGAGCTGGACACTGAAGCATGAAAGCAAACTCAGGTCTGAGCCAGTCACCTGTGCCCGGATTAGCATGTGCTTTACTACGGCAAGAGATGACGGAGACCTCGGCATCTTATTTTGTACATGCGCTGCACTCCGAGGCTCCCTCAGAGGAAGCCAAGCTTGAATCAACAAGAAAACAAACTGTTACAAGTTTTTGACCATCAAATGAAAAATTTCAAATTTGTACTGAAGTTAAAATTCAAGCCAGAAGGAAGACGCAAGTGGAAAATTTAATCGAAAAACTGATCTTGCTTTATTTGCTATCAGGGTGTAATGTGTGTAATGTGATTTTTCACTCTTTATAAATGTTCATGGTTTATATTCACTCTGCATGGATCAGAGGAAGAATTCACAATCAAATGCAAGTGGAGAGTTATATTTTGTGTTCCGGCTGCCTGTATTTTAAGCCTAATAAAGCGTCAGTGCTGCTCTGTAATCCGGAGAACATGCTGAGGTTTAATTGAGATGAGAATACAACAAACAAGAGAGGGGAAGAAAGCCGCGCATCTTGCCGGAGCTTTGAAGTGGGAACCGGATCACATCCCCACATGAAGCAAATAGCTTTCCCACCAACTAAAAGGGATCAAAACCACCGTCTCTCCTAAAAATAACAATCACTCCCTGGCTCGCTCGCTCGCTCTCTCTCTCTCTCTCTCGCTCTGTGTATCTTCCATGGGAAGACAAACACCAAGGACCTTCTGTGCTGCTACACAACTTCCCCAACAAACTCGATGTTTTTTCAATTGTTGAAACAAAACGCATGTTATTTCTGTGTGTTTCTACTGACTTGTACATTGTATATAAATAGTAAACGGATAAGAAATGCAAATAGCTCCCAACTGCAGAAACTGGGTCTGATCCTCCTGATGACAGTCTGTTTGAATTGTACTGGGAATCCGAGTCATTCGACAACAAACCCATTCAGAAGCGAGTTGCAGGCTTGTAGATCACAATGGAAATATTCATTTCATGCATTTCTCTGTGCCACACAGCAATACAATAATGGGTCAATAAGCCAAAAGAGCTGACTGGGCTCCAAACTTTATGAGTTTTGTACCTTTTCCTCCATTAGCAGTAAATGTAGCGAGTGCAAATCGCTGATGAAAGCCTCCCTTTTTGCTTAGATAGGCCTCGGCATCGACGCTACAGACACTGTTACATAAGTAAATAAATCAACGACTCAACCACCCACAAACTCTTCCATCCCACACATAGGGCTCTATAATGGAGGGATACTTAACACACACGCGCACACGCACAAACGCACACACGCAGGTATTAGTGTAGCTTCCAAAAACACAAGTGTTAATGTGGTGTAAATGTGAATATAAAAATGTTATATAAAGTTTTCTATTTGATTTATCATGAGCAGTTTAGCTCTCACACACAGCGAGCGTACTTGGGTGAGATCAAGCGAACACATTGGAGTGTATGTAAATTTCAAGTTCTGATAAAGATGAAAGTTGGGTCGAACTCTCAATTCCAGTCATGCGCATGAGACATGCTTGTGATTCTTAACTCTGTGTGTGTGTGTGTGTGTGTGTGTGTGTGTGTGTGTGTGTGTGTGTGTGTGTGTGTGTGTGTGTCCCTCCATATCGGCTCCACCTCCCTGTGTCACAGTGAAGCAGGATTCATGCATGACTGCTTCAGGTTGTCAGGCTAACGTTCAGGCTAAGCGAAGACGTGGCTGAGCTTGGAGCAGAACGACTTGAAACTAAGACAGAAACAGTGAATGTGAGGTACCAAAGTGTTGAAGGAAAGGTGTTCTGAGCATGTGTCTTGACTGACAGGCCAACAACTGAGAGTGATTATCACAAAACAAGAGACAAGTTCCTTCCTAACGGCTCACGAGGGAGCAGGAAACTGGCACAATGGACAGTGTTCCCTCCCAGGGAGCCCGAAAAAACTAAAGCATGTCAAACTAATTTAGGAAATCAATATCTTGTGGGATTCCTGACACAGGAGATGTTTGCACCTCTGGGACATGAGAAAAAACGAAGCGAAGAAGAAATCCTTTTGTCCCTGTTCTGCAAGAGCCAGTGTATTAAAGGGAGTTTGTGCATTGAAGGGGGATTTGTTTGTGGTAAACATCTTTATTTTGGTTTTCATTGATTTCGACTCACCCTGAAGTCGATGCCGACGGTGGAGATGAAGCTGCCGGCCAGAAAGGCTCCGTCTTTGAATCGGACCAGCAGGCAGGTTTTCCCCACGCCGGAGTCTCCCACCAGCATCACCTTCACAGCAAAAAACCCAGAGAGAGCAGAGCTCAGCCAGACTCAGAGGGCAAAGCACGACCAGCACGCGTGAGAGGTTCAACCTCAGACTAAACACTGAATCAAAAGAGAGGAGAGGGAAAAAAACACACTGTGTGAGTAATTAGCTGATCTGTTGCTCATGTCTAATTTTATCAGTGAATGATTGTTTGTCCTCAGAACATTTGAATCACTCCTCTAAATCAGTCCTACCGTCCTGGTGCCCGGCCAGTGAGGACGGCGGGCATGAATGAGTGGATGACTGATCGTCATGGCCACCACTGATTGTGTTTAGAGTCCCCCCTCGCTCTACACCTCGTTGTGTTTATCTGCCACTTAAACAAACGGCCGTTGCGCCCGTCTTCTCACCCCGAGCTGCGATTAGCTCGAAGGCCGTCGTGTGATTACTGTTCTCAGGTCAGCTGAGGGACCGGAGGGGCGGGAGGGGGGAGCTCCACTAGAAGCCTCCTGGGTCCAGTCAGGAAGCACGGAGGAAATGAAAGACATGGAGGCTGGCTGAAGGGATGCACGCTAGCAGGGTCACTGAGCAGAGACGCAGCATCGCACAGGGAGGGTGGGGCGGGTGGGGGCCTGGGGGGGTGGAGGAGAGAGGTCTCGCCCTCTGCTTCCTGTGCTCAGCTCTCGCTAACGTTTCTGCATCGTCTCATTTGTTTACCTGTTTTCTGCAGGCTCCAGCAGCTCTGGAAATACAGGTGAGGTCTCTGCAGCTAACTCACAATGCTTTTGGGTTTCAAACACCAATCAAATCAATTTTAACGAGTCCAAACAATCTGAGTTGAAATGCACGGCATGCGTGACCCTAAACGCAACACGCAACTTCATGTTTCCTTGCAAAACCGACACCAGGTGGATGCTGCTGGTGCTCATGAATAGGCAGCTGACCTTGAGACCGCAGACTGGATTCGAATCCAATTTGCTCAAAGAACTTGACAAATTAAAGTTTCACATTTCTGCTGCTTCGTTTTGATGCAGTTTTTTTCAGTTCTTCTGAGAAGTCGCATCCATACAGAGCGTGTGGCAGCGGCGTCTCACGCCTCTCATGCTTTCAATCGACAAGCAGAGCAACATTCATGATGGGGGGGACAGAAAACGTCCACGTTCAAACAGGATGATCTGACTTTTAATGCAGGGAGGAGGGGAGGGGCTGAAAAACAGACTTCCCTGCTGTGCGTCAAGAAAGAACCACCAATTAATTGAATGGCTCCAATTAGCAGAGTAAGTGGCTTAAGTGGAACAATCAATTCAATCCTGGGAAGAAAAAAAAGGGAGCAACACAAAGCAATCACTGCCCTCACATCAAACAGCTGCTCGACACAACAACACTCAGAGGAGGTGGCTCGGGTCCCTTGAAGCCATGTTGGGAGGACACGCTGAGAGCCTGTGGGTGTGAGTCTGTGTTTGCGGTGAAGTGGCGAGTCCTCACGCGCGCAGACACACTCACATCACCACGGACGTGGCAACAAATGTCCACTTTAGTTGCACCCTGGGCTCGAGAGACGATCAGGCTTTTGGTTTTTTTTTCGCGGGGTGAGTAAACAAGGTGTGTGTCCGGTGCGGTGGGATGGATCGATCCTTTATTGACACTGCTGCTGTTGCGCTCCTGCAGCTGTTTAACGTGTAAAGGTGGTGGTAAGACAGGAAGACACACAGCTGCAGCGAGAACAGAACACATATGTAGACCACAAGATCCTTCCTTCCATGGACCAAATGAATCCAAACAAATAAAAACATTATTTTAATCACATTTTGATGAATTTGTGCAAAGTTTGAAACCAAGTTTGAACAAACCTTTTAATTGAATTTCTGATATACTGATTGAAAAAACAACAACTTCTGAGTGCTTCTGTTGGATCGAGCCTCCAACACGATTGGCAAACAGCTCACCTTGAAGGCAATGTCGTAGAACTCGCTGCTGTTGCTGATGGACGGTCTGCTGGGGTGGACCACGCCGTTCATCTGCACGATGCTCGGGCTGCCCTTCGCAGCCTTCCCGCTGCTTTTCCCGGAGGGGCTGCCCGCGGACGGACTGCTGCTCCCGGCTTTGCCTTTGACGCTCTTCTTGCGCGACATTTCACCAAAAAACTAAATTCCCCTGAACTAGAAATGTGACGACGTGTCCAGCACAATTCAAACCAGCTTCTTACAAAGGTGGTGCCCCTCCAAAAAGAAAAAAAAAGTTGCAGCAGCCGCGCGGAAGTTGAACGAGCTCGTGCAGTTCACCTGCGCGCTGAACTCATGGCGCTCGCGCTCTTCCTCGCGGAGTGAGGAGGGGGAACAGTCGCTGAAAGCAACACAGCTCCCGCCTCAGTTTGTTGATCTGCCGCTTCCTGCTCCTGATAGGTGGCTCCTGTCAGGACGGCGGCTTCAGCACTGAGCGCCGGAGCTGCGGCGGTCACACGTGATGTTGCGCAAAAAAAAGAGAGGAAAAAAAACCGTCCGCAGGAAACAGATCAACTGAGAGATCTTTACCTTTTGTAGTTCTGACGGCGCGAGATCAAACGCCCGTCATTAAAACTGTACAGCAGCACCCCACGTGACTTCTGGTGTGTAAACATGGGGGGGGGGGGCGAAAGACGCTGTCCGTGGTGCTGGAGGGAGAAAGGAGAAGAAAGAGCTGCGCAGACATGCATATTTAACTGCAAAACTTTAAAATTATCATGAGATACTTGTGTGGAAAAACAAACATTTGAAGAAACATTCCAAAAAATCTGAAAGTTTGCAGAAGTGTCGGCCTACTGTTTGTTCCCCAAGATGGGAGATTAAATATAAGGCTGTATTCATCCAGCAATCCTGCTGGTATCTGTTGCTGCTCAGCTTGTTCAGGACACTTGTGAAAAAAAGATCTCCGTGAGGAATTGGAGAGTCTCAATGGTGACACCAGAAATGAGCCGGACTGGTGATTTCAGCAGCAAACCACAAGAGGGCGGTGTGGGAACACAAAAGAGAGTCAAACGCACGAGCAGAAAAAGTTGCAGAGATTAAAGTCCCAACTTTTTGTTCATGATGATTTTCTCTTCTTATTACAAAAAATGAATTTATCTTATTTTTTATTGACTGCCACTGAACCCCCATGGAGGGTAAAACTCTCCCCCACAAAAAATCTGGTGACATCACACAATCATATTTATAAAAGCTTCAAGGCAAGCAAAACTTACATTTAATAAATTGGAAATACACATTTTAAAAAGTAAATGTATTTATTAGTTAAGGATGATGGCACTTGTGTAAACTCGCAGGTCTTAAATGACTCTGTTATCCTGCTGCAGGTTCCCGGATGAAGGGACTCAGGATGGATGCATTCGTGAGAGCAGCATGAAGGCGTAGCCCATCGCCTGCATATGCATCAGAACATTGTTCCCTCCAGTAATCGAGTACAGAAAAGCACAAGTGATAATGGTAGCCATTTTTTTTCCCAGCTTTCACCAGCTTCTATCAACTGTTCGTGATCTCTGCAGGATAGTCATCGTTGAATTCTCCGTGACTCTCGCAACGACCGTTGTAATTCAGAACATAATTCATGTGTCGCTTTGTAGCTGCGCAGATGTCACTCGGCAGTGGGATCCACATATTGTCCACATTTGCAACAAAGAATAGCACCATGTGTGATTAGATCCCGATCCGCTGCGGCCACTAATGAGATGCTGCGTTGCTCTCCCCACACTGTAATCTGTGTTGTTATGCAACATGACAAAAAAAAAAAAATTGATGCCGTTGTCTTTCTGTTCGTGTGCCAGACTGTCCTGGTCGGTTAGTCTATTGTTTCACATCATAGCCCAGGGACCTCATCCGATCGCCACAACAGGAGATTGAAGTGAGCTCGTGTTACCCCTGACCCAGACTATCATGAATAATTCCTGGGTCAATTCCCACCGAGGCGACTGCATTTATATGTATTTTCCAAGTGAACCAGCTTGTGAAGCAAAACCAGAAGCAACACCAACAGATTATAGGTCACGAGGGTCGTTGATGCATGAGACCTGATGGTATGTTGACCTCTACATTCGGCACCATCCAGTCCTCATGTGTTGAATATTAACTGTGGTGTAACTTTTGAAGTCAAAATTAGATTGGCTCATGCTAAAAATATGCGTTCCCCTTTCTTCGTCTTCCAACAGCTAAATTTTGTATCGTGCTGCAGTCGTCGAGGACGGACATGTTGGGGACGTCTCCGCCTTGACTCCCGGTTCAGAAAAGTGCTGTTGAGTTTGGCTGTAAACATTCAGACAGCTGTGACCTCCAGATCCCGTCCCAATCTGAAGTCTGTCAGCATTTTTCCACACTACGCCCCAAACGTCATGCCGAGCAGCGGAGTCGAAGTGTCACCGATTTGAGGGAGCGCAGACCCCCCCCCGAAAATCCGCCCGACCCCCGCGCGCCGCTTCCCTCGACAGCTGCGATTCGTTCTGGCCCCCCGGAGCAGCTGTCTACTGTGACAACAGCTGGGCATTTTGGAGGGAATAAGGGACGCGGATGGAAGGGGTCACTGGCATCCATCCCTGGTTTCAGAGAAAATTAACAGCCTTGTCAAGATGAGTTAAAGAGCCGAGCGACTTTACAGGGCAATGCAATGTGGGCCTATATGTACGGTCAGTGTGCCAAAATATCAGACAACACGTGTGCAGAACGAGAGCTTACGAATGCAAACTTTGGATGCATGGAAGAGAAATCTATCGAGGTGTTTCTCCTTTTTTCTCATCTTGTCTTAGATGAAATAATTCCATCAGTCAGTAGAGCGCAAACCTCCGACAAGACGATTGTCAACCTTTCCTGCTTCAATCTCTTACATGTCGACTTTTCCTTGAAGGCCACACTCTGAAAAAAATGCCACAGAAATGACTGAGGGTGTTTATTTGATCATTTTGGGTCACCAGATGACTGGATCACCAGCACATTTTATTGGTCTCTGCCCCTCGTGGGAGCTCACACCAATGTGTCGAAATTACATGCAGTCACAGAAAGCAATCTTCCCCCTTTAACGAGTGCATGCCTCCAGAGAGCTTCTCTCAGTGAATGATAGTAAATAAAGCATCAAAGCGATGCACCTCCTGCGTAGGATTAAGGACAAACAAAGGGGACAGACGTGACAGGAGCGAGCGTGCGAGTGGGATGATGCGCCCAGTGCAGTCAGGTCATCAGTGCTGCGGGGTCACGTCCCCTCTGCAGGCACACCCACAGGCCAGGCATTTGTCAGTTTACCCAGGGTCAGGTGCCCCCGAGCGTGAGCCGGGTGGTGTGCGGCAGCCCGGACAGTCGCTCGGCCAAAGTCACGGCAACTGTCGATCTGTTGATCTTTCTCTCAGCTGCCTGTAGTCCGGGTCCTGTGAGGGTGGGAGGGGTGGGTGGGTGGGGGGTGGGGGGGGCATCCTGCCAGCTTGAACCCCCTGTTTGTCAGGCCCCGGCGGGAGCAGCCAACAGTGGACTGGTACTGCCTGGCACTTATTCGCTCTCTGAGGCATCTTAAATGGGAAAAACAGAGTGTGTATGTGTGTGTGTGTGTGTGTGTGTCTGAAGGGGAGGATAGGGGGGTGGTGTGTGGTGTGTTGCGGTTGCGTGTCATCAGATTTCATCGAAAACAACCGCTTTTTTAAAAAAAACCAAAGATACAAACACACAAAGACTTAATATTCTGTCCACTCAAACACGTCCAAGAGAGAAAAAGCATAAAGAAACGGGTCGCTGCAACACAAACTACTAAAAACCTGTGTTATGGTTGCTTGAAATTGCCTTACTCAGTCTTGCCACATTCTAATGTGCTACTCCGGCAAAGCCAAGCCGTGACTTCAAACCTTTCATCCTGCCTGATTTTTCATTCTCTTTCCTCTGTCTCGTAAAAAAAAAAAAAAGGTGACAACTGTGAATATTACCTTTCCGAAGACGTCACCACAGCATCCCAGTGTCACACGTGGAGTTTCCACCTCCGCTTTACCACCGTTCTCACAGTCCATGTTTTTCCCTCTTCTTTGTTTTTTTTTCTTTACATTTTGCTGTAACCCAACAGGGGGTCTGTGTTAGCGAGGCCTCGGAGGAGCTATCGTGAGGTTTAATCTGAAGTGTTGAAAATAATACACGGCCGGCCCCTCGCCGGACCCTTCAAAAGATCCAGACATGAGGGTCTGAGCCAGGGCGGCCGAATGGAAAACCCTCCACGCGGTAATAACCGCAGGGCCGGATTTGGGTCCCAAATTTCTGCTCTTTATTTCGCTCCCCTTATTTGTTTGGATACGAGCCCTTCGCGCTACATTTCATCTGAATCTGAAGTCGCAAGACCCTTTTTTTTTGCGGCCCTCCCCGATCTCTCATCCCTGAGAAAGAGGTGCTTTCACGAGCCGCCGGTGTATCATGCGAGGCCATAAATCCTCGCTAATCCAGGGTGCTTCCTGCGAGCAGCAGCGTCGCTGTATTCTGTTGCACTGGTGATCAGATTTATGACCTCGCACATGGCGTCGCCGTACAACAGGAAGCATTTGGTGTTGCGCTAACATGCGCACTGAAAACATGCAAAGTAAGCACAGAAGCAATTTTGCACACTGATCATGAGCTGGAGCGGCCATCAGGAGGGGTGGTGTCACAACCCCCCCAATCCACCCACCCACCCACCCCCACACAGACACACACGCACACACACTTGGAGCAAAGACTGTAAAGGAGTGGAAAGTGGAGGAAAAGCAGAGATTCCCTACGAGGCGTGTCTAAATTGCCCAGTGCCATTTCAATCTTCCCCTCGGCTCTGAGACGCAGAGCAGAGCGGGTTTTAGGTGGCAGTATTTTTAAACAGCTGAAAGAATGCCAGAATAAAGCATGACTCACTGTCCACTCGCTCTTCCCCTGCAACACGGGCCAGAGGTGGGCCACTTCATGTCTACACTCAGCTGGAGTCGCAACAATAGGGGACGACGACACACGCACGCACACACACACACACACATGCGCACACACACGCTTTTGCACGCACTAAACACACACGTGCTTCAAATGCAAGCTGCGGCCCGAGAGTGGGCACGCAAGGCACCAACTGGAGAGAGCCATGGTGAGCGGGAAAAGGTGTGAGCAGGAAAAGTGGTGTGTGTGGGTGAGTGTGAATATGGGAGAGTGTGCGTGTGTATTTGTAGAGTTTTTGCAGTTGTGACAGCTGGGATGAAGGAGTGGAGGCGGCGTGTGTGATTGGAGGAGGTGCCAACAGAGCAAGTGTCTCTTTATTTTCATCACACACAAGTGTGTCTGTGTGTGGATATATGTTCATGAACAGTATGTACATCTGTGTTTGTGTCTGCTAATGGCTATGTTCATGGTAATTTGGTCTGTATGTACAGGACAGTCTGATCTCCTTTCAGATGAGGCCAATGTATGTAAACTGGCGTCATATGTTTGAGTGTATTTATCACTTCTGAGGCGGCTAAAGGATCAATATGACTGGATCTTGTTCTCTCGCTCTCTTTGGCTGGCTCGCTCCCCCTATATCTCAGTCCTTTCCCTCCGTCACCGCATCACTCACACACTCGCACACACACACACAATAAATCACATTTGTCATTGGTGTTATCGTTGCACACGGCATCTATTTCATGAGTTTTGATACATACGCCTCTGCAACTACTGCTTGCCTTTTAGCATCATGGAGGTAGAGAGAGCTGTGCTTTTGTTGACGAAAAACAGTGAAAAATTGCATCTGACTAATTCGGAGGACTCCAACAATCGAGCGGTGACTGCAAAATACTCCGACCTTGTTGATCGCAGCTTTGGAGAAGTTTGTCTTTCTGTAGTGAGCAGTTCAAGTGAAAACTGTCTGCGGTTTGTTTGACAACGATTGAACAAATCTGCCTGTAAAAGGCGCTTTATTGTCAAAAACGTGTGAGAAATCACTGATCAGCAAACAGTTTTTATTTGACTTCAATTGCGTTCAAATTAAAGGCAGTTAATGGACCTTGAAACCAATAGTACTTCACACTTCTCCTTCTATCAAGTTATTTTTACTGTCTTTATACCGACAGGACTCAAACCAGCCGATCATATTTCCCCGTTCTTCAACACGTCTTCCTTCTTGACTCTTTACATTTTCCTTCCAAAGCAAACCAGACGGCCGATCTCAGCATGACGCCATGCTGTTTTGATCCCAGCATCAGTGTATCAGGCTACTTTGCATGTGACTGCGTGCGTTGTGGAGGTGAGGTCACTCCACGTCTGCAGCAGTAACGAACCACGGCAGCCGCTGCTGCTGCGGGCGAGCAGTGATGAGGTCATTCAGCCGGGGCAGGATTAAGGCCGTGACAACTGGTGCTGCGGCCAGTGCCAGTGCTGACCGGGGCAGTTGTGCAAGTGGGCACGGCGCTCCGGGCCCCCCGAGCTCCGCACCGACATTACTCCAGTGTTGTTTTTTCATTAGCTTGGTGCTGCTGGCCCCGAAAGGCGCGCTGCTTGCCAGGCACACAGCGTGAACCCGCAGTTGTTGCAGGGGCTTTGGGGGCCTTTTTTTTCTCCACCGCACCGTCCGCCTCTCGTCTCTGTGGTCGCACACTGCGACCACGGCCCTCGCAGGGAATCAGGGATCGGGTTACACACCAAAAACACTCGTTAACTCAATTATGCAAGCCCTTAACGCTTTGATGTGTAACGATAAGGCCCCGGGATTACTGAGGGGACAGATGCCATCTGACCACAGCCGAGCTTTGTTGACGCATGCCTGTGCTCGGAGCTGACGAGAGATGGACAGCGCGAACTGGTGAGGGTCAGGCGGAGGACCACTTATAACCTGATGAGGTTGAAAGATGAGGAGAGATGGACAGCGCGGTTATCAGAGCGGGACGGAAGCGTTTCAAATTGGAGCTTGGTGCTTTGCAGCGTGCAAGCCTAAAACAACTTCTCGTGGATTGAAAAAAAAGAAGGATTTTCTGAACGGATGTGCTGCGTGTTGGGTTGGTTTTCAATTTTCTGCACTTTTACGGTCTCCTCTTTGTAGC
This sequence comes from Malacoctenus tetranemus, assembly GCA_032274765.1. Taxonomy (NCBI): domain Eukaryota; kingdom Metazoa; phylum Chordata; class Actinopteri; order Blenniiformes; family Labrisomidae; genus Malacoctenus; species Malacoctenus tetranemus. The sequence goes on from JAUESF010000064.1 coordinate 5,507,170, forward strand.
GAGTTAAAAAAAGAAAACCCAGCAGTGAGCTGCTTTAGTAACTACTTGTTTTCACTGGAGCTTGGACATAAACTTAAAACCATTAGCTGCACCACTGAGACCAATTAGCAAAATGTAGCCAAACAAAGCGTCCCTGCCTCTACACTTCCTCTCATTTTACACTCCCTCAGCTACTCCTTCCTTTTTCTTTCCGGTTCAGTTGCAAGACAAGTTGCAGGGCAGGCCCGAACAATGTGTCGCGATCCTTACTGTCAAAGAGTCCAACACTCATCCCAACATGTGACCTGCAGGCCTGCTGAGGTCAACGCAGGCTCCAGAGGCAGATTTACCAGCGGGATGTTTAGTTTATCAAAGGATTTGAGTGATCTGGTTGCAGACATGTTGCTTGCTGCCAAAGGTAACGACGGTTATCATCTTTTCATGTGTGCTCACCAAATAACACCCATGCCTGCTTTTTCATTGTCTTCAGGTCCCTCAAACCTCAGTCCTCTGAGAACAGTGGACAGCCTTTCCCACTAGGTGGCAATACAGTTGCAGACTCACATGAGGGAGGGGAGAAAAAACACCTGTGGGATCACAACATCGCACTTCACGCTCTTTCCCTGCTGTCCTCCAGCGTCTATTAGAACATGTGATTTTGCCACTTAGAAAACAAAGAACAGAATGTGGTTTTTATTTGCATAATCTGTCCAAATTCCTTTCCAAAGGACAAAGAAACAAATCGGTCCTTTTCCTCGTTCGCAGAAGAGATTCAACTATTTTAGATATCACACATCCGTGGTAAGACTAATTTGATAGTGGACGTCTGATTTTATAGTTACAATTCAACAATATGCACCTAAATCACACATGGATAAAGATGAATAGTGTGAATTAAAAACTGTCTTAATTCAGGTAAAATGAGTTGGAATCCAAGGTGTAAAAAGAGGGTGTAGATAAGAATGAATCTCTGTAGTTTGTGAGTGACAAAAATCTTCTTTTTAATACAGTTCATGTTTTCATATAAATCTGTTGTTTATGTTATATGTATGATTTATGTTATATATCTCTTTTTAAACACAACTAGACTCAAACGTTATCAATTCCACATTTTCCTTGATGTGTGTGATTTTACATCTATACTTTTTTCATCATATTTGCAGTTTCACATAGTTGCACATTTTTCTGTAAGCGGTGGTGAAGGAGCAAACACAGGTGGAGCTGAGCGACAATGGAATACACAAACAGGAGGGCCTACAAAGGGGGAGCGTGGTCTGCAGCCTAATGTCACCGCGCCGTGTGGCGGCAGCTCTGACTTGCACCAATAAACCACCTGCTCTGCCGGCACCATTACAGGCCAGCGAGTGTGACCGTGTCAGAGGCGATGTTTTGAACTCGTGTTACCGAAGACGGAAAACACGGATAAGCTGTGAAAACCCCTGCGAGGTGACGTTTTCTCTCCTCCTGAGGACTCTGTTGTTTCGCTGCTGACCGCGGACGGCTGAGACGCTTGATTTTTTTCATGACCTTCTCCACTTGTTTTTTTATTTTTTTTATTTTCTGGCTGAAGTTGCCGTTCTTAATGTTCAGCCAAGAACAACAAAAAACAGCGTTTGATGAGGTCTCCTTCTCTGTCTGCCTGGAAGTCCCCTTCTCCTCCTAAATACGACCAAATGGTGTCCTGTAATTCACTATGCGCATGTACATCATTTCAGAGCAGACTAAACCCAGAAGCCTGACCTTGGGATTTCTCCACCACATGAAATGACTGCCATGTTCAATATAAATGTATGCGCCATCAAATAACAATAACACAAATAAACAAATCAGTGTTAAGGAAAAGAGATGATTAAGTGTGGACGATAAATCAGGGGACTTGTTAGCCCCCTTGTGTGTGTTTGAAAGGCGACTGGTGACGCTGTGGTTTGCCTGTGTCCACAGTGTTTACTCACGTCTCCAAAAGATGACAAAAGAAGAAAGGAATGATGTCAAATTAGGATAAAGAGGGTGGTGAGACGAGAGAGGAGAGGATGAGAAATGGAGGAGACACAAAAAAGAAGGATGAAAAAATGAGCTCGGGGAGACACGCCTGGAATCAATAATTTGGTTGAGAGAGAGACAGAGAGAGAGACAGAGAGAGAGAGAGAGAGAGAGAGGGAGAGAGAGAGCGGCGCCTGAGGACAGCAGACCACATCCTTCCTTCCTGCGAGGCAACGTGGGGACAGGAAGGGCCACCAGGGGAGGTCACTTGGCCGGAGAATCACTTCCTGTCGGGGTTGCCAGGCGTCGGGGGGGGATAAGTGCGTCCGGGTCAGGAGCGGAGCCACCTGTCCCTGATTGTGTCCTGCTGTGTTCTCGCACCAGGGGTTAATCTCAATGGCAGCCAGGTGGGGAACAGATAGAGAGGGTGGCGGGAATGGGTGCTGAAGCAGGAGAGAGGGAGAGGGGGGAGTCAGTCATTAAGGAGGGGGGGCTGCATTCTGATGGAGACAGTGCCTGAAAGGACGACAGCTTATATGAAGTAAACGAGACGGCAACAGTTGGACCAAAAAAAAAAAATCTAATCATAATGTTCCCGCAAACAAAGAAAGATTCACTTTCCTTCTGCAAGACAATAGACGAACGGCAAGCTGGCAAGTCTGGAAATGTGTGCATGTGGCAATATGTGGTTGTGTGGTTGCACAGTGCTTGTATGTTAGAATATAGCAGCCTGGTGGGTGTTTGGTTGCATCGCCTCCCTGTTTATCTCTGATTTGAATTATATAAAGAAATCTACACAAAACCATCAGCAGTCAAAGGACCTATTTACTGCTTTCATTGTTATTTGCTGTTAAAAATATTGTCTAAAGACACATTAGAAAGCAGAAAGTGGATATAAATGTGTGTGTGTGTGTGTGTGTGTGTGTGTGTGTGTGTGTGTGTGTGTGTGTGTGTGTGTGTGTGTGTGTG
>JAUESF010000064.1:5539364-5553925 GCA_032274765.1 Malacoctenus tetranemus
CACGAAGGAAACAATGAAAAAAGCCTCAGATTTACTCAGACATCCAATCTGAGTCAATGACTTTAATACTGAAAAGCAACAAGTGGATAGAGTCACTAAACCTCCCTGAGATCAAGCCAAACGAGGGATTTTATATCTTTTATGTAGATAACAGCAACTGAACTACATTCATTCATGTTTGATGTATGTGACAAGCTGCTTTCCTGTCAGTCTATCTGCACCGTGCACACACACGCGCGCGCGCGCACGCACACACATGCACACACACCCTGAACTTGACCCGCTTGAGCACGCTGACTGCAGCTGCTGAGCGATGGCTCGAGGAGGGAACACGGTTTGGTCCACAAATTCACATCGATCAGCAACATATTCTGTGTTGGACATTTTGAAATAATTCTGAGCGCTTCTTTGACAATAAAATATTGTTGGTGGAAAAAAAAGAAGAAACCACACAAACATTTTAACCCACAGTGGAAGTTTCTGCTTTTCTGGAATTTGACGCTTCAGTCGGCCAGTGTGCGCCGCAGCCACCTGCAGCGCACACTGATCAAATCAAACTGGAACCAGCACAAACCTACCTTGTCTTTCTCATTGAGAGGTCCTTAATGAAAATCATCCCACAATGCATTAATGACATGTCTAAAGAAGGACTCCATCCATCCTCGCCTATCTTCACGATCTCTATAAAAACAGTGTTTTTTCTGGAAGTGAGAAGTGACTCAGAGATCACAAACACCTGGAACAGATGAACTTCCTGTTTTAGTGCTCAAATGTTTAATAAAGCTACAAATGGGCTCACTGATAAAACATGTTTCAGATCAAACTTCCACCACAAGTGTTTCTGAGGTGAGACATGTGTTTGTGATCATTTCATGAACCTGATTTGATTGTTGTTCTGAGCGTAGAGCTGAGAGTGAAGACTGAGGATCTGCGCAGAAACCGCTCATTTAAAACGTCCTAAACAATCCATCACAATGTTTTAGAAATCCTTAATTAACGTCACTCTGAAAGAAAACACTGCAATCAATTCCTCCAATTAAAAAGTCATCCTGTTGCCATGACGATGAGATTCATCACACTTGAGAGGAGTCACATTTTCCCCCTGTGGCTGCACAGTTTGTCAAAAACCACTTCCTTTATTTGTTAACATCAATTCAAACGTTTTTTCTTTTATTGTAACAACGGTTTTATTTGAGATCAGTGTTGTTTTCTTTAAATTACAGAGAGAAAAAAAAAACATCTTTAAAAAACCAAATTTGACTCATTTTATCTGACTGGAAAATCAAGAATATGATTTAAAATGAATTACCTGCATTGACCTGTAACACATTTATAAACGTTTAATTAATTCATAGAATTAAGCTGTTGTGAATCTATATTTTAACGACATATTCAAATAAATCCAACCTGTTTCTAAATAGATTTGTGAAAACTAGATTTAATATTTTTCCATCAAGTAACAAAAAAAAGGTGCTGCAGAGTAAATGTTTGTCACAACGTGTGTAACTTCAACACAAACAGAACTGTGTCACCGAAAAAAAGAGAATCATTGTAATAATGAGGCCCACATAGAAAGTCCCACCAATGGGGAGGCAGTGCTGATTTGTCGCAGCCAATCCGCGGCGGAAGGTGGAGTGACGATTTTAAAACTCCAACTCAAGTTGCTCTAACATGCAGCTCCTCCGCTCACATTGTGAACCACAACTTTCGCGACCGCACCCCCCGTGACAGCTTAGGAAAACAAGACAAACAAACAGGAAAGCCGGAGGAAAACAAGCGAGGCGCGCTGACCGAGACCGTCGGAGGAATCTACCGTGCGTAAAAACGCGCACCGGCCGCTCCGCTGGGTGCTTCATCTCAGTGGCAAAGTTTCACTTTTTTTTTTTTTTTTTTAAATTTCAAAATAACATTTTCGGATTTTTCTATCACCACGGGACTGAAGTGACCATGTTAAAAATGACGGAGGAGCACGACAAGTGTGCCAGCGACCAGCCGTGCAGCCCGTCGGGGACCACCAGCTCCATGTCCCAGGACGAGTCCGACTCCGACGCTCCGTCCTCGCCGACGGGCTCGGACGGCCACGGCTCCCTGCTCGCCGGTCTAGGCAAGAAGCTGGACGCCGAGGACGACGACCGCTTCCCAGCCTGCATCCGGGACGCCGTGTCGCAGGTTCTCAAGGGATACGACTGGTCCCTGGTGCCTATGCCGGTGCGAGGCAACGGGTCGCTGAAGAACAAGCCGCACGTCAAGAGACCCATGAATGCCTTCATGGTGTGGGCGCAGGCGGCCCGCAGGAAGCTGGCGGACCAGTACCCGCACCTGCACAACGCCGAGCTCAGCAAGACGCTGGGGAAACTTTGGCGGTAAGGACGCAAATGACGCGAAGGTTAAAAAAATAAAACAAAAAACTGGAGATGCATGTTAAAAAAAAGTAAATGCAGAAAATATTCAAGATGCCGATTTGTGTATGAAATTATAATAATGAATTAAATAATATTCAAGAATGTTTTACTACAAAAGTAAAACTTTCTTTAAACTAAAACCTTCAAATCTAGCAGCTGTTTTTCTTTACTTGAACAAGTCAGTGAACAAATGAAGTGGAGAAAGATCGACATGTGTGTGTTTTCCGTCACAGCCTGCTGTCCGAGAGTGAAAAGAGGCCGTTCGTGGACGAGGCTGAGCGTCTCCGCGTTCAGCACAAGAAGGACCATCCAGACTACAAGTACCAGCCCCGCAGACGGAAGAATGTGAAGCCAGGCCAGAGCGACTCCGACTCCGGCGCGGAGTTGGCACATCACATGTACAAGGCTGAACCGGGGATGGGGGGGCTGGCAGGGATGACTGACGGGCACCACCACCCTGATCACACAGGTATGAGGTGAAATTGATGGAGTTTATCAGTCAGCTCATTTAGGTGATTTTAATATTTGGTGGTGCTCACAGGGTATTTCTTATATTTCCTCTCAGGGCAGCCTCACGGCCCACCCACACCGCCCACCACCCCCAAAACGGACCTGCACCACGGGGTGAAGCAGGACCTGAAGCACGAGGGACGCCGCCTCGTCGACAGCAGCAGGCAGAACATCGACTTCAGCAACGTCGACATCTCCGAGCTCAGCACCGACGTCATCAGCAACATGGAGACCTTCGACGTGCACGAGTTCGACCAGTACCTCCCGCTCAACGGCCACGCCTCGGGCCCCTCCGGCCTGCCCTCCGACCACGGCCACGGGCCCGCCCCCGTGCCGGGCAGCTGCTACGGCTCCTCGTACGGCCACGCCGGCAGCAACGGCTCGGCGTGGAGCCGCAAGAGTAACATGTCCTCTTCTTCTTCCTCCTCCGCCGCCGGGGACGTGGGCCAACATCGCCTCCACATTAAGACGGAGCAACTGAGCCCGAGCCACTACAGCGAGCATTCCCACGGGTCGCCCTCGCACTCTGATTACGGCTCCTACAGCAGCCAGGCCTGCGTCACCTCGGCCACGTCCGCGGCCTCGGCGGCGGCGGCAGCAGCCGCGGCCTCCTTCTCCAGCTCGCAGTGTGACTATACTGACCTCCAGAGCTCCAACTACTACAACCCTTACTCCGGCTACCCGTCCAGCCTCTACCAGTACCCTTACTTCCACTCGTCCCGGCGACCCTACGGCAGTCCCATCCTCAACAGTCTGTCCATGGCTCCGGCCCACAGCCCCACCGCCTCCAGCTGGGACCAGCCCGTCTACACCACGCTGTCTCGACCTTGAAGAGACACGAAGACAAAAAACAGTCCGTTCGCACCAGAGACTCATTCAGATCGATGCACTACTATTGAAGGAAGTAAGGTGGAGATAAAGGAGCGCGCGCGTGTGTGTGTATGTGTGTGTGCGTGTGTGTAGAGGCTAGTAGGCTACCTGTGACCATTTCAACACGAAACAAACAGAAGAGAGAGAGAAAAAAAAAGTGCCTGCTGATTTTATACAAAGCTATATTGTTGCGACGTGAACACGCTTGTACAGACTTTTTACACAAAGAGAAAAATTGTGTTGTTGGGAAGCCAAACTCCTCCATGAGGACATATCGCCTACGCCTCCATCCTGTACACCACCCCCCCGCCCCCCGCCCCCACCCCCCACCTCTTCCTTTCCAGTTTGAGATTGCACGTGAGTGCACACTTGCGGTGCCGCTGAACTGTGTGGGACTGAGAGGCTCCTGCCCCCCCCCTCCTCCCCCCGGTTTTGGATCTGATGCCGTTACATTAAAGAATGTACGTGGGACCTGTCATGTGAAATTTCCATTAATGACCAGAGCCGGGTCGCATCAGTGGATCAGTCTTAAATGAATGGCTCCTATGAATCTAGTGTCATTTTGGCATAAAAGTCTTATATGTATTTATGTTCAAGCATTATTGTTTTATTTTTTATTCAGTAGATGAACACATGTAATGTGGGTTTGGTTGTTTAGAGTACTGTTTGATGAAAACAAGGTTAGTGAAGCGAAGGACGGTACGTTTGGTATCGCCAATTTTCCAGAAGAGAAAACATCTCCATTCCAACGTCGCCAGCAAACAGACAGGACCAACAGACTCGCTCGCACAAGACAGAACAGGTGTCTGAAATCTGGGGCTCGGAAAATCGCGATTAGTCATGATCGAGGGTTAAAGGAAATGGGGTAAAATAACACCGCGCGCTCTGAGTGACGCGTCAGCTGGACCTCCTGTAGACGTCGGTGGACAACACGAGGATATGTGTGTGTGTGCGTGTGTGTGTCAGGGACACAACCTGGCATCACACGTACGGACACATTTGTCGGCCATTTTTCAGAAAGGAAAAAAAAAAAAGGAAGCATATCGGGTGACACGATACACACACATGAATTATCTATGAACTTTATTACTCAAGGAGATCATTAAGGGGTTGAAAGTGAAATTAGGAGTGTAATTATTTGCCCACATTTATTTCATCAGCCATCAAGTGCCAACTCACTGCTGCAGTCTTGCATTAAAAAAAAAAGAGAAAGGAAAAAAAAAAGAGAACGTTTTTGTGCCTTCTAATGCTTTTCATCAGTATTTCAATATAAGAATGAAATGGTTAACAAAGTTTGGGCTGCACACAATCAGTGATTCACTCTTCGGACTCTGGCGACTGGCTCCTGAACACGTCCCTGATTCGGTACCGTTCCACACAGCCTGGGTCTGCGACGCTCCCAGCCTCGCCGCCTGAGGAGGCAGAGCGAGCGCGGCGCTCCAAGATTAAGCCACAGAACTGTGTTTTGTATATCTTTCTGGTGTATCTTTTTTTTTTCCCAGAGAAGCTGTGATTGTTGTTCTAATACCTAGTTTCACTCACACATGCACAGCTAACTCATTCGCTGGCCATTATTTTTTTTTCTTTTTTTAAGAAAATAAAAGATTCTTTTTTCTTGTTATTTGTATTTGTCATTCTTGTCTTTGAAAACAAAAATGCAACTTGTGCAAAATAATTTATGGAAATTAGAGGAACAAAATCTTGGCGCAGTCTGTATTTGTCTCCTCCAACTTTGAAGTATTGATTATTATAAGACGTCCGATGACAAAACTCTTCAGCTCGTTCAAAAATTCTTGACCTTACGTGAGCTTTAAAGACATTTGATGAGTGTGTCCATCAGAATCTTCACGCGTAGCTGGTTTTTGGTGGTGTGTGTGTCATCAAACGGCCAACAAGAGAAGAAGAATGAGGAGGGATCCTATCTCCTCCAGCTCTGTGGGTAGAATGCTGGAGTTGGCCCTGGCATGCATGCCAAGCGGCCGTCCCCTCACCAGTCCAGGGAGAAGCCAAGTGCCAGGGCCGCCCTGCTGAATTTTAATGATTCATTATGCCGTGGAGGGGCCCCATTGTGTCCCTTTATCCGGAGAGCTAGAAAGGAATTAATTGGACAGAAAATAGAAGGGCAAGGGGAACTGACAAGCCATTAAGAGGGTCCTGAATGGACGATTAGATGCACATGGGGGAGGATTTTTTTTCTCCCCCCTCCCTCCTCCCTCTTCACTGTCTCATATTATAGCACTCCACAAACAAAAAACAACAAGAACAACAACCACAATGACCACCAGACCAAACTGCAGAAATAATATCAGCGCACATAATCTGTAGATAATAAAAGAAGATAATACCACAGCAGATGGGGTGTGGGTGGCTCAAGAACGACTTGTTGTTTTTCTTCCCTCAAACTCTCTTTTTTTTTTCACAAGTGTTTGCCAAATACTTTCAGGAGGAACTCTTGAGAAAGAACAGGAGTGAATAAAAGTGAGGCAAAAAGGCTCTTCAGGGTGCTTGGGTCCTGTTTCCCTGGAACTTGTCCACAGTTTCTGATTGGGCCTCTTCAAAGCTCTACTGTAAATAGCTAAAAATGAAACGCGATTGGGAGCTTTACGGTGAGTTACGTTCGCACAATATACTGAATGAAGAAAGGAAGAAATGAATGAAGGGATATTTCTTTCAATGCGGTCGCCGCTTTGGCCAAGTAAAAGGTGACATGCATTGGTGCAGGCTCAAAGCGGGGGGAGGGGGGGTCTTGCAACCCTTCCGTGCACAACGTACAGACATAGTACATATTTACACCCACAGAAACCGTTTCACTCCAGTTTCACGTGTATGTACAGAATATAAAATAAAGCAAAGGACGACTTTAACACGGCCACACGGAGGCTGTGCGACGTTCCAGCTGTCGGAGTTTCCTCGTCGCCGGTGGAAAGGGGGTCGCCGGCCCAACTGGGAGTCGCGCTCTGGGCTCCGAGGGGACACGAGGGGAAAGCGAGATGAACCCAGTGAAACTTGTGCTCCCACCACCTGACCACATCCCATTGTTGGGCGCAGGATAACTCGCCTGGTAATAGTCTCATCCTGCCTAATGAGCCTGGCTGACTCAGGGCATGTTTCGGGGAAAGAAGAGGGAGCTGGGAACTGTGAACGGCCGTAAGAATGCGAGGCTGATTTGCAAGGGAAATGAAGTGGACATAAAGCACGGTTATTGCCCGGCCGGCTTCAAATCCACTTGATGTGCTGAGTTTCCTTTATGTCCTCTGATCTTTTATGCCCGCGTTTGGATCACGCCGGATCGCTGACGACATTTAGTTGGACGCGGGCATAAAGGATGCTGCCACCAAAACCATGAAAATAAACATATTCAACACATTATATAGGCGAAAACAGTGAAGAGGCCAGTGACAGGCCAGTGAAACACAAATATTTTAAACCAAATACTACTTTAGAATCTACTTTGCCCTCTGAGTACCACCATGATGAACGATTGTGATCCAGCAGTGGAGTAAGTCTGAGTATTCAGCTCCACGGATCATTGCTGAGGCAGGAGTTTTGAATGTTGTGTATTTATTTGTAGTGGTTTGCTTTAAATTTCCTTTTTGTTGTTCTAATGTATTCATATTTAATCCAGTGATTCCTTCTCATACCAACAGTGGGAGTCCAGTGCTAGTGGTCCTCGTACCAGAATCCGACAGAGCCTGTAACAGAAACAGTTTAATCTGATTTAAAGTCTCGGTCCTCTACACCCTTTCTGGACATTCGGTGCAGTTAAATAGAAGTCAGAATGTTATGCAGCAGCCTCTCTGAGGAAAGCTGCCTGACCCTCTTGTTTGCTACAATGTGTCACGCCGCTCCAACACAAACACCGTCGGCTCGGTTTTCAGCCGCTCCACCCAAGTAAATGGCTTCCTGAGGCTTATTTCGTCTTGTCTCTCCGCTCCTCTCGCTAAACGGGGGAGTCCACTCCTATTATTGGTGTCTCCTGTGTTTTTGGCGTGGCCAGGCCAAGCCAAACAGGCTGGCAGGCAGGACCAACATTGACTTTGCACGATTCCTCGCGGACAGGGCCGGCGCGGAGGGGAGAAGTGTGAGGGACGCCGCGCCAACGCTCGACGCTGGCTTTTTGTTTTTTTTTTTCAAATGGCCACCAAATCGACGCGGGGCTCCACAGAGGTCACCTGCGAATGGCCAGCAGCGCTCGCGTCACCCAATTCCTGCGAGGACCCGACGTGAACTTGAGTCACTGAAGAAAATGTACCAGGAGAAAGATTTTTTTCGTGTCTCATGTTTTTGGGTTGTAAATCCAAAACAAAATGATTCTTTTTTTTTGCCTTAAACGTCTGTCAAGATGTTTTGGGTGTTTTTTTTTTATTTGTACTTTAAGAGCTGAAATATTTCCCGGGAAATTAGCAGAGATCAATGAATTGTGCTCTTTGCAAACTTGGTAATCACAAATACTAAAATCTTGTGCTTCAATCAGGCATTAAAAAAGGAAAACAAAATGTTGCGTGAAACAAATGTGTCCCAGTGGTGCGTCTGATTATGGTTGTTTACTGAAAAGATAATCAGACCTGGGTCTGAAAGTATTTGCAAGTAATTCTGGGTGTCTGTTTCAACCTGCTTGGAGTGCCAGATGGGAGAGATTACTGCACCAGAGAAAGTCAGAGTGTCAGGTTACATCTCCTTCTCTCCTGTTCACAAAACTTTTTTCCTCATTCGGGAGAAAAAAAAAATCGCATTTTTTTCCCTTATAAAAGTATAAAAAATGTCAGATAATCTAAAAAAATGAATAATAAGCATAAACTCACCAGCAAAATGTTAAGAGTGATATTGCTCACGACAGGTGGAGTGTTTTTATTTATTTATTTTGGAGAAGATTTAAAAAATGGGATGAAAAAAAAAAGACACCAACAATTTGACATCTGGTCATATTCTGTTCCCCGAACAGTTGTCCACAGTCTTACACTTTCTTTTTTCATTTGTTCTCTCCTTTTCACTTTTCTTGGCACGTCTCAATTGTGAATGGGGTGGCAGCATAGCTGCTCATCTTATTTCCACAGCTTTGAGACTTGTTGATTAGTAACTGAGGCTGTGTTTTCATTGTCACAGCTTTCTGCTTTTGTTGAACTGTGGCGGCGCTCCATCGCCGCGTACTTTCCTCCGTCTTTACATGAAGTTGTCTCATCTCCACCTTCTCGCTTCACACTTCCCCGGCTCGGCTCGGCTCGCCGCGCGTCGGAGCCGCGGAAGTGTCCCGCGTCTCCGTCGCTCCTGGAGCGACCTTCGGTGATTGACAGCGCGCAGAGAATCGGGCTGCTTTCAAGTCTAAAAGAGGAAATTAATTTGTGTCTGCAGCTGGTCGAAAGGATGGAGCCCCGTACGATATTAGAGATATACTGACGGTAGCAATAAAATCAGGAGTTAGAATTTAATCACATTTGAAACAATTTGTAGGACAAAGGCAACTGACACAATGTTGCCTGATGGTCACTGAAAAGTTGTTTCATACACCTTTTTATTGCAGTTCTGATTGAAAAATATCTAGAAGAGTGAGTTTATTTCTGCATCCGCTTCTCTCTCTAAAATGTTTTTACATCACGTTTCGTGCTGAGTCGCTGCTGCCCAGTTTAAACCATCCAGGTTTTTGTAATGTCCTGTTTTAAAAAAAACCACTGTGTTCACCTATACGTCATTTTTTTGATAAAAGTTAACACACTGTAATCAGAAACGCATCAATCATTCTTTCCAAACCTCTGTGTGAGCACAGGAAGCCTCTCTGACATGTGCTTCGGAGACTCACGAAGACAAGGCGAACATGAAGAAGCTTCGCCGGACTTTGGACCTCTTTAATCTTCTGATTTCATCATCGCTATAATGCATCCAGTGCTTCCAGTACCAGGGGCAACAAATCAATCCCAGAACACAACAAAAAAAACCTTCCACCAACCCCCAACTGGACCGCTTTTTTTTTTTTTGCTGTCGTGTTATTTTTACAGTTCAGACTGATTTCCAAGACATTCTGTGTTCTTGGCAATTGGATGCACCTAAACAATCGCTTCTAAACCATCTATCCTTTCCTTATCCTCCAGCTCAGGGCAAACGTGCCTTTAAGATGACGCACAGGTATGCTTCTCTCCAGTCTGAGGGGGCTTCATGTCGTCTTCCAAAAATGTTTTTAATAATCAGCAATTTGTTTTTATCGAGTTCTAAACCAGCAGTGATCATTCTGAGCTGGTTTTTGATTCAGTCTATTAGATGATGCTGCTTAATGAGTCTGTTATTCACAATCTCCGTTGATTGATGCAGTCAAAGATAAGGCACCCGCACATTACCCCCCATCGCCGCTCGCATTGTTACACTGTCACACTGCCCACAACAATCACACGAGCCGGACGCGTCAGTTCCCAATGAGTGAGAGCTCGCAGCATGTTGGATCCTGCGGGGCCCAGGAATGTCGAGTGTGGGAGGAACATTTGCCACAAGATTTCCATTCCGAGGGATGCAGAGGTAGGAGAAAGGTGGAGGCAAGGACTGGGAGAGGGAGAGGGAGATGCCATCGAACGAAGGAGGGAGAGAGGGAGAGAGAGAGAGAGAGAAAAAAGAAAAATCAGGAGGAAAAAACAGAGTTCTGGGAAGTCTCAGGTAGAACGACAGCGAGGGAAAAAAAAGAAAAATTATTCCTCTTGTTATTCGCAGAGCTGCTTGGCAGAAAGTGCAGCATGGACAGCAGGACCAGAGTTTTAAATGTTGCTCAGTGTTGGCAGAGCCGTGTGTGAGTGCACTCAGTGGGAGCACCGAATCTTGTCGCCCAGCACAACATGGTAATTTAGACACAACAGCCGAGCCCATCGCAACTCATTTACTCTGCTAATGCACACGCAACCCTGCGCAGCCCGACGGCTCCATCGAGGCGACGCGGTGCAGCGCCGCCAGCGAGACGCTCGGAAACCCCGTCTGGGACGCCGCGCTCCCTCTGCTCTCCATACTGAAACGGAAAGTACACCGCAACATATTAGGTGACCATCGCGATATTTGCTTAATATGCATATGATCAGCAACACATGTCCATCCTCTCACACTTGATAGCGTTTGTGGTATGACAAAGAGCAGAGTAGAGAAGAGAGGAGGGGGGGAGGGAGGGGGAGGGAAAAAATAGGGAAGAGTTTGTTCTCCCATGTGGTTTTGGCTCGTTCTGCGGGGGCCTGGAGCCAGGCCAGTCTATCCCTGCCTCAGCCTTTGATATGGATGGGATTCATTATGTAACTGAATCTATTGTCAGAGTATAAAACAATATGGGGCCCGTAGGAGAGGTGAGTTGTGCGAGGGCTCATAAGGCGAGCGGCGGAGGGGGACATGGGCGACGTCCTCCTCCTGCTTCATCACAGTCCTGACACTGCGAGCCCCGCGCAGAGCCACCGGCTGGACCAATCGCAGCCTCTCACTTTTATAGATGAGCGAATTTTCCAGGAGTCATTCACTTTTTTTTTTCCCCTCGTGTGTGCACAATCTTCCTTTGCATTCACACACACACACCTGCAAAGAATAAGCATAAAAAGCCTGATCTAAATTATGGAGATGATTATCAAATCTCCAGAGCTACAAATGGGCAGCATCAAACAGAGCCCGTCGAACGCGCATGAACCGACTCACCTCCCGAGCGGCTGAACGGCTCCTTCTCATGCGACGAGACTCCAAACGGCGTCCGACACTCGGCGAAGCCACGAACTCGATCGGCCGGCGCGCAGTCAACAGACGATCTCAAAGGGACCGCAACAAACACAAACAGAGGTAAAACTACCATGACACCCGCTTTCACCCCGGTCGCGCTCCCCTCCCCTCCCCTCTGCTGCTGCTGTGGCTCCCAGCTGTCTTTCCTGGGACTCTGGGCCCTTCAGCAGAGTTTGGAGCGCGGCTAGTTAGAGAGCATCTCGGTCGCTTAGCGGTCGGCTGTGTTCATTATGGCTGAGCTCTGGTGAGATCGAAAGAAAAAAACCCTCAGTGTGGTTGCAGAGGTCATCCGCAGCACAATGCTCTGGCGCCTCCAACCCGTCGCCGGTTCCCTGACCGCCACTTGCTCTCTCACTGAAAGAGATTTGGAGGGGGGGGGGTACAGAGGTGCTGTGGCTTTAAGGCAATGCAAGAGTGTGTATGACGGTGGCTTTAATTTGGCTTCGATGCAAATGCGTGCTGCCAGTTGTCTCTGTTGATTTGAATGAAGGAAAATGAGCGCGAGGCGAAAGATAAAACGTGCCCGTTAGCTCGTCGCAAAACTCCCAGTGCTGGATCAGCTGCGGGACTCAGTGGGAAGGTGGAGCGTGGGTCCTGGAGGGCCAGCCTTGACCCAAAGCAGCCAGTAATAAAAGACAGGCGTAAGACTGGAGTCTGTGGTTTCCAGGCCTGCTTCCTCTCCCCCGCCACCCCCACCCCCCCACCCCCTCGCTCCCTTACGACTTCCTTAAGGTAATGTTTGCTTTGGTCCTCCTCCACCGTTTTCTCCCGTGTTGAGAGTCAACATCACAACGATCAGCACTCGGCGACACTCACGTTTACAGTATATCTAAGGGAAACAAGAACCCAGTGTGACAGCACAGTGTTGGCTTTTCGAGGGGGGGCCAGGAGGAAGAATATGCTGACACTGAGTTCAGGGCGTCCACAGCCGGATCCACCAGCCTGGTTTGGGAGCCAAATCAACACGAACCTGAGACCGATGTTCTCCTGCTTGAATAGTCACTGGGGAATTCACCAGTTGTGTGTTCACTGAATTTGAAAAAAAAAAGGAAAGAAAGAAAAAGTTCAGTTCAGTCACTGATGTATTCACGGGATAAAAATCCTTCGAGACAATAGACAAAAGTCTCCTTCAAAAGTCTCTCCTCAGTTCTTCAGCCAAGAACTAAAAGAAGGGACCTGCTTTTCTTCCACAACCCGCCATTGTCATCCTGCATCCCACTTCCAGTCACAAATCACCAGCCAGCGAACTGCATCAGTCTTCATTAGGAGGGGGGGGGGGGACTAAACTAAACTAAAAATAGCCATTTGTCTTGATGACAGAGCCAGGATGGTTGTGAAGCAGCGGTGGCGTTGAGTTTGAAACGTCTGATACAAACACACGAGACGGAGGAGGGAGGGGGGAGGGAGGGGGGAGGGAGGGGCAAAGTGAGGACGGAGTGGAGCCCTGCCAGGCTGCAAGAGGGGTGACGTGGTGAAGCAGCAAGACCAACCATTAACTGTAGGGGCTAATGAGCTTGACCTGTGACCCTGCGCAGGCAGGGGGCCGAGTGCTGGGCTGCCCCCGGTGCTGCCTAACTGTTTTTATGGTTTGGTGGAGGTGGAGGTGGAAGATGCATCATTTCTTTCACTCCGAAGAAAGAATATTAGAAGAATCGATGGAAAATTCCTACTTTTCTTTCAGACTGTCATTAAATATGCGTAGATTCTCATATTTGACTGTATTTTAGTTGGACATACGTTCTTATTCAGCATTATTTTTGTACAGTAACTCTTTATCTTCGCGCTCTTTTGAATCCAATGTCTTTACGCTGAGCTTGAAACAAACACTTAAAAACACAAGCTATGAAGCAAGCATCATCCTTAACGCCACATGCTGACCATTAAAACATGTCAGTGTGGTTTTCTCCAGCATTCTGAAGCTCCTAATCAGGATGGGACCCAACACCCTCCTCTCCAGTTTCAACCCTGGAATAGTGAGTAAAAAAAAAGCACACACGCACGCACTCACACATCCACGAAACGCACACGCTTTCGCTTCCATCCCCAAACATCATCACAACAACCCATCAACAGCACCCTCGCAAGGTAGGTCGGACCCAACAAGTGTGGCAGTGTTGGATTTCAGACCCCACAAGGTGAGTCAAACAAACACACATGCACGCAAGAATCTAGCGTTTCACAATCTGGCAGCGCTGCAGTGGGGCAGGATGCTGTGCGGGGATCACGGGATCGAAGGAGGAAAGCGATCCGTCGTTCGAGAGGCCGACCTTGTTCGGTTACAAAACTGACCTCTGCTGCGTGATACCCATGAGAAGAGCGTCCTCATTGCATAATTGCAGGTTACGGGAGGTTACAAACTGATGTAATCACTTTAATAGGTGGAAAATCAAGTGATACAGCTCGACAGCTCTCTCCCAAAGCCCCCGAGATTACCTGCGATGTTTGGTAAATATAGTAATCAGACTCTGAACTGATCACATTAGAAACATTTTAGAGGCTTCTCTCGTGATGGAAAACCAGATGTTTGCACTGAGGAGGGTATGAAAGAAGATAAATGAGCCAGGCTGCTTTATGACTTCCACACACCGAATCGTGGCTGGTGTGCATTTAGAATCTGGCCAAGGTGTACTCATCCTGTTTTTCACTGAGCAACGGTTTCAATAAATATTTCATGAATGAGTGCATTTCTTGGTCATATTACTCAATCATCGATAATTGTACCTGCTGTTTTTCCTTCGTTTTGCCTCGTGAGATAATTGGACGTCATTGTTTTACATCCACAATCCTCACTTAATAAAACAACATGCTGCGTTTATATTCCCTTTGGTTTGTTTCACTGATATATAGATCAAAAAGGAGCTTTCTTTCTTTCTTTTTCTTTCTAATTACGTGCCAGTATGCATGCAAACGTGTGTGTGTGTGTGTGTGTGTGTGTGTGTGTGTGTGTGTGTTTGTGTGTGTGCGTGTGTGCGCGTGTGCTCGGGCGTGCGCACATGTAAATGTAGCCGCTCTCCCAGGATGGGACTAATCCCGGGGTGGCAGGAGCGCGGGGAGCGC
>JAUESF010000064.1:5582450-5618971 GCA_032274765.1 Malacoctenus tetranemus
TCTCTCTCTCTCTCTCTCTCAGTTCATGATTATCAGTTGCAGACACGTGGATCATTAAATAGATGTGTTGGATGAGTCCTCTCCGTGTGTTTGTGAGGTAAAGACAAGTAAAACAAATCCACAATTACCTGTAAGGCTTTCTCATGGGAGCTCAAGTTTTCAGTGCTCAGATAGGTGAACCAATACTGCCCCCAAGTGCTCGAAGAGAAAAGATAAACGTACTTATTTAGGGGACAGTGGTAAAAGAAGACTTCAAGGAATACAACATAAACCACATTTGAATTGCCAAATAAAGAAGAGACACCACTCAGCCATGCAATACTATATTAAATGATTGCTGTCCTCTCTGACAGGTACCTTTAGATTCTGATCCAGTGGAGTCGTGTATTCTGCTTCAAAGGACTGATGATGTTCAGGATTATGTGATTTTCTCCAGAGAGTTGTGGTTTCACTATTTGATCATTTCAGAGTATACTTTGCACGACTGCGAAATGAAAGCACATTGTATTGGAAAAGGTTTGATGCAACATTTTAACATTCACGTAGATGCAGTGTTGAGAGCAGACCAACCTCATCAGAGAGAGCTTTGCCTTCATGCCAAATCACTGATGAGGTCCTCAAGATGTAATATTGGGTCTATTTTGACCAGGGGGGCTGCGTGTGGCCAAAACATTTAGGCATTCGTCTCTTAAACTATTTCAATTTGTTTTGTAGCAAGTTGACTTTTTATGTCGTCCTGCATTTTTTATTCGCCTCTTATCCACTAGGTGGTAGGCTTTAATTGACAAACCCAAAAGATGTTACGATTGACTCAAATGCCTTCCTGTTGAGTATGGATGTTTGGATGGTGTTAAGGGTTTAAATGTATTCTTTACTCTTCTGATTTCACACACCTAACTTAAATACTTCAGCCTCTGAACAAAAATTGTGTTCGGACACTGGTTGAAAATCAAGTGAGCATAGTTATTCATAAGAGACATAAGAGAATGTTAAGAATTATTGTGGATTATTGAAATAATTATGCAACGCATGATATTAAAAAAACAAATATTGTACCTCCTGATGTAGTTTGCGCCATTCAGAATAATGTTGCTGTAATATTTAGAATGATTGTGTATTCCTGATCAGCCTGGATGGGTGGTGTTTGGAGTCAGGGTAACGTCATCGATGCAGCCCTTGGTGTAAATCCCATGCTCACCCACCCCTGCAGGATTACCTGTTTATAAAACCAAGCGCACCCAACGTGCTCTCAAACGAGCGTAGTGACGTAAGCTCTTTGTGTTGGCAAATCATGGCTCACGCTGGGCGGGCATTGTGAAGCTGTAGTTGAGTGTTAGCAGGCTAACTAGAGAAAGAAAGCTAACTAATCGTGAGAGTGGAAGTGGAGCTAACGTTGAAGGAAAAGACAACTGTCAAAACAGCAAGGGGAACAGAAATTTCACTGGAGTGATAATTCTGTTTGATGACTCCATGAACAGATGCACTGCTAGTTAAGCAAAGACCGTGCTTGTCTGATGCCCGAGGAGCATTTTGGATACTACATCGATTGTCCCATTTCCAAACGGAAACCATTTCTGGACAGACAGTTCGTGCTAGCTAGCCTAGCTAAGTGAACAATCCAGGAGACTTTTCATTGTCACCTCAAAATCCAAACTGAATGTTTTGTCTGTCATGAGTCCGGCCGGGTGCTCCCATGTGAACGGTTATAAGGTGGATAATTGGAAACAAAATCTTCGAGTCATATACCAATGCTTTGTTTGGAGTGGTACTGCTGAGACCAGGAGACGCAAGGTAAAAACACAGGAACTGCAACGTTAGCTTCAGAAACACAAGTGAAATGATTTTGTTGTGGCACAGACACACATGTAAGCGGAGTGTAAATGATGTCCCACATGAAGCACAATCACTGAGCGGGTTGAACTAAATTACGGTCTTTCTGTAACTGCTCTCTTGCAGCAGTAGTCTGCTGCCAACTCTACGGTTAGCCAGCTAGGGTATCACCGGTAAGTTAGCTAGCAACACTCTGCTCAGTGGTGAACTGCTGAGGGAGCTTGCTTCTCTGCAGTCCTAATGTTGCAACTTATTCTGTCTTTACGAAGTAAAGTTACTGCAATTTAGAGATCGCTGTGTCGCGAGGCAGTCCGCAAGATTAGCTTAGCAGCTAGCTGGGTGACTAAAACTTGGCTGTTTTGTGGAGAGTGGTTGGCCACGGGCTAACATTACTACACCAAATGGACCCATTGTGTCTCTCCACACGCACTCGATGGGCTCACACGTTAGCGGTACTCTGTGAGACATTCCGGGTCAGTGTTCTTTGTCGCCCTGGTCCGTCACGGACCGGTCTGATTGCCGGGGCTTCCGCTGATCGCCTTATTGCCGGTTTCTTTTTGGGTGCATCCCACACCTGCTCGGCCTACACCGCTCCGAATTGCTCCCTATAGTGTGATGTCACCACTGGACCGTGTTGCAGTTTTTCTCACTTTCCCACCTTTTCCATTCATTTCCCCCCCCCGTCAAACTTCAATTGTTTTGCTTTGTTTTGTCTTGTCATGTTTACATTGAGAAATACCTACACTGAATTGACATTGTGGATTAGCAACAATTTGTTTTTGTTTGTTGCTTTGTCATGAGAAATCCATGCTCCTCTTATGAATGTCATACGTTTCTATGTCGTTGTGGTAAAATAGGTACTTCAGAGTGATGCAGCATGGACAGAGCTGGTGAGTTGATGCTTATTCCACTCCTTATCTTCACTGACATAATGCAGGTAGTTCTGATGAATAAGAGCTGGCTTGCTTTCTCTCCTCCTGCTCACCCACCCGCCTCAGTGCCTGTTCGTTTAATGGACTGAATATTAGATGTAAAACAAAGTAGCGGGACGAATCGTCCCCCGTTCTTTTGTCTCTCGTGATGCACAGTTATAGCCCGATGAATTACCTGATGGGAAGGTGAACCATGAAAAGAACAGGCCAAATTACAGCTCAGTAAACTTGTGGATTTATCAGAGCAAATAGGACGCAAAAGAAAGTCAATGACCTTTTTTCTGGTTTGGTTTCAGCCACGCACACATGCACGCACACTGTCTTTGCTCTCCTTTTTTGCTCCCTGGAGCATGAAAAAAACCGGATATTTTCAAGCTGAAAACGTACGTGCCAGTGCTCTAAGATTATTGGCCTGCGTGGTGGTTGACACTGCACCTATCGCAGTCGCACTTGATGTTGTTTTAATCTGTTTAGTTTCCCTTTCACACCGCCTGACAGTGTTGCAGTCAACAGGAGCTCAGTCAGTCTGTCACGAAAATAAAACACGTCAGAGGTGCTTTGATTTCTCTGTTTATTAATTTCCAATGTTCTCACCAAACCCCTCGCTGTGCTTAGCTGTCGCAAATCTGGCTCCTTTCTTACTTATGGGAAAAACATCTGAAAGTCTCTCAAACGTTCCTGCCAAGCTCGTACTGCTTTTATTTTTGTTCTGCAATCAAGAGTGTATTCTCAACATCAGTTACTTTCCTACTCCAATTTGGCACAAGAAAACCCCAAATGTGTCTCTTCATGGTGACATACCACATGAATAACAGTCCTCCGGGGAAGAAACCTTTTAGCTCTCATTGTCATCAAGGACAAAATGAGATATTGCTTTAAGGCTGTTTGGATTTCGATATCACAAGTTCGTCCTGTACAATTTTATTTCAATATTGGTACAACAAGATCACATTCTTTCAATTTTTTTCACAGAACAGCCACGGCTGTTTATTTTTCAAGCATTCAAACACAATAACAGGCTTTGCCACATTTGTTATTGTATTTAAACTGTGGCAAAGCCATAGAAATGTATGTGGTTGTTGTTCTTTCTTTTGAAAAGCAAAGCTTTTCCTGTAGTGGAAAAACTACACATCCAACCCAGTATAGAGCCGTGAAGGCTGTTTGACAGCGAGCATTCAAAGTCAGCATTGGCTACGAGAGACCATCCTTTCAGCCTTCACGCTGCATCACAGCAGCCTGATGCTTCCAATGATGACACAGGTGACTGATGGAGATAACAGCGGTTCACTGAGGTGTAAATGCAGTTCAGGGCAGATAAGATTTTCGATGGAGGCTTGTGGCTCATTTCTTCTTTGCGGAGCTAATGTGACATGCAGAGCAGCTGTAGCGCTTCACCAGCGATACACACACTCAGTGGAAGCTCACGAGGTGAGCTGAGGCACTCTTGTGTTTTGTTCAGCCTTGAGTTATGAAATACCTGGCAACATCAAAGCTTGGCATCCTGATATTGAGAAATGCACTCATAAAAGTGGTATCCGTCCTTCCTGTGTCAGAGTGTTATTTGGATAGGGGATGGTGGCATTGAGGTGGTACTCTGAATAGTTTATTAGGCAGCACTTTGTCACTGCGCTGCTCGCTGCATAATCAACTGTGGCAATGAAAAGTACACAGCAAGCAGTATAAATGAAAAGATCCTCCGCATGCTTTGTGTGAAGTTGAGTCATTGTAATTCACTGCCGTGGCTTCATTAGTACCTTGTGTCCCCAATTGGTGTTTTCACCTCCTTTTCCTCCTCGTTTCTCTGTTCCTCTTCTGCAGTCTGTCCTCATCAGCCTTCTTGCAAGCTCTCATCTTCTCTACCTGAAGCTAAAATCAATTCCCAGGCGATGCGCTGTAACATATGTGGAAAACTTGTCACCTGCCCTGCATGCACAATCTGCAACTTAGACGGGCTGCAAATAGCAGCAGGAAAGCTGCGGTCTGCCGGGGAGACAGCTCGACAAGTGTGACTTGAAATCCATTCGGTTTCATATTTTTGGGGGGATCTGAGGATAATAGTTCTCTTAAACACTGAGTGCTGCAGGAATGGCGCGTCTTTGTGGGCCAACCCAGAATCGAGCATCACCCCGGTCTCTCCCAACAAACCCAGCAGGATATTTTAGTTGTTTTTGGATTGTCATAAAAAATGGAACTGTTGAAGAACAAAATAGTTCAGCTCATGAATTATCACGGCTAAGTTATCTGTAATATTTAACCGTTGAATTGCAGTGTGAAGTAATGTAAGGCAAATGAACTTTTAAGTTGATTTATTTGCCATTTCCTCTCCATAGCAGTCTCTTCCCTGACTGAAGAGAGATTTCTAATTGCAGCCGTCTGCAGAAAAGCAAGTAGAAATACAACAAAGCTTGGATTGCAGACTTGTTTGTGATGATGTAATGTCTCAAACTCTCTAAACGTCTCTCATTAAGCCACCAGTTAGCAGCCACATTGTTTGAGACTCCAAAAGCTTGAAATTTCTGCATTGTGTACTTTGTGTTCTGCAACAGAATCACAAATCTCTGCTGTGCTCTTGTTGCTCAAGGAGCTCATTTGAGGCATTTAATCAGAGGTTCGATGCATGACTTCGCTTTACCTTGAGGACAAAAGGTTGAAAGTGCAAAGGGACTCGCCTGATTTAGTCCATGCATATCAATCCACTGCTGGTTCTACCCAGAAAACTTATTTACATGCCAGTTAGTGTGGTGCTGTGCATGCTCATGTGTGCAATGTCAATCATTTATTAAATGCTTGAAGGAGTGGTCAGTTTGTTCCTTTTGTGGAATTCATTACCTTACCATTGTACCATGATGTTCTTTAGTGGTTGAAAGGTCCAAATGGTCCTTTTATAGAAAACGAACGCATAAATTGTGTACTTGAGAAAAAAATCAATTAAATTCATATTATTCGGTGTAACAAAGTTACCCCTTGAAGTGATATAGCACAAATTAGCAGAGATGCCTTCTTCAATTCGCTGCTGTTGAGGATCAAATTCCGACAAGTCTAATTAATTAGATCTTCTTTGCTGTTATTATCATCTGTTCTGAATAAAGGGGCAGCTGCATTATTTTAGATGTTGTTAGCCTGAGAGGCTATATAGAGCAAAACACATGATCTATCAATAACAAGGGAAACTCTGGGTTTGGTAAGTGGTAGCTCAGTCATGCTTTTAGGATTTAGGAGCCTTTTGTGAGCGCTTGTTTGACTCTTTCATCAGGTTCCTCTTTTGCACAGCTCTGTGGTTAGAGCAGCCCATAGATGGAAAGCTGCTCTTGTTTTTACCAGCAAGATCTTCTTTTTTCCACTTAAAATTCAACTGGATTTTGTAACGCCCATCCTATTCATAATTCATGCATTGTGAATGGCTATAGTTGTGGAGGCAGACATGAATATTCATGAAGAGTATGTTCATTTATTTGGATATGGTTCCATACTGTGGGATGGACTCTGTTTACTACCCTTGTCTACTCAAACAATGATACAACAACAACAAACTGTGCTTCAGTTAAACCTGAGGTGTTGCCACATTTTGACCTGGTTTTAGAGGAGATGAAAGCAGTTTGGGTGGGGTCGGCAACATCTGCAGCCCAAACTGCTTTGAAGATTTTGCTAGTTGCAGTTTGATTGAAAGGCTGAGGGCTATAATGGAAGTAGTGAATGAGCCTGACTTTTATTTCCTGGTTTTGATAAATCATATGATCAGATGAATGCGGAGCTTCTTTCCTTCCCATCAAGCTTCGAGCCTGTTTTTGCTTGTGATGCGAGGAGATAAAAGAGAATTTCCTAGTAGTAGCTGGGAATTTTGTTGGTAGGAAAAGGGACTGAAATATATTTTCAAAAATGATGCATTTACAACACACACACACACACACACACACACACACACACACACACACACACACACAGAAATCCGCGCTCTCTGGGAGGGGCAGATTTCTGTGCTATGAGCAGATCTGGTTGTCAGATCTGTCTCCATCACACCACATCACAGGCCCGCTCCCTGACTCATCAGCATACGTTTGTAGCACCAGGATCTATTCCTACAGACTCTTCATATCACTGGCTCGCTCTTCTTCTGCACTCACTCCCACGCTTGCTGCTTCCACCATTTTCTAGCTTTCAGTATTTGTAAACCCACTCCGACCCACAATTCTTTTTGTGTCTTGAATAACCAGTGAAACCAATGTGGGAAAAAGCAGCCTGTGTTCATTTTTTTGAGTCATTTTTGGAATCGCGATGGTCGACTTGCACAAAAAGACTGCATTCTTGCATGTAGTGTCCTGTTTATTATTCTTACATCAGAACACTTGGGGATTCCCTTGTTAAATGTCTTACTGGCTCCCCTTCTGCCCTTTCCTATACTGTCCTCTCTCCTCACCCCACTCCCTGGTAGAAAAAACTGTGGGTTTAGCCTCGTTGGTTGCTGGTTTCTGGCCCTCGTCCAGGCGCTTTTCTTCCAAGTCTTTCTGCTCGCTGTCACTACGAGGTCTTGTCTAATGTGGCTTTGGGTCCGTCAGTCATGGCGGCTGTGGCTCAGTGACTCAGACTAAACAAAGGGCAGAAGGTCTGCACACTCCTCCCAGAGTAATGGTGAGCCTGGTGTGTCACCTTGTGGTGTCCTCTTCGCATGCAATTTAGCTCCCAATTTTTCAGCCACAGGAAATTCTAGCTTCATATTCAGCATCCGATTACATAGTAGTGGACTCAACGTCTTTGTTCTTATGTACTGCTAGATTTGCTTTCATCGTTGCTGTTTGAATGGAACAACGTATACAAGGTTGACGTAAGATAAGCCGGTTGCTGCGGAGATGGTTGGTTTGCAGCATGAGGCTGTTAATTGAACAATAAAGCTTTACTGTTTGGGATGCCATGGAGAAGTGCCAAACGGGGGGAAAAAACCCACCCAGTCCTGTTTGTTTCTAATGAATGGTGGGTGAAGGCTTTGAATATTAGTCCGACAAAAGCAAAAAAAGCATGACTTTGTGTCTCGATTCAGCTCACATCTGTGTTCTAAGTCCTCCTTGTGAGATAAATTTACTTTTGACGGATTCTATTTTCCATCTTTCCCTCCCTCTGTCCATTTCTTTTCCGCCCTCCCTTCATCTCGTAACGAATCTCCCCATTTGACAGTCCAACAGGGTTTGGAAACACATCACGGCCACAAAACACGCCGGTCATGGCCTGATCCAGCCAATGGGGCGGCTGTCCAGGCCTCCCTTCGAACCACCATCTGGCTAATGAGCTGTCAGTCACTCCGTGGCAGCAGACCAAAGCCGAGAACTTTGAGGCAATCAATCTCTTTTAGTGTGGACAACCCATTGTTAAAACCTTGGATTCAAAGGGCAGCTTTTCATGGGATCAGACCTTCTGCCTGAAAAATGGTTCTCAGACTTTGCACAAGGGCCGAAGATTGTTCCATCAGACCTCTGAGAGATGATTCACTGCTGCTCTTCTAGTTGTATAATCTCACTTTAAAAAGTCATAGTCCTCTTAGCCCCATGCATCTATTCAGATAGGTTGTTTTCCAATAGACGAACACAGAGTGGATTGTGTGATCTAACAAGATTCAACTCCTTGGGAGGACATTCAGAGCCTCTGTGTCGCGGATGGTGGTCACATGAGCTGTCCCCTCTAGACAAGTATGAGTGGATTAAATGATGTGAGTGTTATTTCAGTGGGGCAGCATGCTTGTGGGCATATGGTAGCTGCAAGGTCTGACAAATGATCACACAGCCTTTTGTCAACCAAGAGCATTGACTGATCACCATCTGTGCAGACAGACAGAGCCGTGTGCTTGATGTGCCCTCTTGCTGCATGTTTGTCAGCGTTTTTAACGTGTGTTGTGAATATATACAGCTTCTGCGTGCGTGCTCAGCCCGATCAACCCAATGAAGGTTAGCTTGGTGCTTATGTGTGATGAAGCTTTCTGCTGTGATTCACAATTACCTCTGGAGGCCACGTGGCAGGTTCCCAAGCCTGTGTGCTTGGTGTGTCTCCTCACAAGGCCCTCTGAATAAAACAAATTATATGCCAGGTTGTGGTAGAAACCAGTTCCTTTCTGTTTTATTTCTTTTCCCCGGCGATGTCACGAAGCTACACTCCACTGGCTGGGGCTTAGGCTTTAGTTATAATGTCCTTATAGCAGTATGTGACAGTATGAGGCTAAACTACACACTCCAGCAATCCCTCATGTCTCCTGCAACTCGGATTCATTCGGATGAGGTGGAAATACGCTCTCACGCAGAAAAACACAGACGGGCACGTCTTTGCCAGCCGAGATTACAATGAAGTGATAGAGGACAGATGCAAAAAGAGAGAGAGAGAGAGAGAGAGAATAACTTGCATCTTCCGTCCCAAATGCATGTTGCCGCTCACGCATTTGTCATGTGGAGATAGTGGGGGTAGGATGGGGGGTGGGGGGCTACAGCATCATCCTGCCAAGGCACTGACAGGCTGCAGCCCCACGGGGTCAGTCGGCAGCACAGCTCTAGAGCATCACCTTCAGTTTCCTGCCCTGGTCTCCCCCAGTGTGTTCATAGTAAATATAGATTCAAAGGAGACGTGATGTGAATAAATGTATGTGTAACTCCCTGCAGCAAATGAACAAATATTGTGTAAGTTAGTTTGGAAGAAAATTTGCATGTTCTTTGAGGCATATTTATAGTGTGCAGGATGCATGTCAGCCATTGTTCATGTTGTTGATGCTCAAGCTTGTGCGTGCGTGTGTGTGTAGGAGCATGCATGGGGTTTATGAGAATCAAGCAGTATGGTGAGTCACTGTTCTCATATAGCTGAGCTCCCTGCTCCGTATTGACTCACCCCTCCCCCTCTGTTCTGGGTTCTTTGCAGGAGCGTGCTCAGTGGAGCCAGACGTTTGTCCACATCATAATTGTCTTTGCTATTCCCTCTCATCAGTCACAGTGCGTCACATCACTACTTATGTTTGAATATATGAATGCATTAACCTCAATGCTGATGGGGGAATGATGGCAGCTCATTGGAAGAGTGTGAGAAGAGAAACCAGTTTGAGCTTTGGATATCACTTTGGTCTCGCATTGGTAGATGCACAGTTGTCACCCACAGCTTCAGTTGACACACAAAGGGTTAATTGCTATCTCCTGATCCGGTTAAAAATGCATTGAGTTCCAGTCTTCCAGCTAACGCCAGTCTCCATGTGTTGCCCTATCCATCAACAGCTCTGTGTATCAGTGGGTCATTTCCCTGCACACGGAGCGCCTTCCAACTGGCCTCAAAGAGCACATCCCAGATGGGATGCGCAGCGTAGCGCAGCACGAACACGAGCTTGCTACCTGTCCAACACTTGTTTCAGTCATCTGAGCCAGCAGCTGATCAATAGCTGATCCGATACAACATTAAAAGCCCCGGGCGCAGTGAGATGCGGGACTGCTGACAATGAGGAATGGGCAGCCTGTGAACTATTGTCAGAGGGGGGAGACGGGAGATTATTGTTGCCCACTGAAGGGGTGTTGAGGTGAGGGGAGGGGTGTGTGTGAATGGGCGGCCAAGGCGTGGCACGAGCAGAGTTCCTTGTTGTTTCGGCCCAGTGTTGCGGAGCGTTGGAGATTAGGCCGTTTTGTTCTTGCAAGTCAGTGACACAAGCACAGTTTCGACCGACCGAAGAGTCCTCTGCGCATGTCCGTCCGGATGGTTTCAATTACGTAAACGCTTTGTTTCCGTCGTCTGTCTGTCACTCATTATTTATTCCTTTTGGGAAAGCTTCCCTCTCTGCTTTGGTGCTGCCTCTTCCCTGACACACCCATCCAGAGCTGCCTGCCTGCCTGGCCAGCCGGCCGGCCGGTGCACCAGCGTGAATAAAAACAGAGCTTAGTGTCTGTGACCTCGAGTATCCCCTCGACTGCACTGTCATCACAATCCGGACCCTGCCTGCTAATGCTCCGCCACAATACAGACCTGACTTGTGCTGCCTCTGTATGAAACTGTGCGGTAACATAGACTCAGTTTGCCTCTGTCTCACAGCTCTGAGCGTAACCTGAAACTCGCCAATTGAATTGAATCGCTTCAGTCTGTCTTTTTTTTTTTCCTTCTCCTTCTTTCCGTCGGTCCTAACAATAGAGTTCTGGTTGGGCCTGTTCTTTCAATCTTGCACCCACTCCTACAGCATTTTCGACCATTACCACCCACTCGCTGCCGAAGGGAGTCGAGCTATTTCAGCTGAGACCCAGGTCTCCATGCAACCATTTTTTTCCCTTTGAAAATCACTCTGTGCTCCCCTGCAGGAGAGAGAAGCTGCACTATTGGTATTACTATTAATCTATATAATTTAGGGTCAGACTGTCGGCGGAATGCTTGTTTAATCTTAATTACACAGTTTAAACAAGAAAATGTCAAAGCAATGGCCTTTTACCAGAGAAAGGATGCAGCAGAGCGATGATACGATAATACAGTTTATTAGATCTTGCATTTATTTGTAGCCAAGACCACTATTTAGCTCGTAGCCTCTTAACACTGACCCTTATGAGATGAACAGTGCTCGTTTATCATTTTGAATTTCTAAGGGTCATAAACAACAATGTAATAGATCTCCCTATTGTTTTTTGAATGGGCTTTCAGTCATCGGCTTCTTCTGTTGTGGGCTGTGGTTCCCGTTTCTATAAAGGGATGCCTGCGAAGGTTGTGTTGTACCCATTCCATTGTTGAGCTTTTTGTTTCAGTTCCATGAAGAGGGAAGTTGAACTCACGAGCACAACTTCATTTTATCCCCCCTGTACAATAAACTCAGGTTACACTATTCTGCCCCCTTGTCAGAAGTTCGCAATAAGCAGACAATGCTGCACCGGGGGCAGCTGAGTTCACAACAGGTAACCTAACTCTCTGAGGAGCACGTGAGGCAGCCCCGCAAACTAGTTTCACACAATGAGCCAGAAAGAGAAAAGTGGGTTTGTTTTTCCCCCCTATTGGATCTTCACTGCTCCGCGTCTCCTCCCGTCTCCTCCCTGTGAGTGGGCGAGTCATTGCAGCAGGTCTGCACCTTGAAAGATTAGATTGCTCTCTATCCTCGCCCTTCTCTGATTTAATTTCTCCCCTTTCAAAGGAGGCACACTGATGACTTTCTGCTGTGCTTTCATCACCTCTTCTGAAAAAGCCCCCCCAACTTGAGCATGATCACCTCCAAAGGACTTTGCATTTTCTATTGTAATAATTGATTTTCATTGCATGAAATATTGGATGCTGCTGTTGATGAAAGCGTGAGCCAGATGACATTGAGAGGTGCTGAGTTGTTGAGCGTGTTCACTTGTAACAGCTGTATTGCTTTCATTCCCAGAGTCACCAATGTTGACGAGTTTCTCTGTTCACGCTCCAGTTTTGTAACCAAACCAATCTCACGCACAATCGCCGCTCTTACTGTGTGCTTCAGACAGATTCTGCTCGGCCCCTCCAATGTGCCTTTCCAAGCATTATATCCCATCATGCCCCACATGTGTCGGAGCAAAAGATTCGCTTTGGAAATATGTTGTTATTCAACCGCAGTCGATTTGTCAACAGGCCCAGCAATCTTTAGTCTGTCTTCATATCAGGTTTTATTCAAGCACCGTGTCCTCTGAAGTATTTGTGTGACGGACTGAAAGATGGAAATCTATTTCAGCTGGCAGGGAGTCTCACTCTGTACTCATACGCTACTCAACAGTGCTGCGCGTTCTCTGATAACACACTATTCTTCCTTCTCTACCCCCCCTACCCCCCAAACCCCTGTTCTCCTTTTGGGTCTTCCTCTCCAGGCCAAGTCGTGTATCTGTCACATGTGTGGTGCCCACCTCAACCGGCTCCACTCCTGTCTTTACTGCGTCTTTTTCGGCTGTTTTACGAAGAAACACATCCACGAGCACGCGAAAAACAAGAGACACAATTTAGGTAAGCCACTTACTCGTCCGCTGTCTCTCACTCTCATCTGTTTCAGGAAGTGTTTTCTCAGGATGTCGATTTAGATTGT
Source organism: Malacoctenus tetranemus (assembly GCA_032274765.1). Taxonomy (NCBI): domain Eukaryota; kingdom Metazoa; phylum Chordata; class Actinopteri; order Blenniiformes; family Labrisomidae; genus Malacoctenus; species Malacoctenus tetranemus. The sequence goes on from JAUESF010000064.1 coordinate 5,595,219, forward strand.
GATGGTGTTGTATAATCGCATACAAACATTAGGAGGAAGGTTATTTTGTCAAGGTGAGAATGAAGACAAAATGTAAGAAACTCACAAACTTGAAATGTTTTCCTCCATGTTCAAAAGCACTCCTACTTTTATTTTTCATGCTGATTGGACCCTCATACACCATCAGGCATGATACATGGATTCTAAAGTTCGTTGGAAATGTTTATTCATTAAAACAACTGTCGTGTCTTTTCTTTGTCCGAATCTTTTCCCCAAAAACATAGGTTTTAACTGTTTTGACGCACTGCAGCTTCAGTGACTAGAGATTATTTCCAAGTACATAATGTCAAGGCAGCACTCAGGCCTGAGTTATACAATACATTGATTCACAGAGAAAGATCTTTGTTGAGACTGACTCACTCTCCTCCTGCCTCCTGAATTTCAAAACTGGATTTTTTTTTTGTCAACATGATCAAGTGTGACCAAAATGCGCCTTCTGTCTTCCGGACAAACATCCTCAGACTTTTTTTTTTTTTTGAAATCTTCATCTCTTATAAAAACTGCATCAGATGATGATGATGATGATGATGATGATGATGATGATGATGATGCCTGAAAGGTTACCTTATTCTATCAGTCGTATCAATAGGCTTCGTTCTCGGGGGTTCCCTGCAAAAAGCATCCCGGCGCTCATTGAAATGTCCCTATTAAAGCTTGACTCGCTGTATTTTTGGGGCAACTTCCTCCTCTGCGCCTTCACACAGCCGAATCTCACTCTCACCGCAGCATATTACTATTCTAGTGGGAGCGCCTAAGCCAGTCAAATGTCACGGGTTTAAGCAACTACAAACCCCTTCATGCAGCAGCAAGGGAGTGGTAGACTTTACTAATCCACTGCAACCAGGACGCCCAGACAACGTGGTAATTATTCAAAATAAGACAGTGGCACTAATGAACAAGATTTTGATATTACCCTGATGAGAACGACTAAATATGGAAAAGGATGGAGACAATAGGGTGGTTGTCTTAATAGCTTTAATTAATTAAATGCATTTCAACATTTTGGTTACACACACATACCCCAAGTGCAGGGCTACAGTGTTAATTAGCTTGGAGCTTTCCTCGGGAGCCTCCCTGACACTGGCACTCTGTTCACGTCTAATCAAATTAATACAAACTCCCCTGTCTGCGAGACAGAGAGCTCCCATTACAAGGCTCCCTTCGCTTGTTTCTCGCTTCCTGTCTATACCAGGCAGCCTCGCTCTCAGGACTCCTTTCATATCGTCTTCCATTCCCCCTTTTAGCCCACCCCATTGTTTAGACCTTGTTCATATCGCCTCCCCCCCCCCCCACCCCAACCCTTCATCCTGAAGTTTCCCGCTCTCGTCCCTCTCTTGGCTGGACATTGATCAATTGCTTCTTATTATGTGTGTAGTACTTGAAAACTACATCTCCCCAACTGCTCTTCCACTTGTGTTGCTCTCGTTTTTTTCCCTCCTAATTGAGTGCTGCTGCCCAGATTGATACATTAGGCAGGAAGTAAACATTCAGCCTCAAAGTTGATTGAAGGAAACAACAAGCATCTGAGTATTCTTGACAAAGTCCTGATTGTGATGGCTGGTCCACTTTCAAAACTTTGGCTCTTGTGGTGGTCTTCTTTCTAAATGACCGTTTCTTTTATTCAAAATCATCATGATAAATCCAACATTTTGGTGCTTGATATCACACATTCAAATTTCTAGCAGAGTCAGTTGCCTAACAGTTTGGCGCTGTCACTGAAAGTACCGATAGACTCCACAATGTTTGGTAGACGGTCATAATGTTCTGGCTGATCGGCGTAAATACAAAACACGACGCTGTGACGACAACAAAAGATGCACCAGTCAGATTTTCTACATGATATATTCACTTTCCCTGTGTGGGTTGAAGGGAAAAAACTGAAAGAAAAAAAAAAAAGTCCGGTTAAGCTAAAAATAGGTTGTCACGGCAACAGAGCTGCAGTATTGTTGCTGTGGAGTTCGAGGATGGAAAAAGGTGGGCTGCGCGAGAGGAAAAGCATGAGTGGCGGTGGGGGTCGGGAAACAAATACACCTATTCCATCACTGCGCCCCTCATATTTCTCCTAATTGTTCTGCAGGCGAAATGAACTGATACTGTTGAGCGGCGAGTGAAGGTTTTTAGGCAGGACCAGGCAGCTATTGTCACATGCCGGTCATGCCGCGCGAGGTTGGACAGTAAAGTGAAACCCAACGTGTGTTAGTGTGTTGGAAAAATCCATCTGTAATAATGGTGCAATCTCCTTTTTCCCTCCCTCTCGCTCTCTCTTTCCCTCCCTTCTTTCCTGCTTACAGCAATAGACTTATTATACGGTGGAATATATTGTTTTGTGTGTCAAGACTACATATACGACAAAGACATGGAGCAGATTGCCAAAGAGGAGCAGAGGAAAGCCTGGAAATTGCAAGGTAGCGCCTTTTGTTTTTTCAGTCTGAGAAATGAAAAGCCGGGATTGGATGCAAGGCCACTGATTTCTCAGTGTCATCACAATTTGTGCTTCTTTGTGTCCACAGGCATCGGGGAGAAATACACAACATGGGAGCCGACCAAGCGGGAGCTAGAGTTATTACGACACAATCCAAAGCGGAGGAAAATCACTACAAACTGTACCATAGGTGGGCAATAGACCGCGCGCTTCAGCCTGCATGTCTCAATCAGTGCCGCGCTTCGCCTCCAGACAGCTGTGCACGCACGTGCGCGCGTGTGCAGTGGGGATTCTCCCTGCCTGGCGTTCACATGGGCCTATGGGGCAAGTGTGCCTGGGGTCACTCATGCATTTAAGTGGGCAACTCAAGGTCAACAGGCTCAGGCACCCCCACAGGCGATGGGAGAAGCAGAACACAATGTTCCCCCTTTGATAGATGCGCACACCACAACGGGCCTGAGTTTTGTCTCTGTCTTCCCACTGTTTGTTTTCCTCTGTGTTCTCTTTCCCTCCGTTATCTGTTGCTTTGTTATCTCGCCGCTCTCTCTTATTGTGTCTCTAATTTTGCCTGTGTACTATCGTAGCCTCCTCTCTGCCTGCTGTCCCTCACTCCTTTGTATCTCCAAAAAACACTGGTTGGTGGCCCTGATTGGTCACGAGACTGTGTGTCTTTGTGTATGTGTGCACGCCAGAGCAAGTCTGGAGTATTTAAGCTCTCGCTGAGCGCGCTCTTCCAGAACCAAACCTCGTTCAATTGGATTAGACCCAGGACCTGGCTGTGTCTCACCTGTTCTCCTGGCCGCCAGTAGAGAGTTTTGCTTTCTCACTCTAAATGAAGTCATTCACAGCTCTAGGGTCCTCTCCAGGTTACCCACAGTGTTGTTGGCATCACTGACCCAATACTATGGAGTTATTCTGCAGACCCCCTTAAAGAAACCTTATCTGTGGCTACATTTTGGATGAATAACAGTGGCCTTATTCAGATCACATCACAATCTTCATCACGCTGTAAACACAGACAAAATATAAAGCATTCAGACCCTTCAGTATACTTGAAATTGTGTTTAGTTCCACCTTTCTGCAGTAGTTACCTTTACCCTTGGTGACACAGCCACTGTTGGACAAAACATAATTGCTCCCATCCAGCTACCTCTCTGGAGCTTAATGATTGGAATTGTGGAGAGCCATAGATCAGGGCGAGCGGACAAAACCATTTCCAAAGCAGTCAGCGTTCCCAGGGGCACCGTGGTTCAATAATTGACAGCTTCACGAGTCCTCTGATAATACAGTCGTCCCCGCTGTGTTCCATCAGTCAGAGCCCTCTTGTAAAGTGACGAGATGGATGGCACCATTGAGGGGAAGAGGTATAAACAGCCCACCTGGGGTCGACCAATCATCTTAAGGACCTCGGGTACATGGGGTCAAACATTTTATTGGTCGGTTCATGGAAAAGAAAAGTGAGGCAAAGAACCACAAGAAGTATTTTGCAAACTCGGCTAACTTCCCCAGAAATTCCATTTCCTGCATTTGACAAAACTCTGGTGTCATTATTTTGGTTCCGATGTGGACGAGGATCTTTTGGTTTCATGTTAACGTAATCCTTATTGTTGAGGTGCTCAGGTCTTAACAGCTGCTGTGAGGACCTTATCAAAAGTTGGATTTCAAATCACTGTCGGGCCTTTTTCCTCATGTTTTTCCCTCACTGTTTATCTCTCCCGCAGGTTTACGAGGGTTAATAAACTTGGGCAACACGTGTTTCATGAACTGTATCGTCCAGGCCCTAACACACACGCCACTGCTGCGGGACTTCTTTCTCTCGGACCGACACAAGTGCGAGATGCAATCAAACTCCTGTCTGGTGTGTGAGATGTCGCAGCTCTTTCAGGAGGTACGATGTGCAGTTTTCTCAGTGTGATCTTGGGGGCGCAGGGTTGGTGGATCCGACGGGGAGAAAAAAATAAACGTGCGATTCTGGTTAACCGCTCGCCATGGCCGAGTGTTTGTATAACAACCGTTCGATACAAAATGTTTTCTTGGAGCGTAACCCACCGCAGAAGGCTGAGTCACTGTCGGGCTCTTTTGTTGAGTCCAGTAATTGGAGCAGAGAGGAGAGAGAAATCCTGCCTAATAAGAAAGTCTAAATGAATAAGCAGAATGCAGTATGTCCACCTTAATTGAACCAGGTCAACTCGGCTCTGATTATCTCGCCGAGCCGTTTATATCTTCTCCCACTTCTTCTCTGCAAAAGTCTGTTGTTTCATGTTAACAAACTCATCAAGTGAAAGTGTTGCATAATGGCTTCCTGCTCGGCTCCCACACTGCCTCGCTTTCTTCTTACACCCTCTCACTTCTCAGTATATATGGACCCACAGATGGCGGGTGGTGTTGTAATATATAATGAGTTGAGTCATCCCCCCCTCCTCCTCTCCCCTGTCTCCCCGACACTCACACTCACACGCAGCCGTCCAGAGCCCTGTCCGGTCTCAATTGGCTGAAGTGTTCTGCTACATAACACATCAAGAGAGTAATGGCTCACCTCTATCACCCAGGGAAGCAGACATTGATTGAGTGTTCAGCTTTCTCTGAGAGCAAAGATTCAGGGTCATTCCTGCAAGAAAAATCAATAAGGATTGCTAACACATGGAGTTATCATGCCTATCATCCCGTCTTTAGATATCCACACCCTGTGGATAACTGAATCATACTGCATACGTCCAAGTCACCTCAATGTCACCGTCAGAAAACCGCTTTGTGTAGACACACGCGAGAGCTTCAGATGTTAAAGTTGGAAGTACATCACTCTTTTATCAGTATTCCCCTTCTTGGAGCGTCTTTTGTTTCTGAGGCCCTTTCAAATTGCCGAAAAAGCGGAAGAGTTTGTCTGCGATTCAAAGAAAAAACAAGAGACTTCCACCTGGCATGTTTTCCTCTCAGACGGCTCAATCAGACTTCAGAGGGAGCTGGGAAGTGAGGTGTGCACAACGACTGCGCGTCGAGAAGCGAAGCTCCTCTCCTGCATTAATGAGCGCTCGTTGAAACTCCATTGCACTTTGTTCTCTGCCAGCTCCCGCGTGCTGCTCATCTCCGTCGCTCTCTTACCTGCATCTTTTGACCCTGACCTGGATTGTCACTCACTCCAATTCCCATGGCAACACAGAGTCACTGCAATACCTAACAGATGGATATAGTTCCTCCAGCGCCCCCCCCCCAGCCATTCAGCCATTCAGTTGGACGTGTTGTGCCGTGCACTCTGTCTCCATGGATGTGTTGCTACTCAGTCATGTGTTGAGATTCATGAGAAGATCTATAAGAAAAGATGCACAGAGGGAAAATCTCCTTGACTGACAGCATTTTGTTCAACAATGAATTATAGATGACAGTGAGTAATGTGGCATCAACACTCTGAAAGGTGATAAAACTCAGCTCGCTCCGAAACAAAAAAAAGAGGCTCGCCATCTTTAATCTTCATCCCTGCCACATTTACCATCTTCCTCTCTCCTCCTCAGTTCTACTCGGGCCACCGTTCGCCTCACATTCCCTTCCGGCTGCTGCACCTGGTGTGGACACACGCACGTCACCTCGCAGGCTACGAGCAGCAAGATGCCCACGAGTTCCTCATTGCAGCATTGGATGTACTACACCGGCACTGCAAAGGAGACACCATCAGTAAGCCTGTTTTCAGTCGAACAGGAAGTTTTGCCATGACAAATTATGTGTCGCAGCTTAATTGGAAAGGATCCTTTTTGACTGCTGCTTAATGACTGACTATTTCACCTCAGGAGGAGAGAGATATCTTATGTTTATAAACAAAACAGTGCCTTGTTTCATTGGCGATATATTAAAGGAGTCTGTCAGTGGTTTGTACGAAGGGGACAGCAAGCAAGCAGTGTGAGGAATGTCAATAGGCCCTGCAGCAATGCAACGACAGTCTGACTCACCCTCAGTCTCTACGGTGAGGCTTGCTCTGATTGGCTGGAGAGAATCCAGAGACTTGTGAAGTAGCAAAGAGGCAGTGCTGCAGGTGAATTGGAAAGTGAGAGAGAGGGCCAGACACAGTCTTTTAGAGGTGCCAAAGAGGATGCTGCCGCTAGTGGGGCGAGCGCTTCACACTTTCCATCCTCTGTGTTCCCGCAGGAGACGACAATGGGAAGAAGGCCAACAATCCAAACCACTGTAACTGCATCATTGACCAAATCTTCACCGGGGGCCTCCAATCAGATGTAACCTGTCAAGTTTGTCAGTAAGTTCACCTGCAGGGGATAAATGTGCTGAAAACACAATTTCCACATCAGGTTCTTGGTTGTTCATCAATCCGAGCAAAGACACTGGCTGAGAAGCGTCTCTCTCCCTCAGTGGAACATTTAATTATTGGCCCTTCTTCCAACTATCCGTGCTCCCCCCTCCCCCCGTCATCTTGCGCCACTGGGCTGATCAATATGGACACCACCCAAGCTCTCATAACTGGTGAACCACTTGGTTGTGTCCTGTTCACCGCTCTCATCCGAAGGCCCCGTCCCTGCAGAGCAGCTTTAATGGGGGTTGTCTAGACGGCAGCACAATCCAAGCGTTGCCTGCCAGCCCCCTAGAGCTGTCCTGTCACATTAACACGAGCACGCTGCACTGAACTGCAAAGTACCTCGCCCAGACTAGCAGGCAAGCCAAACCCGGCTCACTGCAACGTTACCTGCCTCCGCGCTGGACATGGAGGCTGCCGATGTCAAGCGAGGGACACTCTATTGGGTATCATTCCAGCATAAATCGAATCCTTTTAAAACCATTAAAGTCTCTTGCTGAGTGCCGATCAGCAGTGGGTAAAGCCTTAAGTAACAAAATACATTAGCAGAAGCTTTGCAATCAGAGTGCAAGGTTTCTTCTCACTATTATCATAAACGCATGCATTATTTCCTCTGCAGCCACCGACTGGAACCTCTGGGTATTGCAACTCCATGACTCAAGTAATAAACAGTGATACTGTGTGACGGCTCGTCCCTGTGTACATGTATTTATGTATCCCGCCTGAAATCTCTACCGGAGGCCTCCATTGTGCCCAGGCTACAGTCCATCTCAGTCACCAGGCTGTAATAATACAAATTCTCTATGCAAAGCCAATTTTCTCTGATGTAACACTTCATTGAATTGCAAATGGACCCAGAAAAAGAGTGTGGATGTTATGCACACGCACACATTCAGCTCCCGACAGGCTTAAACAAAAACATGATCAGAATCTACAGCGGCTGTGCGAATTTAAGCGTATGTATTGCCATCTATGTCATCATCCTTTCATCACAAGCTGTTGTAAGTGACACACAGACCTACTCAAAGCGCCGCACTGTTAATTAAACATCGTAACCGGCCTCCCTGCTTTTTTTTTTTTTTTTTTCTTGTGTGTGCGTGTTTGCGTAGTGGGGTTTCCACAACAATAGATCCATTCTGGGACATCAGTCTGGACTTGCCTGGCTCGTCCACGCCTTTCTGGCCGCTCAGCCCTGGTGGGGATGGCAGCACAGTCAACGGAGAGAGCCACCTGTCAGGGTCCACCACGCTCACAGACTGCCTGCGCAGGTACTCCAGCCACTGATATATTTCTGTTTTAACAAGTGTGTCCCGAACACTCAAACAATTCCTCAGTCTTGCAGGTTGTAGATTCTTTCACATGTACTCAAATTGACTTCTTGCAAAATACCACAGAGATCAGGTGCCATTCAGGCATTGTGCTGCAATGTTTCTCTGTGCAAGTAGCCTGTAACAATGAATGTGAGTGACGGTAGAGGGAAGTAGTTAAACCTGACATTTCCAGAGGAAATGCAGCACTTCCGAATCTCTTCCTTTTCTCCCCGTAGTGGCCAAACAAATCTAATTCATCCCTCCACTTGTACAATCGGTCAAATATGGTGTCTGCTGAGGCACAGAAACCTTGTTATCCCTGGATCTCATCTTCTCCCATCACAGGTTGACAGTGCAGGTGTGACCTCTCATATCTCCTCCACTGCCTCTTCCTTCTTACAATTTCTTTTCCTCTTCCCCTTATCTTATTTCACCCCCCTCCCCACCTAATTCCTTTCCCCCTGTGCCCCCTCCCTCTCTCCCTCTCTCGCTCCCTCCCTCCCTCCGTCTCTCTCTCTCTCTCTCTCTCTCTCTACCTCTCACATTTGTCTCAGCCGCCCCCCCCGCTTTTTCTCACCTCCGTTCCGGCTGACTTTTTTTTTTTTTTTTTTTTTTACTGCAGCTCCTCACACACCCCTAGTTGCTGCAGCAAGTCTCTTAAAGGTACAGAGCTGGTTGGTGCAGTTGCCATGGCGATAGAGGCGTTGGCAGTACCAGCACGGCGTTGGGTTGTGTGAACCGACATAGAGAGTGGCTGCACTGGAGCCCCGCAGGCAGCCTTATTATTCAGGCCTTCAGATATCTACAATTAACCGAACCAAAACACACTGTGAACAGAGGCCCTGTTGTTCCTCCCAGTTAGCGCCCTCTGTTTATTTATTCAGGCCGAGCATCGTCTACTTTTACACCTTTTCCCTCTCTCCTGTTTCTATTCCGTCCCTTTGCCGCAGGTTTACGCGACCTGAGCATCTAGGAAGCAGTGCCAAAATCAAGTGTGGCGGTTGCCATAGTTACCAGGAGTCCACCAAACAGCTGACAATGAAGAAGCTCCCCATCGTAGCGTGTTTCCATCTCAAAGTGAGTCAGCCTGCGACAATGTGCTGCCAATTATCACTCGTTACATTTCCTGCCGCTTGCCTGACAGTCGGATTATTTAGGGATACACTGAGCCTTCACGTGTCTGAATCTGCATGGCAGGTTTGTGAAGAAACCAAGGGGGTGGGGGGGCTTTGCTTGTATAAATGGCACACATCTTTTTGTAAGACCAGCTGTAATGAGAATATATAAAGGGCAGATCAATATTTCCATACGTCGCTGTTAGTTTAACAGGTGCGATTGCTCATGTGACATAAAAGGCTTTCTCGTGGATCCCAACAAGTCGCACACACAGTTCGTATCATTCACAAACTTGTCAGCAGGGCTTAAAGCGATCATGTGTTTAATGGGATCATTCAGTGCCCGAACGCCACTTCTATATCGCTTTGCTGCCGTCTGCAGCTTTGTGTGCGTCTGCGTGTGTGTGCTTGGTGTTAACATCTCACCGAGGCAGAGTTCAGATTTCGCAGCGACTTAACTGTCTGGTGCACTGCTTGTGCGTAGGTGTGTTCATAATTCGATTTCGTTGTCGCTGCATTACCCCCCCGCTGTGTTTCCCTTCCATGCAGCGTCCCAGGACATGTATGACTTCAGTGACTCATACACTTCGCCACTGTCCATGTTTTATTTATCTTACAGCGCTGAAGAGCCATAATGTATTTATGGTATTCATAGGAACAAGGCTGCAGGAAGATTGTCTTCGATAAATCCGAGCCTGTTATTATCTTGTTGTGAACGTGTTAACGTGTGACAGCCAGAGTGGGGGGAAAAAGCCATCTTCCTTTTCACTCGCTGTTATTTTTTGTTAGGGTGTTGTAATGATGATGCCTGTTGTTTCTAAATATGTTTCTTCTCCCATCCCCTCCCCACCCCCACTTCGCCACCCTCTCTCCTTTCCCTGCCATTTTTTTTGCCCCTTCCCCCCCCTTCCCGTCTCACTGTCTCTCCATCTCCAGCGGTTCGAGCACTCTGCCAAACTGCGGAGGAAGATTACTACATACGTTTCCTTCCCTCTAGAGTTGGACATGACGCCCTTTATGGCGTCCAGGTGAGACTCCTTTTAGAGTCTTTGGGTTCATTAGAGAGAAGCCCCTCTTGTTTTTCACAGCCATCTATCACTATATCCACATCCTGTCAGGAAACTGTGGATTTTCCCCCAGTATTCAGCAGCAGCTTCTTTGCTGATATCATGTCAGTGTTTACATATGTCCATATGGTTCATATCTGTGCCGAACCAGCCTGTAAATGTAAATTTGTGTCAGTGGAGCATGCAGCAGCTGTATCGTCCCACCCCTGGATGGAGCATCCATTCAGCCTTGTTCACAGACAGGAAGGTAATTAGTGATTCAGGCAGGGAAACGATCCAACTCTATATATAGTGTAACTCTGCCCCCTAGTGGATAGGTGTGGTCCTGTGACATGTTTACACTCGCAAGGAAAGCATTAAAAATTAAAGCATCTGGGTCCTCCTCTTTGTCTTCCACAGTAAAGAGAGCAGAATGAACGGGCAGTATCAACAGTCGGTCGATGTATTAAACAACGACAATAAGTGAGTATCGTGCTCGCCGTGCGTGTTTTACAGCAAACTGATTTATGAACGCTGATTCTCAGCAGCCGTGCAACATCACAGGAGAAATTTCAATGGGAGCACAGCAGTACGTGTTAATGACCCGAAGCATCCGGCTGTGACTTCGCCTAATTAAATAAATCTGAAGCCTATTAAAAGGAGCTTAGTTTTCTTCATCCATGGCATTTACAATAGCTTTCATTTTCCAGGACATTTGCTGGGAATTTACTGTCTTAATGGAATTGATGGGTTGTCTTTGTGCAAGAAGCTGCAACTCCAAAGATGTCCTTTGTTAAAGCTCCTATAGTGTGAGATTGACCTAAAAAAGCAAAGCAGAGCAGTGTGTAAGGAATAATGGGACTTTGTTGGAGACGGATGTCAAAACATCACTAAAGAGAAAAACATGAGGCTGAAACGTGTTGGTGTGAATCATGTTTTTTACTTTCTCTCGTTAGGTATTCCTTGTTTGCGGTGGTCAACCACCAAGGCACATTAGAAAGTGGCCACTACACCAGCTTCATCCGCCAGCACAAAGACCAGTGGTTCAAATGTGATGACGCCATTATCACCAAGGCCAGCATTAAGGATGTACTCGATAGTGAAGGGTAAGGATGCAAACAGCAGCAGCAGCACTGTTGATGGATGGTGCACAGTATAAAACCTGAACCGGACTTTCCTTCTTTCCTTCCTCCCAGGTATCTCTTATTCTACCATAAACAGTTCCTTGAGTACGAGTAGTCGCCGTGACCACCGACCATGAAGAACCACTGCTTCTAATGAGAGAGTCCAGGGACTGGGACAGGATGAGACGCGAACACACAAACCTACCTGAAACTTTTTTGACTCACCAGTCCGCTCCTCTGGCTCTGGAGGGATGAAAAAATAAAAAATAAAAGACGTGTAAAATCATGCAACCTTTCAAAAGAAAAAAACAACAAGCACTGAGCTACTTCTTGGCATCTACTTGATAAAACTGAATGAAGAGGAGAGGAGAAGGAGGAGGAGGAGGAAGAGTCAGGCGCCGTAAGTTCCGGGCTCGGGCAGAAGGGAAGAGGCCACCCAACACATACACAAACATACACACACACACACAAACGCACACACACATGCACACACCCCTCACTCTCTTTCCCTTCCCCGTCCTTCTGCAGGGGCAGAGTCTGAACGTGACTGACTGTCGCGCTGATTGCCACATCCGGATTTTTCTGCCCCCCCTCCCCCACCACACACACACACACACACACACACACACACACACACACACCCCATTACTCTCCCATGGTGCTCTCATTTCAACTGACCAAGCATTTACCTTAGTCATGATGGAAGACAGTATGTTGTCATATGCATATAGGACTGAACGCAAAAAAGAAAAAAAAATATATGAATCAGTGTATTATGAACTTTGCAAGAACATTTTTAAAGGTATGGTTATGATTCTTATCATTTGTGAATTTAGTTATGAAATACTGTATGAATCTAGTATACATCTATTTTTTAAGAGCAAAGCAAACATGGGAGAGCAAAGAGATGCTGCCTTTGCCAGCAGCTGGGGAAGCGCTGCCATGGAAACTAAACCGATTTGGACCTGAGTGTTCTCATGTTTCATTATTTACTGTTGATTGTTTCATTTTTACGTCTGGTTGAGGGCAGGGAATATCTATTTTTTTAGCAACTCATTGAATCTTGAGTTTTTTTTGTTTACTGTTATTTTCAGTGTCTTTTTTTTAAATTTTATTTTCAGTACAGTCGTTTGTCCCTCGCTGTCCTCGTACTGGAAATGTCTTTGGACGTATTATACTTTCATTCTTGTGGAATTGTTGGTATAATGATGGTGATGATTAATTGGCTCACCTTTGCTGTTTATAAATTGTATGTTGAATGTGAGCTTCGGGTTTTGTATGGCATTCTACCGAGACGACTCAGTACATGAACTCCAGATCAGGTCCTGTAATATGTGAGGATGACGTGTTCTCTCCTAATCGAACACCTCTGAATGTTCTGTGCAAACCAGGAAGCCCATCTAACGACACTGCATGCAACGGGGCTCTCATGATCCTATAGCTAATATGTGAAGAAGAAGAAGAAGAAGAAAAAAAAAAGAGTCGCCCTCAGTAATGGCTCCGGACCCGCCGCCCAATCGTGAATTTCGCTCTGTCGTGGGGCGATGGGGAAGGCGGCGGCGGCGTGAGATTTATAGAGGGTGAAACACATTGCACATATATGGGCACTATGCGACCACAGCCTGGCTCTGAATCCATCAGTGTTAATCTTCTCCATGGCAACTGTGGCTGGTGTAGACCAGTGTGGTTTGTGGTATGTCTTGCCTCTGCAGTGCAGTAAAACTAGTACTCTATTCAATCAGTATGCTGTCAGGTCAGACTTTAGATAACACACATACACATCAGGGAGACTGTGTGTGTATTGATATTAAAGTAAGAAAAAAAAAGAAACAAGTATACCCCCCCCTATCACAAAGCAGTGCCACATTAAAAAAAGAGAAAAGAAAAAGATTCGCCCTGTTTGTTTAGCTGCTCTGTAATTGAACACAAACATGCATATCCTTTAGCTTGAGGACGAGAGTGAAATCGGTCACACTATATGGCATCATGGAGCAGTTAAGGCCACATTCAGGGACACAGCTGAAACGAAAAAAGGAAGAGGAAAGCTTCATTATCCGTTTCAGTGATTAAACTCAGAACAAAACTGGAATGTGTATGTGCTGTCTTTTGTCCCCCCCCCCCCTCCTTTCTGTCAAGACGACCTATCTGTGCTGTTTTGTTTGGGTTTTTTTTGCATCTGAGCCACACGGACTCGTCGCGCAGACGTCCTTCTGTACAGCCCTTCTGTCCCCGTGTCAAAGGAGAGGAAAGCAGTCTGGCAGACTGAACTGGAGCTGAGTTGTATTGCTGGTCTTTGGGCGGATATAGTCATGCGTATGATTTTGGCGCCACCCTGTGGCCACACCTAGAAGCACAACACGGAGCCCGGCTGTAGGCATGTAAACACATTCCAGACTGAAAAAAAAGTAAAGGAACTTGTAATTCCTTCCGTTTCAAAAGAGCTTTACATTGAAAATGGTTTTCATACTATTGATATACCATGCTGCACATTTCTATGGTAATTAGCAGGCACGCCTATTACCTGAAAAATATATGTGACTTAAAACTTGTATTATATTTGTGAATTGCAATGACATAATTATTTTGGAGGAAAAAAAAAAGATGTGATGTGAAAATTTTAAACATTAATTGGATGTAAGCGTATCTTACCATCAATTAAATGACTGTTTAAGTAAACAAATTGGCTTTTAATTTTTTATTTTGTTTTGTTTCAGATGTCAACACAGTACTGAATTTATTAAAAGAAGGTTTATTGAAGACAAACATCATGAAAAAAGGCATCACAGCCATTACTGATAAAGCTTTATTCATGGAGTTTAAAGGAACAAAAGGTCAAAGCGTCCACATGAATAGAAAAAACAAAGAACAGTGAAAACCACAATGAACAGAAACACCGTGGGAACAAAGAGAATATCACCAATGTAATCATGTAATCTTCCACAGTGCTGCTTCTTAGGATACATAAATATATTAGTAGTATTATGAGAGAACCCAACAGCAAACAATAACACAACTCTGCAATATCTGCTGCTATGATAAATAATGCAAATGCCTTTGCGCTCCTTCACATTTTGAACCGGGCACATAACAAACGACTCCGTTTTAATGTGGCCACCGCGTTCGGTTTTACAGCTCCTTCGCCGCCATTTTAATGCAGCCTTTATTAGTCTTTATCCTTCTTGGGCTATCTGCGTGTTTGACTGGAGCGATCACTCCGCAAATATTGTGTTAATCGACGTTTCCATGCGACCACGATTTCACCGGTCACTGTTGCTATAGAAATAGAGATTGAGACGCGCGCTGCTTGTTTCAACACCACAAAAAGTTGCAGTCTGGGTGAGAAATGCAGAGGGACCGGTCGAGTAAAACTGATGGACCGTGGAAGGAAAGGCCATGTGCACAAAAAAGCTTACAGCAGCGTTTACATTTACATCAGGAGTAATGCACAAAAGCTTGAATGCACACGAGGAAACCTGCACACGTGTCTGTGACTGTCTGGTGAGACACATTCAAGGGTTGTATTTTTTTTGGAGCGGCAGCAGCAAGCAGCCACAGGTTGTCAGGATGATGATGATGATAAAGGAACACAGCAACCCCGAGAGGAGGAGTGTTCTAGCCCTTCACAAATTCACATCATTCACCCCGGCGCCAGAGAGCACACTTCATGTGTCGCCTCTGAGAAAGCACAGATTGCAAAAGAAGAGTGACTCGAGCATACAGGTGTCTACAGGCAGAGTGGAGATATGAGCAGGGGTCCACCTCAGCCTCTTGAAATAGCACAGAGTAACACAATCAACATGCTGTTTGCTTCTTTGTGCTTATGTAGAAGTCACAAATTCAATCTTGGACAGTTTGGTTCAATGACCTTTGAAACCCTGCAGCCCTTTCAGGTGAGCAGACAGGACGAAGGTATTAAAAACACAGTGATGAAACATAAACTAGCCTGTTGTGAGGTAAATACACAACAACAAAAGCAATAACTTATAATTCATACTGAACAATGCAAAAGAAAAAATAAAAAGCTACATTTTTTTCCATGTAGAGGTCAGTGTGCATATCATCACGTGAGATGCACACTTAATTGTGAGCAGGCGGTGATGTGAAACGGATTACTGGAGATGTCCAGACCAGCAAAAGTTGCATCACCGTCTGTGAAACGATGCAGCCGAAGGAGCTTCTGCACACATGTCGACAGCAGCAGTACTTAGAGGCTGGCTCAGAGTACTTTAAACCCAGGACCTTCAGAGACCAATGAATTATAAATGCGCTCTAACAAAGCATCACAGTAACAGCCCAGGACTATGTACTTGGTCACTCACTGAGCGATGGTGTTCACATACTGTCTGTATCACCAGCAAAACACACAAACAAGGAAAAAACAGACTCTCAGCACTGAACGTAACAGCGAACAACCCGACTGATTCTCAGAGTGTTGTAAAAGAATTTGTTGCTTTTTCACTAGTTGAATGAAACAATTTCAAGCTAAAAATTAGATATAAAACTCTGATTTCTACATTAACTCTTTGTCAACTCAGTGTAGTTTTGATGTATCTATTTACAGCCAATCGGCTTCCGAGAAAATAGGACCTTTGAATTTATCGACAGCTTTCTTTTTTCCAGCATCTGTGCAGATCGCCCCTGGTTTTTTCCTTTTTTTCCTCACACTGTCGAGAAATGTGGAAACTTGCAGAGGCTCTCTGCTGTGAACTATGCGTGTAATCCTGAGTCTCCAAGGAAATGGTTGCCCCTGGGGACCGCAAGTGGGAGTCTGTTGGACCTCAATACACTCAGATTGGAAACATGTCAAACACTTTCATCACATTAACACACTCCAGAAAAAAACAACATTCACATAAACTGAAAGTTTACCAATGAGTCAAGTTGAGCGAAGTCTTTCATGATGCTTTTTCCTCCCCAACTCGGTTCAGCGCGGGACTTTAAAGAGACTACGGTGTTCAGGAGTGAGGAGTGTCTGCTCATATGTGATGGCAAAACCTGACGCGCGGCCCCTCTCAGATGCTGGTCTGGAGGTCTCCGTTCAGCAGCGTGCTCTGCGTCTCCGTGGGGTCGTTCATCATGCGCGACTTGTCCTGCCGGCTGTCGCTGCGGTCGGCCTCGTCCAGCCCCCCCACCTTCTTGAGGCACAGCACGTTCTGGAAGCTCTTCTTGAAGTTCTCCGACAGGAAGGCGTACAGGATGGGGTTGGCGCAGCTGTTGGCGTAGCCCAGCACCACCACGAAGGCGAAGGTGCTCCTCAGGATGGGCGTGGTGCTGATGGAGCCCGTCACCGAGGTGACGTTGAAGACGTAGAAGGGCAGCCAGCAGAAGACGAACACGGCCACCACGATGGAGACCATGCGCGTCACCTTCCTCTCCGAGCGCTTCCTCTTGGACGAGCCCACCCGGATGCCCGAGGACTTCACCTTGATGATGATGAACAGGTAGCAGAGGCAGATGACCATCAGGGGCAGGAAGAAGCCCAGGATGAAGGTGTAGAACATGAACGCCGTGTAGTAGGCCTCCTGGGGCTCGGGCCACACGATGGTGCAGAAGCAGCCGTCGTGCTTGGTGATCACGCCGCTGTAGATGACGATCGGCAGGTTGACCATCAGCGACACGCCCCACACCGTCAGGTTGATGGTCTTGGCCATGCGCGGCTTGCGCCACTTGGTGGACTTGATGGGGTGCACCACGGCCAGGTAGCGGTCGATGCTCATCACCATCAGACAGAAGATGGACGTGAACTGGTTCAGCGAGTCCACCGTCATCACGACCCGGCAGAGCACGGGTCCGAACGGCCAGTGGACCAGCGCCAGCTGGATGGCGATGAACGGCAGGCCCAGCATGAAGAGCACGTCGGCCACTGCCAGGTTGAGGATGTAGATGTTGGTGACTGTCTTCATCTTGGCGTAGCGCAGGATGACGTAGATGACCAGCGCGTTGCCGCAGAGCCCCACGGCGCAGACCAGGAAGTACATGCAGGTGATGACCACCGTGCTGGTCCTGTTGAAGCTGTGGTCGGTGTGGTTCCGCTGCGGGCCCGACTCGTTGGCCTGCAGGAAGCCCTCGTACACGAAGTGCTCCGACAGGTTCGGGGGCGACGACGGGAAGGTCCAGGGATCCATGGCACCGCCGGGCTCACTCTCACTCTCGCTCCAGCCGGTTACAGCATCCCACCTGCACACAGGAGCCTCGTCACCAACCAACACGAAATAACTCACCGCCGCCTGTCTGCCGGGAGAGCTGACAGCCATCGCCTGATTGACAGAGAATTAAATTACAACTCCACTTGATATAGATTACATTATTGATTTTACGCTTCCCAGTCGAAGAAAAATCATATCAAGGGCCCTCATCATCGTCAGATATTGGAGGTGATCTCTCATCCTTTCTCTCCTGAGGCCAGAAGCTGTCAGATCCTCTCGAGCCGACCCAATTTGCTTTAATGTGATGAGACATTTCACAAGAACGCAGCACAAACAAGGGACAGGACACAGTGCTGCCTTGTGTTTTCAGCTCTTTAGGACATTGACGTTGTGTTAATGTTTCTCTTTGCTCATGAAACTTATCCAGGATATCGAAAGGGATTTCATGCGATCCGCATCTTGATCTCTCACATCAGTTTGCTACAGTGGGGCTGCTTGGTCAACCTCCTTCCTCCTACCTGTGGTCAGACCTCATCTGTGTTCAGGCATTCGTACAAACCCACAATAATGAGTTGACAAATGCACTGTGAGCTTCCCCAGAGGGCGCGTGGCCACTTCACACGCTTCCAAATGATCAGCAGTCACACAGAGTTCCTCTGCTGACAATTTTTGCAAATTTATTAGGGGTCGGGGACGGGTGTAGATCCATCCCAGTCTGAGTAATTGAATGAGGGAGAAGCGCAGTGCTGCCAGGAGCAGTGCCGCAGTCAGATTGAAGTGCTTGTCACTGCCAATGCACGGGGCGAAAACATGGTGGGATAAGTAAGTCCGGTGCCAGTGACATAAGAGGTTCTCGGATGCCAAGTTGTCTTTTTTTCTCTCTCCCCGTGACAGCAGGACGGGATGAACTGGATCTCGCGTCGAGCGAGCAGATGATCGAGAGCGACGACGAGGGGCATTTGAAATCAGCGACGAGCAAAAGTCCAGTTTCTGCAACAGGTGGAAGGCCAGACTGTTGCATAATGCGCACGTCAGGAACACTAAATAAACATGTTTGGTCAGCCTCGTGTAAGATAAGCAATATGGTGATAAATTATTCCTGCAGTGACAGAGCGTGGCAGTGGAAACCAAATGCTCGGTGAAGATTCGACAAAAAAGCTGAAAACTCACAGCTGTGGAAGACTTCAGAGTCCCAAAGCTCGGCCATTGAGACACAGTTTGTTCTCTGCAACAGGTTTATTTTTTTCTCTCTCTGTCCACAGCCAAGGATGTCCTCAAGTGCAGTCACTCCACTTCCAACCTATGTCCCTGGCTCACTTCTTTGGATAATGAACGCGTCTCGAACTTTTTGCTTTTCACAGCAACATGTGAATATTCATGGGATGTTATGGAAGCCTATCTGAGCACTGGGGAATAATGATGGGTGCAAATGCATTTGAGGGAAAGCAAAATGAGAGGGAGGTCACGACACTCACTGAAACTCTGCACGAAGCCAGATTTATGTTTATTCAATGCATGCAGCCTCACAGACAAAAACATCTTTAATTCCCCCAACAAAATGCATCGAATTATGAACATTGAGCCACATTATAAACTGAAGATTAAAGAACAACTAAATTACAGCCTAGTTGCGCACATTCACTAAAAATGGACACCTAAGTCAGTCGACATGATCCTTAGTTTTGTGCATCTTCTGACCTGCAGTTCACTTGACACAATCGCATTCAACTCTGCCGGTGAGCTCTTACCTGTGACTGCGCTCAGTCTCACTAAACGCACCGCGCTGCGTGGCTGAAGCTGTTCTCACTGTCTCGGCTCCATCTTCAAGTTTGCCTCCAAACTGCAAGCATCTCGACGAGGCGCTTCCCTCCCTTGTTTAGTCCCATCGCGGCGCAGATTCTTCATTACGCGCACGGAGAAAGGCGCAGAGCTCCGATGCGCTGGCGGCGCGCGGCGCGCAGTGACCGTCCTCGGCTGGAGGGCGCAGAGATTTGAGGAGGACGCGCGCACAGACAGCGCCGAGGAGGTGCGGCACCAGCTCACCTCTGAAGGGAGAGTGAAGCTGTCTCCCGACGTGCGTTCCCGGCTAATACGGATCGATCCGGTTTTGCATCGTGCACAGTGTTTGCTGGCACTCCGGGTGACGCGCGCACGGAGAGTCGTTTGGACTGCGGAGTGACAAAAAGGCGCAGCTCGGGTTTCTGAAACCACTGAGAGTCGCGAGGGGACGCGACGGCGACGGCAGAAGAAGCCGACGTGAACTTTCTTCTCCGAATCAAATGGAAACATGCGCACAGACTCAACGATGAGTCGAAACCTCAATGTGACAGATTCAAGTGCTAATTCAGCGCTGTTCACTCTGACCTGTGCAGTGCAGGTTAAAGCACACGCACACGCACATGCACACGCGCACGCACACGCACGCACACACACTAACATCTGACTCTTCAATAAAAGTTTTTTTTGAACTTGCTTCTGATCTTCTTATTTGTTTTCCCCATCTTAAAAAACAAAACTTGTGTCTGTTTATGTTGAAGCTCAACCTACATTTATGTTGTTTGTGAGACCTGACAGACACTGAACTAAACCACAAGGTGAAGCTTGAAAATGCAGAATCCTTTAAACAGGATCACACATAATCAACATCCTGGCAGGAGGTTTTGCTTGTTTGTAGTTTGCACTGATGCTTTGAAAAGTCTCAATGTCAGACACGTGATGCAAGTTACTGTCACTTCTTTGGTTCCTAAATAAACAGGAGCGATTTTCAGAGTTCATAGGATCTTCAAAAATAGTTTGTCTGTTAAGCTTCACTTTGAATTCACAACAAAAACTTTGCACAATAACCTCGGCGGTGAGTGTTAAACTCTGAGCTCTACTGTCTGCACAGAGAAGGCCTGTCCTGTGGGTGAGGTTATAAAACACAGTTTGGAGACAGCTTTCACTTTCCTCCGATTCAACTCCCTTTCAGGCCTCTGGAGGCAGCACTGAGCATGGCAAACAATTAAACCACCTGTTGGGGGAATTAACAACCCAAAACCTGCTTGGTCTGAATTTTCATGAAACACATGATGAGAGGGCGACAGAAACCAACTGTTCCAAACCAGGTGTCCTGCTGTTGCCATGTGTTTCACCCGTTCATAGACTGCTGCTCCTCTGTGGCACCTGAATGCTGTCCAGTTATCTGCAGGTAGGCTTTGTTTTTTCAGTCACATTGGTTTATTGCTTTATTGACTTGCTGGCCTTCCTAATTTTATTCACAAACTGACCGGATTGTAAAACTTTGTTGTCATTGTGCAGGCTTATGTATTCAGGAGTTTTGCATATATCAGCATTTTGGTGTATGGTTCAATCAAAGTAGAGCTTTAATTGACAGCAATTTGGCTCCACTCCTGGAAGTCTTGACAGCAGCTGCCAACTGCACGGTACAACAGCTTCTTGTGGCAAACGATAAACTATGAAAAGACAAGCAAATAACACCCTGCGAGTTAGAGGCTGCCAGGAAATTGGCTGCTGCTTTTGTCAGCGAGGCGACACACAACAAGGGTGCAGCTGAAGCTGCAGGAAGGTTGGTGCATTGGATAAAGGTGGATTGTTAGGCCACAATGGCTGAGCTGACAGGTCTGCCCTCCAACTGCTGCGCAGCTGATGGCAGGAGGAACAAAACGACAGATGTGGCAGAAATTTTAGCCAGTTTCTGTGATCAGACAGCAGCAGCCCGATCACAGGTCACGTGTCTCATTTCAGTGGTTGGAAGGGCAGAAGGAAGGATTGCTTCCCGAGCATTTTCCACCAAGTCATGGGGGGCATTTGCAACTCAGAGGTGCAACCGTCTCTTACATTCAGAACGGAACAGGAGGCACTTTTGATTCTGTACTGTAAATGCCTGTGAGCTCGTCTTCTCGTCTTGCCTTCAGAATTCACCCGAGCACATGAAAAACACTGCGACGCCACCTGTTTTCTGGCTGACAGCTGCTTAAAGCAAAAGAAGCAAACAAGCACATTGTCCCTGTCAAACAGAGATGAGTGTGCAACACATCGGGGAGGTCTCTGGTTGAATCTCTTATCTCTGGAGGTTTTTGCATTGTCAGTAATGGAGCTGTTGAGAAGGTCACAGGGAATTTAAGCCACACAGGAGGGTGAATTTATGAGTCGTTATCTGGTTGCTCAAAATAATCAATAAGCCATTAAGCTGATTTGATGGAAAATACAATATCATGAAATTTATTGATGCCATTATTTAACCTTGACATTTTGGTATTGACATTCATGTAGAACCATGTTCCCATTTGCCTTTCTTGAAGTTTCAGGGCAATTAAATAGCAAGGGGGGGAAAACTAGGCTTCAGGTAACAGTGTTGATTATCAGTATTCTGCCGCAGAGAAAAAGCGCCTGTGAGTACATGATGGCTTTGAGTGCTGTGCAAAGTGAAGCCTTGACTCGCTCCGGAGCCCGGGCCTTTCTTTCCTGTCTGATTACCGAGGCATGTTCAAGCATCTGTGTTGCTCAGGCACCGGATTGGAAGCATTGATTATACATGCCGCCGGCGTAAATTGACAAACAATTAGTTACTGAAGCCGGCTGCTCAAAAAAACACCTACACCGCAACCAATGAGATGCTTTTGACTCTTTTTTTTGGTATTGATTCTTTTGCTGCCAGAGAAACAAGTTCAAAAACTGGCGTGGAGAGTAATTGTGCAAAGTTTTCAACGTGGAACCAAATGATGCGTGGCCAGAGGAGAACTTTCTCCCATTTTTAGACGATTGCATCATGTTGACATTCTTCATCAACTGCCATCAACATCTGGCGCTCGTTACTTCCGTTTAGCCAACTCCAAAATCCATTTAACTGACTCAACAATGAAGAGACGAGGAGGAAACGCTCACCTGACTCAAACCAGCAGAAAAACATACCAAAGAGAAAGAAGGTGGCGAAGTGAATAAACAGCTTGCACCGTCAACTCGCAGTGAGAGTCGCAGTTGGTATATTTCTTTATTCTCTTTGGCTTCCTCCCACAATCCCAAGATGTGCTTGTTGGGTCCGTGGGTGGTTTTAGGTGGGCTGACGGAGCAAAGCGGTGTGTATGTATGATTGAGTCTCATTTTGGGTTGGAACCGTGTTCGTTCCAGGGTGTCTCCTGATGCATCCGAATGCCAAGTATTGACCCAAAGGGGATAAAACAAGCAGAGAAGGTGGATACTTAACACATTTGTGGCTGCTTAACTCTGTTGGCCTCATTGGACGTTTCTGCTTTGTCATCACATTCGTATGGTTCGTCTTGGCACAGAAAGAGGCTGGAAGTGTTGATTATTCTGTACGTCCTTAAGTGCTGATTGTTGCGTGCAGCGTTCACCAGCAGTCTGCACTCTTGTTAGGCTGCAGTTGCTGATGTTTGTGGTGTTTCAACATTCAGCGTGCGTTTGGCAGCCAACAAGACGTACGACTGTCCACAGTCTTGATCGCTACCTCATGTTAACTGATGTCGACAAACAAAACCAAACGACCTGTCTCAGTCGTAAGCCCGTGCCATGTGCTGCTTTCTGCTCTATCTCTGCTCTTTACACACCGCTGTTGATTTACATAAAAGCAGTCTGAGCGGCTGCGATAAAGCCCGCCGAGGCCGACTCCAACTCCAAGGAAACGCCGCCGCGGCGACCGGGTGACTCTGGAGGATCAGCCGGCGCCTGGTGTTTTTTCCAGGCGCCCATTCAAACAGCGCGCGCCGAGGAATATTGAAATGTGCCTCGTCCTTATCTTGCCTCGCACTGCTGTAGCCGCTGCAGCTGGAAGCTGGAAGCCGCCTTTGAACGACTTGGATGAACGTACCTGTGCCTTGACGTCTGATCCGAGGCTCGAGCTGCGTCGCGGACCAAGGACGCCGAGTGAAAATGAGTTTCACTCTGCAGCTTGTTTTTTTTATTTCCAGGGGGCTTGAACAACCTCTTAGTTTGCACCAGCCTCTGCCAAAAAAATCAGTCTTGTGCAGAAATGACGTGGATTACTCGCATAGCTCGTGCTGATGATCTCTCTGCAGGATTCCTCACCTGGTCAGGGCTTTAGGATGCTCTTGAAAAAACATTTCAGTCGTATATTTCACAAATACTTTACAAATTCTCTTCGGTGCAGGTTTTCATCACAAATATTTGGCTTAGATTAACTGATCCCCTGATGGACGCACTTGTTTTTTTTTCCAAAGCTCATAAAAACCCGGTTGCTCTGCATTCGTTCTCTCTGCAGTTTGGATTGGTTGAGTTTGTGT
>JAUESF010000064.1:5674196-5691921 GCA_032274765.1 Malacoctenus tetranemus
GCAGCAGCAGCAGCAGCAGCAGCACGCCCATAAAGCCCCACATGGTACTGATTGAAAAGCAATGAAGCCCTTTTTCAGCCATTCAATGAATCATTCAGATGAAAGAAGCTGGAGCAGCTCGACGCGGCCGACGGTCTTTTGCGCTCGCTTGAGTTGCCTCTCGTGTTCGACTTCGGGACGTAAAAATCACACAAACACAATCCAACTTCGACGTGTCCAGCTTTTGCTCCGCTTTTACAGGCCCGGTTGTGGGGCGCTGAGGGTCAAAGTCATGCACCCGTCTCCCCCTCACCCACCCCCTCCCTTTTCTAATGCAACTTCCAACCTTTCCTTTCCCACCGCCTCCCCCTCCCTCGCTGCTCTCTGGCTGAAGCTGTTGTTCAGGGAGCTCCAGGCGCAACATTCGCTTAAGAGTCAGATATAAACAGGCATTAAAAGCAGCATGGTCTCAATTAGCTGGAGCTGCTCGTGCGCTCCCTCTGATTGTGTCATGTTTATATTTCGGTGCGCGCGCTGCATCAGGCCACACTTGCAATCGCGCAACCTTTCGTCTTTATTGCCCCCGCGCAGTGTTGTAACGGCGGCGGCGGCGGGCTGAGACGGGCAGACAGCGTTCACGGTGAGTCAGAGGAACGGCAGACGCCTGTTCCAGTTATCGCACTGATAATGCTACCAAGGTTAAAAAAAAAAAACCTCACTTGTTCACCCTCATTCGCCATTTCCTTCGTGTGACATCATGCCGCATGTGGAGAAAGTGGAGAAAAACTTTATTTTACTGACATAATTTGTTTGGATTCTCTCTATTTACTGATTTTGAGATTATTTTCCATTTTTTTTCTTTTTTAGAAACGCAAGTTCACAAAATATCCTCTCAGAAAATGTGTTTTTTCATTTCTACTTTTTTTTTGTTGCAGACCTGCATTAGTGCAGTGCAATTTGGAAAAAATGGACAAGTTATTTTGATTTGAACTAAATTTCAAAATGTCATTCAATTGATTTTGCAGTTAATACTTAAGTTAATCAATTTCAAGCCTCTATTTAAGTCTAATTCATTACAGTTGAGGTATTAAATCCAATATTATGACGTCGTCGTCGATGCTTTGAAGCATCCTGCACTATTTATAAAACCAGTGTGTCTCTATCGCACTCCTCCTCTTGTTCGCTTTCCTGTACAGTAACGCAGTGACATTTGGCCGGGTCATAAACGAGCTGCAGCAGCCATAAAAACACCTTCCGATGTCTGGGTTTCTGTAGCCGGGCTATTAAGCTGTAAAGCCCTATTGTAAAAATTGAGATGGAAGCGATACGGCGGAGGAGAGTGCAGCGGAGATGAAAAGCGCCTCGCTCTGCCGTACCTTCATAAACCTGCAGTGGGCTTGGTTTGCCCGGTAAGCACACGGGGAAAATTCTTTGAATTCCCCGGCCTCACACCCTCACTCCACTTTTGCCGCCTGGCAGCCAACGCTCCCGGCTTGTTTGTGGCGCGTTTGACGTCACGGCGGAGTTCAATTACTTCTGTAAAACGAGTGCGTCGCTGCGTCTCGCCTGCAGTTTGAGAAACATCTTTAGCTTTATAGTTTTGTACATTGGACTGAATGCGCAGATAAGGAGTTTAGACGTTTGTGGGAAGACGCACTTTTAACCCTCGTGCACGCTCGCAGGCGCGTGCGCGCCGGGCTCCCGCGTAGGTGGGCCTGACCAGCGGTGTCTGACCACGCTGCAAGTCGACCACAACTTTTGGACGCAGGCCTCCTCCTTTTTTTTCCCCCTTTTGTCCCTCATCTCCTCTATCTATCTTTCTGTAATTGTGTCCCAGACTCAGAC
This sequence comes from Malacoctenus tetranemus, assembly GCA_032274765.1. Classification (NCBI taxonomy): domain Eukaryota; kingdom Metazoa; phylum Chordata; class Actinopteri; order Blenniiformes; family Labrisomidae; genus Malacoctenus; species Malacoctenus tetranemus. Next base: position 5,676,021 of record JAUESF010000064.1, read on the forward strand.
ATGTCCATAAATAAACGGGGTCTCTCCCTCCTCAACCAGACCCAAGCCATGTTTATGTTCTGGCCTCCGTGAGGGGTGGCGAAGGGTGGGGGGGGAGGCGGCATCTGGACGGCTCAGGCCTGCTTCGCCACCTTTTCCCCGAGCTCAGGTGGAATCAAGATGTTCCAAGAGGATATGCCTAATGGACTAACAGAGGCTTAAAACACGGCCGCGCACTTTCATGTGGACACTTTTTGTGTATTTTCAAGGTTTAATGGATAATAAACAATCTCTCACTTGAGGAATATGCCCACACATTGTAGTTCCAGCAGAGCATTTGAAAATAAAACATTAGGAAAGAAAAGCTCCACATGCAGCTGTGCTCTCGGTTCTAAACTCCTATCTTTATCTTGCTCTATTTCAATTCCCTCTGATGTTTTCATGTCATCATGTTTTGTCTTCTTGTGAAAAAGGTACCCGAGGAACTAAAACTCCGTCTGTAGGACAAAAACGACCTGTCAGCTCCTGCTTCACACTCAGAGAAAGTGAAGGGGTCGATTTTTTGGGAACAGACAGTAGAGGAGATTTCAGGTTTATTTACACTAGCTGGATGTGGTCCCCTGGTCTTCGTTTCATTTGGTCCAGGAGCCCAGCTATTAAAACTAATGAACACTTATTACCCCGAGTTGGATCCTGAGCTCCTTGCTAAACATCCCATCTGTGGCTGTTTGTTTTACTTGTACCTGATTATTCAAACAGAGCCGTAAAACATGTGGCTGAGCCCTGTGCCTCTGGTCTTTACAGGTACTCTCATAAATAGTCCGATCTATATGATGTGATTAGACAGCCAGGGTTGTGTGTTTTTAACATATGAACAAACATGGGTGGGCTTCATTTTTCTCCACTAATCATCTCTGACTGGTCTTTCACAATGCACAGCCTGACGACCTGTCGGTTGATTCAGGAAGATGCGAGAACATATCGTTGTTTTTCTCCATCATATCTGCATTACAATTGAAAAGGCACAAGTGGAGAAAAATTGCAGATAAATGTTGACGTTCGGAGAACTTCACACAGTTAAAAGTCTCTATTTCATTAGTGTTTCTGATGAAAATCTGCTGCCTGTTGTTGTTTATCCCACGAAATCCAGCTCCTCCTTCACTATGTGGCCATTTTTTTCTCACAGTTTCAACACCACCAGGATTTGCTTGTGTGATGGCTTTATAAGTGTTTGCTGATCGCCAGGTGTCAGATTGAAGTGACAAACTGACAGATGCGCTCGAGTGGCTTCATAAAGTGTGTGTCTGTGTGTTTATGTACACAACAGCTTGAGTATCTTACAGCATCTCAGAGAGAAAGGAATGACATGAAGTGTGTATTCTCTATTTTCTCTCTCTCTCTCTCTCTCTCTCTCTCTCTCCCTCTCTCTCTCCTCACTGTGACCTTTGTGCTGTATAAATCTGCTCGGGTAAAGCTGAGGGAAGGAAAGAGGACTTTTTTTCTTCTGCTGCTGCTGCTGCTGCTGCTGCTGCTGCTGCTGCCTCCTCTCCCGACACTTGTGGTTTTTCAATATGATACGTGCATATGGAAAGCATGGTCAAATAAACAGCGTGTAAAGTTTCCCGTGTCTGTACCAATCTGTCAGAGGGAGACGGATCTCGGCTTTCATCCCCATCCCCCCCCTCCCCCTCCTCCCCCCTCCTCCGAGGCATCGCCCTCACCCCTTACCCCTCCCAGCCTGCACTGCTGGCCCTGTCTTCTCCAGGTGGAATTTCCCTGGAGAGAGAGAGAGAGAGAGTTTGCTCACTCCTTCGACTTGTATCAACCTAATTAAATAATGTGAGAAGGCATTTCCCCTAATGGTCCCTTTGTTTGTCGAATCCAGATAAAAGAAATGCGCGCTCTTCAGAGAGAGAGAGCGAGAGAGAGACAGCATATAGGAGGATTAAAGGAGGGAGCCGGCCAGAATGAAGCGATAAACCTGTTGAGGGCTTGGAAAAGGATTTCCTGTCAGCTTTTATTGTGGTGATATTACCTGCGCACCCCTGAGGAGGAAGCATATCAGCCCTTTTTCTGCTGAAATCTTATATGGTCGGGCACAAAAAGGCAGGGCTTTATCAGCTGCGACGCCGAGGTCGAAGCCAGGCTCCGAACACGCTTGTATTACATTTCACTTAACATGCTATCGCTGTGAAAATCTGTAATTAAATATAGAACACAAGGCACCACACCTATAAATCTAGCGCCATTATAAAGGCCTGTGTTGGCTTGATACTTGGACTCCACCTACGTCAGTGGCACGGCTGGCACTCTGGGTTTCTGTGTGCGCGCTCGCAGGTCACAGAGTATATCAGTCCCCGTTGTACGCCGTCATTCTCCTGCTTCGCTCTAAAGCGTCTGGAGATCTCACCACGGCACAAAACCCTCTGTTTTTTTTCTTTTTTACGAGCTTTGCTTGTTTGCTCTCCGAGGTTTTTTTGCAGACCCTTCTGGCAAGTCGGCAAACAATGGAAAGAACAGACTAGAACATGACGGCATGACGTGACGACAAAATATTTAATGCGCGAGAGAGTCCTGTGCAGCTGCGCTGAGCAACATAAAGAGTCAGAGAATCAGTAGGGGAGCCAAACGCTGTGGGAGAGCATAGAAGACGGGCTGATGGAAGGCGCTTGCTGGTCCTTGCAGTGCCCTAACTGGGGCTACTGGTCGTGGAGATCCGGGACGCTCGCTGCAGGGGCCGCCCTCCGTCCTCTCCTGGAGCGACGGTGCCTCCACAGCGCCTGATAGCGCAGGTTTTTCTTGGACGAGGCACAAAGTTTTCCCTCCTGCTCCCTTCCCGACACATCTGAAGATGTATTTTTATCACAGATGACGGGGGTAATCCTTTGGTGTCTTGCCACCGCCCCCCCCCCCCACCCCCCTGACTGACCGTTCACTTCCTCTTTTTGTTTTGCTTTCCCTCTTTTTCTTTACCCCCTCTTATCAGCTAATCCCTCCCTGCATAGAACGGTCAATTAAGAGGCTTAGCAGACAGTGAACGAGACCATTTTGGACGCACAGAATGTGTGAAAATGCGGTTGAAAAGGGGGGGTTGTGACTGGCCCTCCAGCCGCATAAAAGGAGGAAATCGAGCCTCTTTCGGCGGGGCTTGTCTTTGTCGCCGCTGAGAGGTTCGAAACAGAACTTTGAATGGCGGAGCAAAAATTGAGTGGAGAAATCTCACAGGCCCGGAGCTCGTTGTTGTTACACAACCGGTTCAGATAGGGGGGGGGGTGAGGAGGGGGGGTGGGGGGTGGATTTCGAACGTCACACCCAGACACTTTTGTAACTGTAGCTGTGCATTTACCTCAGCATTGCTGGCCTTTTGTTTTGAAGGCAGGAAAAAGGAGAAGAAGAAAAAATGGCGCAGTCGCATCTCGCGCAACAAACATGCAGAGCTTCTGATCTGCTTTACTAAGATTAGACACAAATGACCAGGATTATGACGCTGCAAAACGGTGCACTTTAACAGCCATAGCATTCTGGTTTCAGAGCCTAATACCTGCTACTTTTGGAAGAGATTTTTTCACAATTCTTCGTTAATTAGGGCCACGAGTTTCCAATCAGATATTAGCTGCTGCTGTGAGGTTTGAGAAAAATGATCCCTGTTAATAACACAGTATTACTAAAAGGTGCAATTAGCAAGTGAGGATCGACTTCCCTCCACTTAATGTAACCCTCCTTCTCTTGAACGATGTCGGTTACGTAACGCTGATAAAGTCATTTTATTACCTGTGAAGTGGAGCTGCAGACACTCATCTAAAGGGTCATTTACAATCGAACTGTTTCTTGCTGCAGATCTAGTTTTGCACCATATTTCCATCACTGGGCTTCGGTATCAAACAGGCAGGCCGAGCTTCGGGTGACTCCTGCCACGGATTTCCAACCGTTTCTCACGGAGGAATGCGCTCGCCGCACACACCTTTCAGCAGCGCATGTACATTTAATCCACCTTAAGTCGAATGAGTGGCAAGCTACCTCTCCTGTGAAGTCTGAGACGTGGCCCGGGTGGAGGTGAACGAAATGCTTCTCTGTGTACAAAACACCGACCGAGATGTGCTTTGGAACAGTCGGCGCGCTGTGCTGCCCCGGGAGGAGAGAAGTGGTGGGGGAGAGGGAGGGAGGGAGGGAGGGGAGAGGAGGGAGGGGAGGGGGGGAAGGTGGGGGTAATTGCCACATTAAGGGGAAGGAATTCAAAATAAATTTAATCTCCCAATCCCTTTCACCCCCCAAGAGGTTTTACAGTGAGCATGCTCCGTCTTGTTGTGAGACACAAGGAGAGTACAGAGAGAGTGAAATGGAGACAGGGAGGAAAAGAGGGCGAGGTCCGGATCGAGGTAATCGACTGGCTCAGAACCAGGGTGAACTTTTGTGGGAAGGTTCACGCAGAAGGGGGCAACTTTGTATGCAAAACTTTACGCGTACGTGGGTGAACGTGTGTGAAGCAGCACCTTTTTACCTTTCAAGCCAAATTGAGTTTTTTTCTGCCGCAGCTTACCCACAATGCATCGGAAAAAAAGCCTCATCAGTATGTCAGGAGCCTTTTTAAACACAGAGAGTTCACAAGTTCAACATTGTCAGGGATGGACGGGTTTTGGATATCAATAAAGTCACAAAGGTGCTTCGTTTTGGTCTTTCCCTCAAGCTAGCTCCAGGTTAGCACTTAGCTCCAAGTTGCAGTGAGGCTGATTCACCGTGCGCGGCGTTAAAGGGCCCGCCAGGGTTTTTACTGTGTGTCGCCGGGCGGCGAGGGCTCTCCCCACGACATGTGGTGTGCAGTATTATTTTTTATAACGTAATCATTCCTCCTCCTGCAACAACACTGTTAAAACTTTCTGCATGCTGGGGCAAGAATTCAAAGTCAAAGGCCCCGCTGACCCAGACACAGCAGAGCATAAACAACGGAGGCCGAAATCCGTCTGCAACACGCAAACGAAGCGCGCGCAGAGTCGCAGACCTTTGGACGCGGCCAGGAGAATGTTTATTTCTCATAAATTGTGCAGCGTTTCACTGCAGTTGTCTTTTTTTTTTTGTATTAATCTGTTCAAACTCGGGTCACTGGCCACACATGTGGGCCCTCTCCAGTGGTTTTTATTAGTGCGGCGTGTTTACTTGGTCAAATGTAACCTGTGGTTTTCTGGGGTGAGTCATCTTCCGCTGCCGAGGAGAGACGCCGGGGTCAGCCGGAGGTCTCCCATTCAGGTGCAATTTTTAAGTGACACTGATTTGCCTTTTCAGGCACCACCAGTCTTTAAGACGGTTGCACAATCGTGTAATTATAACCTCTTAGTCGCCGACGCCCGCTCCTATCCCATTGTAAATCTCCCCGTATAGTCGGGCGAAGAAAAGCCGCCCGCGCCTCTTGCCTGCTCCGCTCAGCCCAATGTTGTTCAATTATGAGCTCCATCTGTTTGAAAAATGCTTCCTGCAGAAGTGCAGAAATGTCACCGGACCTGCCGCCGCGGAGCAGGAGACCTGACAGCCTGATTGAATGGGATTGTCTTTGCTGTAACACCCACCACCACCACCACTTCTCTCGCTCACACACACACGGATCCCCCCCCCCCCACCACCTCATTAAGGAAACACCAGCCTGGATTTCAGGGTGCTGACAGGCTGATTCGGTGTGATGGGTTGCCCCGCGCGCAGACATGCCATCCCCGTCGGCTGGCGGGGCCGAAACACTGCGCTCAGTGTTGACGGGGACGGCAGGCGCGCGGATCGCGTTTCCAGCAGAAGCAGGAAGTGAGAATTGGAGGGTTCCTGCTACCAGGCCCCTTCTTTCCTCCCGAGTCGTACACGGAGCCAAACTGAAACCATGTGTCGTTCTCACCCCGTGGACCTCTGCGCACAGCCAGCCTGGCTGTCCGGATGGCTGCCTGGCAAGTGATGTGGTCTTTCTAACAACATGTGAGCTCAGGAAACACACAGCTCCTCCCCCCACCCCCTCCTCCCCCTCCTCGCACTATTGTTATTTGAATCCCCCCTCTGTGTAACTTCACTGGGGTCTCCTGGGGAAAGTGGTAAGTGATTCCTCTCTGTGTCCGGACTCCAAAAGAACCAACCCCCCCCTCTCGCCCCCAAACCCCCTCGCCCCAACCGCCTCCCTCCTTTTTCAAGCCTCCATTCAAGGTTTGGCACACGATGGATGTGATTGGGGAAGTACAGTAGTCTGTCCCCAGGCCCAAAGGTCATTTCCTGCTGCCATGGGTTAACAAGGAGCAGATTAAGAAAAATGGCTTTAACACACTGTGACACTGAAGGAGCTGAAGCACCAATAATCGCATAGAACTAAACTCGGCGTTTTGACTCGTATGACACAGGTGGGAGGAACGGCTTGAACAAGGAAGGAGCGACGTGTCTCCGTGTTGACCCACACGCTCTCAGTCCAAGCCGACACGGTGATCCTGGATCAGTTTCAACGCAAACACGCTGCATCACTGCTCGCGATGGCGCTCGAGCCTCCCTCGAAGTGCGCGGTGTCATCCGTCGCAATATTTTATTTCGGCGGCGACGTGTCCGGGCACGGGAATACCCCTAAGAAGAGGTATTTATGTTGATGGAAAGTGAGGGTGTATGAAGCTGATTAGGTGAAATACCTGCCTCTTCTCTCAATCCTTCCAATTCAAAACGTCTGTTTACAGAAAACACGAACTGATGAAGGCATAATCTGGCAAAAATATACAGTATGTAGCTCTGATTTCTTTGTCCCACTCACTCGCTTTCCAACTGGTGCACACTTTTTTCAGAGTGAAATACCCGTTTAACCTTTTCATGGAGCTGACTTTTCATGCAAAATAGTTGTGGGGGGGGGGGACAGCAAAAAGGATGCAGTGGTGGCATTCCTGCGGCTACTGTTTAAGCCTTTTCTTTGGGCCCTGCTCCTGCCTCCTCCTCCTCTTTTTGCTTTGCCCCATGTGAAAAGTCAGGCCTGGCCCACCTCCCGCCATCCATTTTTTTCCCTCCTAATGAGACGCGTATTGTAGGGACACCTGTGGGCTGCCTGTTCCATTGAGGGGGATTGAGCGATGGAGGCGTGGCAGCATTGCCGAGCTTTTAATCGAGACGCGTTGACTAATCGCCCGAGGATTAGGCTCTTAGACAAGGCCTCTTTCATTCTGATACTCCATATAGTGCAAAGACCCGGCATGGGGATGGAGGGGGGGGGGGTACATATTTTGGGGGGCATTGGATGAGAGGGGGTAATACAGATGGCATAGTGTACCTGGGTGTGCTTTGTTTGATCATGCCTGAGCCCTCTGCATGTACACACAACACACACACACACACACACGCACACGCACCCACACACACACATATCCCGAGGCTGGATCTTTTCCCAGTTTTCTGACTGGAGACGGTCCTGCATATTTCTCACAGCCGTCACAAACGGCCTCCAACAGCACTGATTAAAAAACAGTCACAGGGATCCGTCCCGAAAGAGGAGCGAGAACAGAAAAGCAAGTTTGTTGTTGTTTTTTTTTATTCGACATGTATCTCGATCAAAGAAGCTATTGTACCTCCTCACACGTTTTTTTTTCTCAGCACACTCTCTCCAGCACATGCATGTGCACATGTGTTTGCATGCAGGCACCCCTTTGACTAAGATTGAGTTTAACATGCCATGAATTGTTTGTGTAAGTGTGTTTGAGAGCGCGCTCTGGAGCTGTATATTGTTGTATGTAAATGAAGCAGGGAGTCACCGTCGGAGGCTCTGAGGGAGAACTTTGGACCTGACATTTTCCAGACTCCTCTTTTGCGTGTTTTCGGGTTTGATGAGGTCATTCATAACATCCAGTGTAAACACACACGTACAAGCGGCGCGCGCACACACTCCTTCGATAACGCGGAGAGCGATGCGAGAGCGATTGCTGCGTGTGGTGCGTGAGGTGAGCGCAGAAGATGAGCGTAAGAACTGAAAGTTTCAGATTTCATCTGACAAAGAAACACGAGGAAAAAGAGAAAATTAGCGACACTCGTGGCAGGACTGGCGCGACGCGGCCAAAATCCTGTCTGTGTGTGTGTGCGTGTGTGGTACTGCAGATGGCTAACAGCACGTCACAGTTTACTTAAGAAGAGTCAATGTCAAGGTCAGTGAGAGACAATGCGCTGCTGTTGCTGGTAATCTGTCTTTTCCTTGTGATTTGAGACTGTTAAGGTGTGACATGCTGTTTTTCTGGATCCCCCGTGTGACTCTTGATACCTGCGAGTTTCAGGTTTCACACACTGGTTCAGAGAAACCTGCTACACTCTAAGCCGCCTCTCAATAGAATGCGGTGAGGAGTTAGCACAGGGCCCAAAGACAGCCCCTCGTAGCCTGGCGGGTGACAATAGACGGGCAAACACTGCTGTGATTCTTGTCCTTTCAAAGGCTTCTGTCGGGGGCAGCACGTACGTCATTGTCCCCTCGATTAGCTCGGGCTAAAAGGATGTGTTTGCACTGAGCACCCACTAGCCAGGGGCGGAGATCAGAGGGAGTTCTTTCCTCGGCCCGATTTGTCACAGTGACGGCCTTTGTGATAAAGTCGTGTTTGTGTGCCAGGTGAGTCGGGCTGAGCCGCGCATTGTCGCAGACGTTTGCTCAGCGGTTTTGTGTCCTTTTTCAGCCATGTAGCTCCTCGAGTAGCCACCGCTCGAGCAAACATGGGTGAAGAATCGGGCTCCGGGACGACATGGCGGTTAAACATCCAACTTAATGAATCATAAGCTGCCGCCTGAGACAGTACGAGGATGTTTACTTTCTTTTGTTGAGGTCCGACTAATGAAACTCCGTTTCTCTGTGCTGTATTTGCTCTCCCTCCTCTGTGACCTGTTGTTGTTCCAGCAGCCTGGTAGTGACTCCACATCTGGCTTTGCGGGGTCGTGCATGTCTCACTCAGCTTGTGGGAAATGATAACAAAGTAAATAAATTAGATGGCACTTCAGCGCTTTGCGGTCTGAGGAGAATGAAAAGTAAGACATATTTTACAGGTAAGGGGCGGCACAAGCTAGAAGCTGATGCTGCAGGATATGAATAGGAGTGTGTGTGTGTGTGTGTGTGTGTGTGTGTGTGTGTGTGTGTGTGTGTGTGTGTGAGTGTGAGTGTGTGACTGTTTATCTATGTATGTGTGTTAAAAGACTGTTTTTATGAAGCATGGGGCTGGGAACTAAGTGTTTGGCCCTCCAGGTGTGTGTGCTGGAGGTTGTCGGGGCTTGCGAGGCCCGCTGCGGAGGTGGCTACGTGACAGTCGTAATGATAGGTTGTGGCGGGTGAAGACATGAGTGGATGTGTGTGTGTGGCTGTAGGCAAGAGTTAACTTGGCTCCTGATGACACACACGTGCTCGCGCGCACACACACACACACAAGCCCGTACACACAGTCAACAATGTACCTTATATCAGACTTCACATCCCACGCAGTGCGAGCAATTAGCTGCATGACATCAGGACGAGTGAGTACACGCCAAGTGAGGAGGGCCAAGTTCTACCAGTCGGGGTCAGATAATCCCCGACCAACCAGTTTCCGTCTGAGACGCAGGCGCTTCCATCGGGTGACAGCGGGGTCAAGTTCAGGTTAAAGCTGTAATTTGGCAGTGACAGCGAGCACCTCCAGTCTGGCTGTCTCTGACCTGTTGACTTCACGCAGCGATCAGTGCTTTCAGGACGCATGTGTGCTGTTTAAAGAAAGCCATTCTGTACAACTGGCATCAATGTCAAGTTTTTACATCATAGATGCTTCTCCCCTCATTACCCCTTTAATTAGGACCAATGTAAGAAAGCTTTTGAAGGTTAAAAAACAAGCACAAACTTTGATATTCAGCTTCCATTTGATTTCATCCATTTAGCATTTTAGCCTTCATGAAAATGTGGTCGTGCGTTTTTACAACATTGCGCAAAATACTGGGAAAAATGATAATGATTCCTTCACCACAAGAAGTGTGATTCACTACAGATGGAGGTGTGGGTCCAATGCACCTGCATGACCCTGCAAACCCTTAACTGCAGAGCTGCCGTTAGACCGACGGGCGTTTCATCAGCTGGACCCTCAGCCGTTTGATTTTATTGTGCACAGTTGAACTTTTGCAGCCTCCCTCTGCTCTGGCCTTGACTTCTCTTCCTCATTTCTCCACTTTCCTTCTTTCTCAGAGCTTAGATAACATATCAGCCGCCCTGTCATGTCTCTTCTCTTCTTTCCGTCGTGTCTTTCTTTTTTCAACCCCAGCCCGGTCGGCGTCTTTAATTGTGCAACATCATGTTTCAGCGCTTTGCTCTGAAGCTCTGTTCAATCTCTCTGTGACACTTAGTCCTCAGTGCAGCATCGTTAAAGATGTCTCCTGCTGATGTCTTGATGTTACTAGTTAATCTCTTTTTTTTTGCTGCTTCTTTCTATAATCATTAATTCATACGTCTGATCTCTGAAGAACAGGTTGTACGCCTGCAGGTTCTGCGCGTGCAGCACACTGATTGACTCAAATCGACCAAAACAATCTCCGTTCACCACACGATCACATCAGACGAGCCTCCAATTACGAATGATCGGACTGATCCGCGCCGCGCCGACAGCTCGGTTTGAGCCGCGCAGCATCCCCACACGAATGCATTCATGCTCAGAGACGTCCTGATTGATGGAGGCAAACAATGTGCCACACAAGATTGTTTGAAGACGGGGGATATTAGCGAGAAGCTAATGCTGAAGCCTTTCTTGTTCACACTTTTATGTCACCACTAAGTCTCAGGCTCACCTTTGTTACTTCATGACAGTCGTGCTTTCCGATCAGCCGTCGTATGCTCTCCCACGCTGGAAGCGCATGAGCCCAGATCTGCAGATGTTTAAATTAGCTTCTGGGTTTTTGTGACGAGCGCATACCTGGAGCTCATTAAGTGGGATATTCTCTGCACTCCCCTCCTGTCATTTACTGTAATGTGTAAAGATGATAGTTGGGCCTGACAAAGATGCTCATTGTTGTGGCTCGCAGCGAGGCCTCGAAACTCGGGGAAACAGAACTGGCTTGCGGCCGGCCGCCCCACACAATAAAGCTCTCAGGAGGACCTTTGCAGTCCCGGGACGTCCCACTCTGGTCTCACCACCGTGGCCGCATCCGTTTGCCCCATTCTGCGCGTCTCCGCTTTGTGATACCACAATATGTGAAAACACACACACTCGTATACATACAGTATACACACAAACACACAGGGATAAGAAAGAGGTGGGGGGAGACAACAGGCAAGCTATTGTCTTGTCTTACAGGGGACGAGTTCAGGACTACTCATGTCTGCATGTCTGATCCTCAACTATGAGCTGCGGTTAAAGATGGTCGAACTACCATTTAACCCCCCCTGAAAGGGAAGACGTGCTAAGATAATGACTCAGGTGACAAATGATTTTGAGACGTGCCCCAGTCGCTGGGAGGATGGCAGCGGGCCACATACCATTCTCAGGGGGAGAAGTAATAAAAAAGTAATGCCTCCTGACAGCTCAACAGTGGGAACCTCCCGTTTTTGTTTGGGGAGCTTTTGTGCCGCGAGATCAGACGCGATCGTCAGGTGCGCGGAAGATTATTTTTCAATTAGATTTTATATTCCGAATCGGGCCGTAATGGGCCCCGGTTCAAAGACGTCAAGAGGATATTTCCTGCTGTCTGAGGGCTTAGAGCTACTTCAAAGAAATCCAACTGTTGACAGCAGCTGGTCTTCTCGGGAGCTCCGACTTTGTCCTACTGTATAAAGACGCTTCTGCTCCAGTCAATCCCCCCAGCAGCACAATGGTATACATCCCCCTCATGCGCTGCAGCCCAAAAGCGCTCCGCTTTTGACAGTATTAAGCTGTCTGGAGGGATATCAAAGCGCCCTTCCTCCATCCCTGACTCTTGTTGTTGCTCCGCAGCTCATTTCTTTTCAGAGACGGCGATGCCCGCCGGCAGTATCAGTGCTTATATTTGTGATTTTGTTGGCAGAGGAACAATGCTTCAGTTTAGACAGCGCATTCCTGATTATTGACACACTGTGGTATGGAGGAGGATTAGTGAGCGCCGTGGCTTTCTTGATTCTTACTTACTCCAGGCTCGTGAGCAACACCTGGGTGTCTCCATGGCGACAGGCATCACAATGAACTGTGATTTTTTTTTCGCCCGCAACCGGTTTGACAGAGAGTTCGCGACAGCGCTTGTGCAAGGAGGGTCACTTGCAGGCGCAGAGGAAGACGACGGCTGACTGAGGCTGGAGCACGAAGTGAGGTCATGCGAGAGTTACACTGTGAAGTAAAGACACTGTCCACAACCAGTCAGCTTTGACATGAGGAGCACTGACAGGTGAAAGGGAACATTTTAGTTAAAATCAGGTAGAAAATTGTGACGTTAGTCTGTTTCCAAAACCTGCAGCTCCTGTTTGTGTTGTGCTGTGGTCAGCATCTCACATCCACGGAATAGAAAGGCAGTGAGAGCATGTGGTGCCATCTGAAAACCCAGCTTCTGCAGCAGTTTGAGCTTTATCTGCTTCATGGTTTTCTGATTAACTTCTCTGCATCTTGGTTTGTTGTATGGGTCAACTTGGCTCAGCTGTGGTCATAATGTTCTGGCTGGTGAACGTTCAATATAATTAGTTAGGAGTTTTTCCCCAGTTACAAGAATTAGGCTCAACCTGCTGATGAGCTGTCGCGCGAATAAGTTGCGTTATTGAGTTACCTTTGTCTGAATGGAGAAAGGCCGTAAATGACAAGGTGATAGAAAGTCTCATAAAATTAAGCCTGTCTTAATCACGTGTGTTTAACCCGTACGTGCAGTCGGAGTAGTTTGATCGGGTGCAGATGGTGGTTTATAGTTTCTGCAAGAGGAGCCGGCTCCCGCTCTGACAGCCCTGATTACCTGTGTCCGGCCGGCCCACATGTGGCCCGCGGTGAGATGGGCCGATAGCTGGGACTGAGGCGGCATTGTTAGCCAACAAGTAGCTCGCTGAGGGTCCCGTAATGACCTGCTCCTCAATCTTATCAGCGGGAGCCCACAGGACCCATATCGAGCATCCTGGAAAAGGCTTCCACTGACATCATGGCCGTCGCACTCCGCCCTGCAGTCTGATTCTTGGGAATCTGCAACCTGCTACAGCAGATGAACATTCACACAGATCGTGCAGCATCCACCACTGACATGTTCCAGGTGAATATTAGATGCTGTGGGTGTCTTATAGAAGGATCAGCTGATTTGTATGTATCACATTGGAATACATCTTTTTTATATTTATTTCTCTTGGAGTGTGAGAATATTTTCCCCGACTGCTGGGAAAGAGCTGCACTGGCACCATGTTTGGTATTTTCTGTTCATTCTCAACCACCAAAGCTCTCAGTTACTGTCAGATTTGGGAACTGAAAGCGCATCGGAACTTCTGTATCGCTCGCCGCCGAGAGGAGCGCAAACCTTGAGAATGAGCAGATAGGTGAGACACCAGCAGGTCACTGCGGAGGAAGATGCTGTTCCCAAAGGGGGTTCACGTGTCCCACAGCGAGAGACGTTCACCTTCAGCTATGTACCTACGCTGCGGTGATAAGCGAGGTATTTAGTGCGATTGACTTTTCCGGCTGGTGTCTGTTGGGAGGATGTGCTGCTCGTCATGCCAGACGGCTGACAAATGGGCCAGGTGGGGGAAAAACCCCATCGAGGTGAAGCCCATCTGAGTCACGCTTTTCCATCCGACTCACTGTTGCCTCACCTGTGTGTGGGAATGTCAACTAGCTTTCACAGGTGTTTTTTGTTATTTATTTATTCTTGTTTGTAGAAACTTGATGTGTGAGTGTTACATACGTATCATCAACGTGTCCTTAACAGGACTCTATGGTCCTGTCAGAAAGATCGTTTAATATTAAATCCAAATATAAAAGGATGTATTCAGAGAACACAAGTCACCTGTGTGCGTGGTTGCCAAATTTAGCAGGGGATTTGCAAGTGGAGGGGGGGAAAAAAACCCTGAAAAGTGCTTCCTGAAAGCAGGAACATCAGAAGAGACGTGTCGCAATGGAGCGAGTTCTGGGCGGGGCGCAGAGTAACCGGACCTCCGCGGCTCGGCGACGGTCTCGGCCACAACAAGCGGTTTTGTTTTGGCACCGACTCCACATCCATGGCCTGGCGCCGCGTCGGCACGTCCTCCCATTGGCCGGCATTTAATCACCTGCTTGCGTCTGTGGTGATTTCTCTGTGCTGTCTGTGCAACAAAGCATCACAGATTTATGTCCCGGCGTAATTTCAATCCATAAAACAAGTAGAACCTTTGATTCAAGTTGGAGGTGTTTGTTATTTTTTTGTTTGTGTGTGCCATATTTTCGTTCTGGGTGTGTATTTGATGCGTTCGCCTTGTCATGCTGATGAGGAAGTTCAGGTTTTTTTTTTTCTGATGGCTCATCCCTGTGTGGCCTCAGAGGCGCTGCCCTTTCAGAGCGAAACCTCCGCCTGCCAATAATGAAGTGTTGCCGGCGGTACCCGCGGCCCTCTGGAGCGCGGCAGCGTGGGAAGTTTGGTGAACTTCCTGACCCCACGCACCGCCGCGGCACATCGACCCCTCGTCACGTGATAAAGGAATGCCCCACCCCCCCTCTCGCCTTTTGTTTTAGCGTCCGCGGCACTCACGGAGTGGAGGGCCGTTTTTGCATACTATGGAGCGATCGGTCGCCTGGCACCTCGCCTCCCCATTCTCCTCCAAGCGTTCTTCTCAAACAGGATTTGCGGGGCAGCTCTCTCTTCTGCATCTTTTAAATCACTTCAAGCGCTACTGAAGCTTTTTTTTTCTTCACCAATCTAATGGCATCATTTGGGCTCGCACACATCCAGAGAATCTAACGCACCCCCCCTCCCTCCTCCTTTGCTTAAGGTTTTGTGAACGGGCGAAAACAAAAGGCCGGCCCAGTGAAGCGCATCTCGGCTGGCGGGGCTGAATAGAGGGGCCCCTTTCATGGCTGTTTATGAGCACCCCTCTTCAAAAACACACATACAAATCACATCCCGTTCTCCCAGTGGCTCCTCTGATACGAGGATGATGGCAGGGAGAGGAGGGGGGCCTCTCCCCCCCTCGCTTTTTGTTGGTTTATTTCCACCCAGTGGCAGCCCCAGCTTTACTAACTGATCTATTAGTTTGTTTTCCACACAGAAACCAGTCAGACATCTGCTGGAAACCCTTTTTTTTTTTTTTTTTAAAGCAAATGTCGAACAAAAAACACACAAAATAGCTCTGATGACAATAAGGCTTCAAAAAAACTTTGTGGCAAGTGTGAGGAAAAATATGCATCTCTAGATTTTTGTGTGATTGTGTTTATCTTTTTCAAAAGTTGTTATTTGGGGGGTGAAAACTAAAAATAATCGCAAGTGTTTTACCAGATCTCTTCATTCCAGCTTATTGTTGAGGCTGCGTAAACGATACAGAGTAAAATTCATCAAGTTTTACTTTCATCGAGCTGCAGCGAGTTTTTCGAGAGATTCTCCTGTTTGTTTACTCTCTACAGTTTGTGCACGGTGTATATTTGCAAACACGGACAAAAGAGCGCGCGCGGCCGACGCATACCTCACCGCGCCGGGGTCAGCGATGGAGGTCGGCGCGCCGACAGCCGTGGAACAAATCGCAAGTCACGTTGCCGCGGAGCAGCTCGTCTCGCGGCGCGCCGTTTCCGCTCGGTGTCATATGTTGTTGAACAGGTAGGATTTGACGGACGGGAGGAATGCAGGCCCGAGAGATTTGTTTTGTAATGGCAGGCCATTCTTTGGGTGTTCTTGAGCAAACAGAGTGGCGCTATGTCCTGTTTTTACGGGTTTCACACGTCACTGTTCAAACTCTCAAACAGGCTGGTCCCCAAGAGTACATGGAGGAGAGCAAACACGGCTCTAATGCTTCACCACTCTGACCTTCTACTAACTTGGTACACACACACAC
>JAUESF010000064.1:5706178-5716471 GCA_032274765.1 Malacoctenus tetranemus
TGTGTGTGTGTGTGTGTGTGTGTGTGTGTGTGTGTGTGTGTGTGTGTGTGTGTGTGTGTGTGTGTGTGTGTGCACTCGCAGACCTCAGCTCAGCTCGCAGATGTAATCTGATTTGCAGAAGGAACGGGTCGTTTCACATGACTGGTTTAAAGGACCGCTGGCGCAAGGTTGTGCCAGTGTCCCTAACTGGTTGGTGTGCTGTGCATGTGTGTGGAGACATGCATGTGTGCTTGGACAGTCGTAGGGACGCGCCAACAGGTTTTTAGTTTTCACCCTGCAGAGGAGGGAGTGTTTGTTTGTGCAGGCTCCTCCACAGTAGAGGTGTTGAAGTTGGTGCTGCAGCTGAACAGGCCGGGCAGCGGCGTTTCCCTCTTTGTTCTCAGGTTTTGATAGAAATTATTTGGGAGTTGTTACATGAAGCAAGGCCGCTGCTAGTTAACGGTCAATTACACATCTGGAAAAAAGTAGAGCTCTGCTTCAGACTCTGGTGCAGCTTTTTTGTTTGCAACTTTGTGTTTACACGTTTGGTATAATCAGAGCTTTATTTTGAACTAATGGACCATCAGAAATTATATCAAATAATTGAAATCATCCTATAGCCTCAGCCCTCTTTACAGGACTGCGAGGATCAAATCCCTTTTTAAGCTCAGCCGCTGAATCTCCTCTTCTTTCTTTTTTTTTTGTAAACTTTGTTTGTTGATGTTTTTTGTGGTGGAGAATCTTATGGGGTTTTTTTTCCCTCGGAGCTGGATGTGGTCCATCATGTGATTTTCATTGGAGAGTGGCCGGAGGAGACGACCAGAGTTAAAGTATGTGTGTGTGCGTGCGTGCGTGCGTGCGTGCGTGCGTGCGTGCGTGCGTGTGTGTGTGTGTGTGTGTGTGTGTGTTTCTCCATCATCTGGTACTGTTAATAAACGCAGGTTGTTTTCCATTCTGGGGTCATCAGTTGTGGTCATGACGAGCAGGATGCTCGGCTTCATGAGGTGATGTGCGCAGCCCACGTGCGTGCTGGTCGGCGTCAGTGTGCATTCACATGTCGGTGAGGCGAAACCTTGCGAGCGAGCCGCGGTCCGCTCGGACTCGAGCGTGCGCCGGGTGTTTGCATGTTTGTCCCCGCCTCGGCGCGGAGAGAGAGAGCTCGCCAGCGGTCGATGCAGTGGGCAGGAAGCTCTGATCCCAACAGGCGTGTCAGCGGGGGCAGTTTTTCATAAGGTAGTAATCTCACCACACAAAGGGGTGTCCAATATTAGACAGAGCCCCTACCCCTGAGCTAATCAAGACCTGACCGGCCCTTCTCCTGGCTCGCCAACTCTCTAAACATTACCTCATCCGGAGGCTTAGCCGAGCCACATGCAACTCCAGCCTGCTGGTGTACATGATAACTCACTTAGCACAGTGTGATAGCTCCAGAAAACAGTAATATAAGAAAGGACATAAAAGAAATGAGAGCAGAACAAAACTACCTACGGTGCCTGGTGCCAGGGAAAGGTATTTTAAAAGGGAGAGGAAAGAAAGAATCATTTTACCATGTCCTCCAGGAACTCTGGGAAGCAATTTGCCAGTATTCAGTTTCTCTCCCCACCGTCCTGTTATTGCTGTTTTCCCCTCAACTCTTGGAGCCTTCGACCTGAAAGGAGGGTTTTTAGTCGGGGCTTTGTGTCACTCGGAAACAGTGCATTTGTTGTCACGGTAACAGGTCTGGGACAGTGAGACTCAGAGGCCGAGAGCACCTCTGAAGAGGTATCCAAACTGCGGCCGCTCCCTCCAGCGCAGCCTCATTCCCAAACTTGTTTGTGTCCAAAAAACACGCGAGTTTCCTCGTCCAAAACCTCTTGAACCTATTAACCTCGGCGAGTAAAACCAGCACACCAAATAAAATTTAAGCGGTACAATGAAAAGGCCACTTTAACTACCCCTATTCTCCTAAACTGCCAGGTTTTACAGAGCTCGGCTGAAACCTTAGATTTACGTCAAAAAAGGAAAAAAAAAAGCGTTGGTTGAGTTTTAGTTTCTGATCCAGGTTTGACGTTTTCAACATTGAAATGGAAAACTATGGCGAAACTATTACCGAGTCTTAAGGATAAAAGCCCACTGAGAATTAATATTAGTATTCAAATCCAATCATAACAATATTAAGTAAAACTAATGAAGAATAAAGTGGAACCATCAGTGATGTTTTTATTATGTGCTCAAGATTTTGAAAGTAAATATTTTACCGCAGGACTTTCTTTTATTTTCTAACCTTTTACCCACAAAATTCAAAGCACCACCTGTTCACTTTGTCACACCTCTCCAAGCAGAAGACGAGTCGCTCCTTAAGTGTAAAGAAAGTGTTGTCGAAGCAAGTTCGGGCAGAGCTGGACGGGATTAAATTTGATTCCCCAGGTTTTGGTTCTCTTTAATGTTCATCCTTAAATGTGCCCCTCTCCCTCTGAATCATTCCGTTTCCCCGTCCTTTATCTTTTTCAGATGATCTCAGGTGAACGCCGACGAAGGGGCTGAGTAATGGAAATGCGATCCCAGGAGATTCAGCAGGTAGGGATGGCTCCGGCTCCTCCGTTTGATCTCCCTTCAGCGGAATATGTGATCACACACGCTGCAGACTTTTATTACGGCCACTGACAGTTGCTATAAACAACTGAAGTGGAGCGCAACCTGCCGATCCAACAGGTAGCCGTGGTAGTTCACTAGTTCAGCTATAAACAACATGATCAGGGTGGTGGCACTGGATTTATGCCCCCTTCTTCTTCTTCTTCTTCTTTTCCTTTTTTTAATGCGTGTAACCCAAGTCGTGACAGCACAGGGAAGAATGCAGTGGCACAGAGATATCACTTCAAACACAGCTTCGCTCAGGAGCCTCAGATCCTTTCAGTGGGACTGAATGAAGATATGCTTTGATGGCCCACCACAGAGTCGGAGGCCTTCAAAGAAACCTGTTGATGGGACGGCGTGGGCCAGCCAGCAGGCTGAATGAGTGGTACTGTATAAGCGCACCTCTCATCGGAGACGTGGGTGTTCTCAGGGGAGGTCAAACATGCTTGACCTCGACATGAGTAGTCATTTTCTATAGATTTGAAGGCCCGTGTTATCTTCTCTATTCTACCCCCTTCTGCTTGGCTCTCTCCTGCCGCCCCCCTCCTCTCTAAATGAAGGGGAACTGTGTATGACTGGCAGCGCGCCAGCAGACAGGTACGGTAGATGTGCTGATGAAGGCGGGCGATAGGGGCCGGGCTGAGTTGCAGCCCCGGGCACAGAAAGACGTACGCGGGCAGGCCGGGACCGGGAGGCAGGTTGGAACCTGGCTCGGCTGCGCCGACGCTGCTGCGCTGGCTCCCCTCCAAGGGCTGAGGCGCAGCGGAGAAACGTGGGAAGGGGGAAAAAACCGGCGCGTATGCCAAAAAAAGAGAAAGGTAAAAGAAAATTCGGCAGAGGAAGATCGTCGGAGAGGTGAAGCTGATCCGGTGCCGCGCCAGAAATTCTGCGTATATGTGTGGAAACAAAGAAGGCGAGAGAGTGGTGGCAGCTTATGACGTCTGAGAGAAGCAGAGGGAGGGATGAAAAAAAAAAAAAGAGTGCAAGAGTGAGGCCACATCCTGAGAGCCGGTGGAACGTGACTCCTCACAGGTAAACCAGCTCATGAGTGCAGACAGGCAGAAAGTAGATGAGAAACAGTGATGGATGACTACTTATCCTCTGACATGTGGCTCCTTCCCCGGGCGAGGAACAGGCGTGACCGGCCGGTCCCGTCACTTTTGCTGCCACGACAACTTCAGCGATGAGTGGATGGGCTGCTTTTCTTTTTCTTTTTTTTCTTTGCGTGGGCGTTCGGAGTTTTGTCACTCAGTTTCAGGCTGTGTGAGCAAGCACAGGTAGAGCGACGTCAGGGTTGCGGAGGGGCCACCTTACCCGCATTACCTCATCTTGGCACCGTCGAACGCTCGAAAAGCAGATGTAAACTGATCGGAAGGTGGCAACACCCAGCGTTTCATCAAGATGCAACACGGTTTATCTGTTCTTTCCCTGAATCATATTTACACTCTTCAACAAAAGGGATGTTTTGGACGGGTAGAATGTGATCATTTCCACGGTCGAGCTGGTTTGTGTAACTTACTGTTTCGTCCGTAGAAAATTGATGAAAGCAACTGAAATTGTTCTGCCAAAAAGCAATTTTTTGATATTTTGTCATCAATCTGTATATTTTTTTAGTGTGTACAAAAGAAGAAAAGAATGATAGTGCTAAAAAAAAGCAAAAGAGCTCGAATGTTTCTTGAGTTCAGGTATTAGAAATATATCAAGGCTCGAGTGAGACGTTTCTGGCTCCAGTCAGTCATTAGTTTCTGTATTATGTTTCTAGGATCACATGAAATCCCAGTTTGGACGGTGGACCGGCGTCCCGTCCCCCCCCCCCTCCCTCGGCTGCAGATGTTTGCTCCTGGCACGGCCGCTGACAGCGTGATGGGCTCCGTCGCTGACAATCAAAGGGCCCCCGGATCCAGTCGGCAGCTTGAACTTGGAGGAGCTGTGACATAAGCCCGGCGGGACAGTGGAGGGAATTCTTCTGCTCAGACATGATGGAACAGCCCAGTCAGCCCAGTCTGGGGAAGCTCGCCGGAGAAAAGTGACCATGATAAATGCACATTTACCACAGTTAGCTAAACAGATCGACATTGTTTTCAGCCTTCGGCTCTGAACCTCCACGTGTATTTTCATTTTTGCACACAGAATGCTTTTATTTTAATGTTTATTCACTTTGTTTCTCATACTTTAAACCTGCGACACTTATTCAGAGGCTGATTCATGGAAACTGCTATTTCAATATACAGAAGTTGAAATGTAGGAAGAGTTCATTGAAAGTAAAGCGTTTCACTTCACACTGGAGCTCTTGATGTAAAATGTTCAGCTACTATGTGCAACTGATGATGTGTTTGACCAACATTTCCTCTTTAAGAGTTAACAGGAAGTAGCTGTCATCCAGGTGCTGATGAACAAATGTTCCAAACAGTCTGGAGGAACTGCAAATCATTGTGACATGTTGGAAGTCTCTAGTTATTAATGTTGTCGAGCTGTTTCTCTCCATCTGGATTTATTGCTTCATGACTTTTGTTGTGTCTATGTGACGCCGTTGCCATTAATAAAAAGCAAAAGAAACCGTGTCCCCAAAGCTACAAGTTTGTTTTTCTTCTTTGCAGCAGTTGAGCAACGAGATCAATAGCTGATAAGAGGATTCCATGACATCCAGCTGTTTATATGCGCGTGTCTGTTTTTACTGTTAGTCATGTTGGCTTTATTAGTAGCTCGCCCACCGTCAGCCGGTTTGCTGTGATGAGTTGTATCTGCTCTTTTTTGTCTGATTAAAAAGTTCAAAATGAAAAGAAACTACACGTCACCATCGATGAGCCTGATTGCAGATCAAAAGGTTTTAAAGGCGTCAATTCGACGTGAAATCGTGAGCGTTCTGTTGCAGCCATAGAAACAGGACGACGTCATGGAAAAGTGAGTTTAGTTTCTGTAAACTTTGTACGGCCTTGACAGAGAAGTGCTTAATGCCACGGTCGGGATCAACACATGACAAACGGCAGGAAGTTTTCAACAGTTTTGTGGATTAGAAAAAAACAAAAAAACCAAGGCCCCCACCTCACCCTCACCCCCGCCCCACTCCATCTCCTCCCCCCTCGAGTGTACGCTGCAAATACGCATATTGCCTTCAATTAGTCTGAGTGATTTCAGCAATTCGCCAGTGACTTCCCATTCAACTGTCCTTCACTGTCAATTTCAGCTGTGATTCAGTAAGCCTGTGGAGGGGGAGGGTTGGGGCTATTGGCTCTGTTGTGGGGATGGAGCAGTGAAGGGGTGGGGTGGGATGGGGTGGGGGTCGGGGTGGTAGGAGTGTGGGGCAGTAAAGTTGCTAAGGGTGTAATTATTCCTCAAGGGGTTGCGTATTGTTGTCTTTCTCTGGGCGGTAAAACAAAGGCGCCCGGGCTCGGTTCCATCGCAGTTTGTTCAGGCTTTCTTTCTGCCGCTTGACAATGTTCTGACAAGTTGTTCAAAGCATCATAGGGATTATATTAAGAATCAGATTTGAGGGGGGACGAGGTCAACGCCATCTGAAAAAAAAGAGAGAGAGAGAAGAGAGAAAGGGGGTGTGTGAAGGCCCCGCCGCTGATGTTTTGGAAGTTGAGCTTCATGACATCTTTATGGCCCTGCTTATGGTCAACAACATTAGCATGTCCACAATGCACTTCCCTGCTTGTGTGCCCCCCCCTCTCCCCCTGCCCACCTTTTTTCTCACACACATACACATATACACAACTCCGGGGGGAAAAATGACCTCTCTGCAGCTCTCAATTCACTGCACTTCTATAGCGCTGAATGGACCGGCTCAACAAAAGGTGACATAATTTTCTCAGGGTTTGATTGGCCCCCTCCATGCCACAAGATGACATCATGCAACCCCCACCCCCCACCCCCCCGAACCCACCAGCCCGCCGCCGCCACCTCCACCACGACACATTACCACCAGCACCGTCACACAACCAACACCCCCACCCCCCACCCCACCTCCCTTCACCTCCCACACTTCTTGGATGCTGGGTTGCCAAGACGACAGAACAAGTCCCAGGCAGCGGGGCAGGACTTGGCAGCGTTTTTGTAGCTTGGCTGTCCATAATGAGCCCGGGCAGCGTCGCTCTTGTGTTTGTGGTAAACAGTCTTTGGGAAATGATACGGGCAGACGCAAAAAAAAGGGGAGGGGGGGCGATTATTACATACAGCCTGAAACATAATGACGGGTTCCCTTTTCATTTCACCTCTCATGACTGGTGTAATTTCATGATGTGAGAAAGATATTCAAGTCACAAACTGCGTGTTCTTTGATGAAGCACTTTGATACTTTGGCGTTTGAAGAAAAAAAGGGTTACAATGCTCAAAACAAAAAGTAGCTAACGTAAAACTACTGTTGTTTGTATTGTGCTTGGCTGCAACTTGTGATTTGAAGGGTAATAAAGTAGATTACATGGTGTAACTGGAAGCATGACGACGATTACATACCTGACTCGTATGTACTCATACACAAAAAGACAATTACAGTGTTGTGAGTGTGTCCAATTCATCACTATTACTCCTGCTTATATTTAAGTAAACGTTTTCCTCTGATTCACAATGCTGTGAAGTTCAAGTACATGAGAGAAGCTCATTAGGAGCTTTGGGTTGACAGAATGTAAATTGTGAAAAATGTGATGATTTTTCTGTTAGTAATCAAAGAACTGGAAATTTTGGAGGGAAAGATCATTTTTATTACATGAGTCTCTGACATCAACAGTGTGTCCTCCTGAAGGATCAGAGAGGGGGGGGAGCAGCTCCTGCTCCTCCCTGACTACAGCGCAGTTAAACCTGTGACCCTGACTACTAAATGCCACTTCTCATGCATCCAGGATGATCACAGACCTTGTGCACCAAAGTATCGCGCGCATACAAATGGCCATTTCCCCTCTTGGAATTGTCATTAATGAGGATAATTTGAAGTGAGGTTGACATGCAGCCCGGAGCCAAACCTTGTTGGTTCCAAACACTCCTGCTGCACAGACGCCTTTGAGCGCCCTCCAAACCATTTCCTCAAATTGGAGCTGTATCCTAAGAAAAAATGACACAATTACCACTTGGTCCTGGAGAGGCTCCATGCTGCATGATGAACGCCGCATACCGCTTTAAAGAGTCGGCTCTGTGACGTCCGGCGGCGGCGGCTGTGCTTTTCACACACTCGCTCGAATTGTCAGATTACTTTGTCCCTTCTTGCGCTTCCCATACTGCTCTCTGTCTTTATCTCATTCATCATGCCGGGTCTCTTCCCCACTTGTAAAGTGCTCCTTTCTTCAGTTTTCATGTGTTCCCTTTCTTGCCGTTCCCTGTGGTGTGATGTGATTAACTGTGGTGTGTTGGGTAGGCCCCTCCTTGGACTTACTTGGAAGAAAGCATGGCTCTGGTGGGTTTTTTGAGCTTGGATGAGCGCTGACTGGGTATCGGTTACCTCTGGCATGCTCCGGCTGCGTGGGCTCCCAGTGACCATGACGTCGATCCAAGACTGGTGGGAATCCGCCGCTTTGCCTCTTTCTCTGTATTTTCCACAATTGTTCTTTATGGACGAAGCCTTTTTTCCAACAGGTTTTTACCTTCTTATGTGTCATGGAACCCACTGTTAGTATATTATGACTGTATTTTCCCAACGTAAGAGTGTTATCAATACACCGGCCACAAATTGGGGGTGACACGAAGGCTGCGTGCTTTCCAGAAATCATCAGGCACACAGCAGCAGTTTCTGGTTTATTCATGGTTATAGCCCTGATTGGCAAGGTGACACGGACGAGGCAGTTGCATGGCAGACCATCTCTCGGTCTGGGCAAGAAGCACCCTCTCTCACCCTCTCCATCCCTCGCCTCGCTTCTAATCCTCATTGAGAGGGAGACTCGGGAAGCAGGAGAGGATGAGGAGGAGGGGAGCGACAAAACAGGCCAAAGGCTCCACTGACATCCATGGGAATCTGCGGATCCATTCAGTGGTAATTATCAGCATCAATGCAGAGAGGCAGTGGCAAGGCGAGGGGTGGGGGCAAGGGGGTGTGGGAGCGTTTTGGGGGTGGGGTTGGGCAGAATGAAGGGGGGGTGGGTGGGGAGTAGGGGGAGAGGGGCGGGGGATGAAGGGGGAGGGCAGGGGAGGGGAGGGGAGGGGAGGTCGGGTCTGTCCAGGATGGAAAAAAATGGTGAACCAGAGAAACCCAAAGGCAGTGCAAAGAAAGAGAGACAGAGAGAGACGGTGATGTTAGGAGCAGCGTGGGCTCACTTTCAATTATGGCGGAGACGGGAGCTTGACCTTCTGAGCGAGCGCATTTCATGCAGAGCGACACTTCTCATAATTTCACTTCTGGTCTCTGGGGAAGTGATTCTTAGAAGCTTAATATTTATAGCCAGACGAACAATACTCTGCATCATCGAAGGCATGGCAGGGGTCAACAGCATCTCATGTGTAATGCGTTGTATTTCACTTTAAAAGGCTGCCTTACATATTTTCTCATGCTTCAGAATTATTCACAGCTTTGTTAAATACTCACCAACTCCTCCAACGACAGTGTTCCTTAAAACAGCATCGTTTTGTCGATATGTGAGAAGGTAAACAAATTTGTGTGTTTTGATTTTTCTTGCCTGAGTGAAAGAAAGCCAGTGCAGTCCAGGATGACAGCCCTCTGCCCACCCTACCACCCTCACCCCCCCTCCACCCCCCCACCCCCCAACATCATACATCACTCTGACAGGCCGGTTCGCTCCTGGATACAGAATTCAGGCCGAGTGACCACCTCAAACGCGCCGGGTTGTCCCCGCTTGGTGAGAACGTCACTCGCAGCCCGCTAAACTGCGCGTTTGAACCTCTGCCAACCCGGCTGAGCCAAAACTGTCCAAAAGGGGAAATTATGACAAATGATTTTTTTTTTTATTCTGTCTCCCTTTTTTTTTTTACTGGGAACTCTCAAAAGTTTCCAGCAAGAGATTCACTGCAAGCAAGCTGCAACAGTCTGACCTTTCGCTGATTTGCGAAGAGGAAGAATCCCTTTCAAAGGGCACCGACTGAAATTTGGAGAGGTGCAGTTTCTCTGAAAGTGTGGCTGATTTCCTTTCTCGGAAGAGGAAAGGTCGAGTCAAAGGTCAGGTCAGCACTTGTCCTCTTCGTTGGAAAATGTCTGAGGACATTGTGGAGTGTACGCAGGGAAACACCGTCAGATAGAGACGTCTCATTAGGCCTCTCGTGGACTTAGACAGAGGCTGTCAGACTGTCAAATGCAGAGATAAACGATGTCTCAATGTGAAGCTTTCAGAGAGCGAGGTCCTAATTGTTTAGTAAAGTTGAACATTTTTTAGGCATCAAGACCCTGAAAACAAACAGATTAGATGACAGTTTGTTCACTTATGTGTGATATTTATTTTTAGTTTCTTTTTACAACACATGTTGTTACTTTCATATGTCAGAGATTCATATGTTTCTCACATCGATCTTTTTAGAGCTTCATCGAAAAATATGGAGATGATCATCTTCAAATTGCTTGTACGATATAAGTCATTGAATTATGTAAAACTGAAGAATTGAGGATAAAGATGAAGTGGAATTTTGTGAGTCAAAACAAAACCTTTAATTTTTTGGGAAACGGAAGTGAAATACGATGCCTGATAAAGGCAAATTGTATTTGTGTGTGTGTGTGTGTGTGTGTGTGTGTGTGTGTGTGTGTGTGTGTGTGTGTGTGTGTGTGTGTGT
>JAUESF010000064.1:5725317-5746761 GCA_032274765.1 Malacoctenus tetranemus
TGTCTTTGAGTCTCTCTCAGCGGCGGTACCTTCTCCCCGCCCCCCCCCCCCCTCCCTCTTCTCTTATACATCGCTGCCCTTCTCCGTCTGTTGTCGCCCAGCTTTCTTTCAGGGATCCACCATCCCAACACCTCATCATCTTTCAACCCCTTCTCGGAGAAGCAAGGGAACATATGTTATCTATATTAGGGTGAGATTCCTTAATACTCGTCCACGATTTTTCTCAAAATCCCATCCATGCATGCCGAACCCACTTTCCCACGCAGCGAAAAACCATTAGTGTGTCTTCATTTTGGCATTGCGAGATGGTGCTATGACGTGATACGCTAGCATAACAGCCGCTCTGCCAACGGGGCTGTATGTTAAAGCAAAGGGACTTTTAAACTTGAGTACCATTACACGTCACAGAAGGTTATTAACTTCTGGGCCAAACCTACAGCTCTCCGAGAAGGCGCGTCAGTCGGCATGTTGCTCCAGTCTCAAGTGAGTGCAAAGCATTTCGACGTCAAGTTCAGAGACAGACGTGGAGCCACAGAAATAAGCTCAGGCTGCGTATTCTCTGTGATGGGAGTGAGTGTGTGTGTCCCACCAGTGTTTTGGCAAAGATTCAAGAGGGCATACGCAGCTTTACGTAAAGGCATTCTGAGCTGCTCTCTGGTGGAAAAAAAGTTTGGAAAACTGCTCGCAGAGAAAGTGAACGAATAAGTTTAAAAAGCTGTCATTGGATAAGAGGGAGCTGGAACTCAAAATAAGATGATTTGAATATTGTCTTCTGATATTTGGTTTTTCCTGGCGTTGCCCAGTGCAACAACATGTGCCAGGCAATTGTAAACAGGAAAGAGGAGAACTTGAGATTTCCCTGTGTGTCTCCTCAGCAGTGACTTGCATACAGACGACTGTTCTGCTGCCACAGCTCAGTTACTGCCTGGGCAAGCTCCAAGGGCAATTTTCCTGTACTGCGCCGTGTTGAATGGTAATATCCCTCTGTTGTTCAAACTGTGTTGAACTTGATGGGACATGCATGGCGAGGGAACATATTGCTTGTCAGTCACACATTGCCTTGTTCTAACACCTTCACAGACACAAAGGTGCCATTATTGTTTCTATAATGCTCCCTCTTCTCAAGGTTTAATTCTTTATTTTACAGTGTGTGTGTGAGAGAGAGAGGGAGAGAGAGAGAGAGAGAGAGAGAGTGAGTAAGAGAGGGTAAGAGAGAGAGAGAGAGAAAAAAAACCTCACTTCCTGCATTAGTACGTGTCATGTTTCTGTCTCACACAAACAGCCCCTTGTCTTGCGGTGCAATTTACCTGTCCCATAGCCATAAGGGCTGTTGTTCCCCTTCGCTTCGTCAGGGCACGGAGCACAGTTCATGTGGAGGACAGGCTTATATAGATGTTGTCTTGGCGATTCACCGCTTGAGAATGCGACTGGATTCGAATTATGGGATGTCGCCGATGCCGGCGTTAAGGGAGCGCGCCGCTGCTCCTTGTTTTTCTAGTGACATGCGCGAATGGACGCTGTCTGAGGTTCTCATAGCCACGATTAGCATCTCGCCAGCATGGAGGAAAAACACACAAGTTTAAGGCTGCTAACATCGTCTTGTTGAGATAATGAAGGTACTTATTTGTTAAATCTGAAGGGCTACTGTGCACAGTCCAGTAAAGTGAGTATTGTGCTGCCTCGCCAGATCTGGTGCCACAGTTATGAGTACGTGAGCCCCACCCCGCACTGACTGCCTACTGTGTCGAAGGCCTCAGGCCAAGAGTAATGAAAAAGTGTATGAACATACACTGCTCAGACTTGTTTGGCCTGTCACTGTAGCTGGGGAGTATCAGCCCAAATGAACTGTCAGCAGCTCTGTATCCGACGTGCAGCGCGTATGTTTGCACACTCGCATGAATTGGCATGCGTGTGTGGAGGCTGTGTGACAGAGAAGCAGGCGAGTGATTAAGAGAAATTAAATCTGTGTGTGCGCAGTGTAAGAGCTTTGAACACTGGCACAACCCAGCGTGTGCTGCTTCTTATCTGTGAGTGTTTTGATAGCTGTGGCTGGATTCCACCAAGGTTTGCAAGCCTTGAAATGTCACCGTTTGATTGTGCATCACTTGAAAATCCCTTTTTTCCTGCGTGAACCATGAAGCTGTCATCCAACTACGTTTGTTGCGATCCTCACTCGTTACTTTATTATCCCTTTGCCTTGACGCACATGACCTCTCCGGAGGAGGTAATTAAAAATTAAAGGTGGAAAAGAATGAGGTGGAAGGACTTGGGTGGGGGCACCGAGGTTTCATAGTACACTACTGATTTGGGAATTTATTCAATAAATCACTGCGTGACAGATTTTCTCAGAAGCCCATTCTTGCACGTCGTACTGCTTGTAAATAGACGGGAGTTGTCAGAGTAGAACACAAAGTTGGACAGCTTTGTCGGAGGGAGATGGATTGAAACACGCCTTCCACTTTGATTCTCGAACAGTTCAAAGAGAGAGGGAGAGGGAGGGGGGGCGGCATTGTGGTGCAGTGGATTGTGCCGTCAAGCAACTGCAAGCTGCGTTTCCTCCTCCAAACCGGGGGTTTCAGCAGGCTGATGATTGAGCAACATCTGCATACATGTTGGAGGAATCAGAGGTGCTAAGGAACATAATCCATACTGAGCTTGTGCTTTTTGCTGCATCAGCCGCAGGCGTTAACCACATCAAACTTTAGCTGGTTTCCAGTTCATATTAACAAATCATCTACAATGTTTGAAGTTTGCAATAGGTTTAGTGACAGTGTAATGAAATTCCATGCATGACGGGAAGACTAAGCAAGAAGCTGAAGATGGATTGACTGTTTTCTGCAGACTTCTCAATTGGGCATAACATTTCCTCCCACTACTGTATTTACACATCTGACTGGCATGTGACAAATAACACACTAATATTTTCTGGTTCCCAATCTCTGCAGGTCACAGATAATGCCAAAAAACATACACTGACACAGTCTGTTAATCAGTAGTACAGTTAATCCTGACTATAGATGATGAATGTTAGCTGGAGAATAAAGCAAATCTATCAAAGTTTGATTTGGAAGCAAATAGCAACATTCGTCTTTTTGTTGGAGTTTAAATGACACGCAAAGTCCAATGTATTGATGCTGCACCATAACACTGGTAATTGGTTGCTTTTGTGTGCGACCCTTTTCCTCCAGTGATTGATGTGTGGTGAGGCCTCTCATTATATGCAGAGTGAAACACTGAAAAGTCACTTTGGACGTCATAAGCCAAAGGTTCCTGTCAGTAACTGTACTTCACTTGAGTTTTTTGGGCCCCGTTCCTCGGCCACATTTGTTTCTTGTTGCACGGAGTCCGTGCAAACAGGCCACTAATCAGAAAATCTGAGTCATGCACAACACACGAGCTTGACAGCTTGTGCCCAGTAAACTGCGCTGGGTGGGTGAAACTCATGAACCGGTCTGTGCTTTAGGGCCACGCTGGCTTTTAGGGCCGTACTCACACAAGTGTCCTGAGCCATTATTTGACTTGACATTACAGTGACTGACAGTGTTAATAGTGGGCTGTGCTTGCCAGCTTAACTGTACCATACGTGCTCAGCATATACTGTGTGCAGTTTTTCCTCCCTCATTGTTTGTCCAAGCTATTCTCCTTTTTTTTCTCAGTCTTTCGACTTGTGTGTTGCAAATGCAGTAATTATACACTGGGTTTTATCAGCATTTGCTAGAGATAGTAGCTCCGTCTTATGTTGGATAATAGGGGTTGTTATTAAGGCTTTCGGAAGACGCATCAGAGCCCTGCAGCATCAGGAAAACAGACTCTTCTACCTGCTGCTGCCTGTCTCGTTTTCTGAGAACTAATATAAGTGTACGAGTGTTGGAGTGCATTTATGAACCAAAGGGGCGTACAAGGAGAAAAAAAGAAAGAGAGGAAGGGAAGCAGAAACAAGAAGTCGTATTACAGGGGTAGTTTGACAAAGAAATGAGAATAGGGGTGGAGAGACTGAGTGATCCTAAATAGCGGGGTGGAAATTCTGCTCTGACACGGGCCTGTCAGCACTCCGAGCCGCCATATCCGAGCGCTGCCATCTCCATGGTGACGGCGAGCTGTTTTCTTTAATCACAGGCAACTGTGCGCCTGTGAGCGCCCGCGCGCTCGGAGGCACTCACTCAAAAGTTAACGACACCTGTCACGGAGGCCGTCACCTCCAGGACTGATGAGCTCAACAGCTTCCGCGCGGAAAGGCACGGGCTCACGGCGTGCGCTCGTGCACACGCGCGTTCCTCAAAGATGAGCGGAGTCTCGAGCGCAGTCAACATGTAAATCACACTGTTCACGAAAGAGGCCTGGAGGAAGAGGGAGTTGTGACAGGGAGTCTGTCTCCACTGACAAAACAAAAGCTGACGTCGTCGCCGTGGAACTCTGGAGAAAAGCGAGCGAGAGGAGCAATTTAGAGATATTGTTCATGGAGGGATGTTTGGGAGCCTGCATCTGATGCTATCTCCACCGTGTGATGGTATCTCACCTCGAGGTGGTGCTGGGCGCTGTGCGACGGGAGGGGGGGGGTGGGTGGGGGGGAGACTTGGTCATGTCTCATTGCTGTAATCCGGATAACATGCAGATGTTTACCGCAGGAGGCAGCTCGGGATCCCGGAGCTGTGCGCGCCCGTCTCCATTTTCTCGCGCTGCGATCTGAAGCTTTCTCGCTTCCGCCGCGTCGCTCTTACAGTCGAGTTTTGTTGTCTGTGACGAGACGACTGTGACAGCTGAGACATGAATTACTCACTTGCATATCAACTATGTTGTTATTATCAAGCATAAATCTTCTGCCGGCTGACTGCATGTGCGTCTTTGAGTCACAACCACGGTCGTAAAATGTGTTTCTTCATGTTCCTGTAAGTACATGTAAGTACACACACACACATACATGCGCGTGCACACACAAATCATAGATGGTGATTCTACTTATTAAGCCTGTGCACAGAAGGTGCTCATTAAAACTGAAATTGATACGGCTTCCTATCTCCAGTTGCTCAACGCCTTTGTTCGGTATGGGAATGGCCCTGTAACCCAGAGTGCTTGGCAGTGGTGCCGTGGCTCCTTTTGGCTCGGTGTGCTGTTGTGTCTTTGTCAATCACCTGCCCTGAGAGGAAATGGCTGTGTGGGACAGCAACATCCTGGCAAACACAAGAGGACAGCTGATACCATGGGAATAGAAAACTTGGGGCACCAATCGTGATGCATTGTGGAGTAATAACTGTAAAGTACCTCATGTGAGGCCGTTTTTCTCATGGAAAAAAGTTGTTTTTTTTTCTCGAAATTCAGACATTTATCTTGGATACATCGAAGTGGTGCCAGTTAAAAGTACATGTCTATGCTCGTACATCTGTATCTGTCACCTCATCAGTATCTGTGAAGCTATCACAACTACTTTGTCCCGTTGAGTTCAGAATAAGGACAGTGTGCATTCGCCAAACAATCCACATAAGGACATTTTCTTCGAGGAGATATAGTGACCTGGTTTATAACAAGCAGCCAGTGGCCAGTTAACAACTTAGCAGCTTGGCTGAAAAATACTTTCCAAATAATTTCTATAATAAAAAACATTCTGTTCTTGACTCAAGTGCAGCTCCTCAGAGCCTATACCTTAAGTGAATTCACTTATTAGGTTCTCGTACATCACGCAAACTCACTGATCTTTCCTTTACGATCGGAACTAGTCAGCAGGACTCCCCCCCCGCTTCAATGCAGCCCAGCCTTATAGTAGCCAAACATGAGGCTGGCTGAAGGAGAGCACGTTACGAGGACAATCCATGTAGTTTGTCATCATTTGAGGCAAAGCCGAGTCATGATCCTGTAATCACTCTGAGCCAATATAACAAAGAACAGACCTCGCAAGTAAATCTGATTCAAAGCAATTTGTTCGGTTATAGGGAGCTGGAAAGTGAAAACTGATACCCGGCGTGAGACCTTAGTTCCACTGCATTCAGGAAAGATCACTGGAAAGAAAACCCTCGTTCTGGCTATAGCTGTACGTTTCGTTTCTCCCATTGCACGCGCATCTGTCATGCTGTGCAGATATGATCAGTGAAGTGTCATACAGGGCAAGGACAGCAGCACAAACACATAATGCTGCAGTTACTTCTACTCTGAGGCCAACTAAGAGTGACCTACAGTGGAGCGAGCACGCACGCATGCAGAGAAATAGAAAACATCTTCAATACAGATTGTGATTCTAGTGTTTGGAAAGTAATTTTCCACCTGCTTTTGGTTAACTTCTGCTTCTGCTGCTTGAAAAATAAAATATACCCATGATGAGACTATTTATTCACAAATAAGTAGTTGTTTGTGCTTCAGCTGCATGGTTGTTGTTACAGAGAGCGAGCTGCTTGACAAATGATGACCAATGACCAATGAATGACAGGAATGAAGCGGTTGACCTGCATCCACGGGTCAAACATTGTGAACATTTGTGATTGAGATTGATTGATTGTCAGCAAGGATTGTCTTAAACCCTTTGTTAAGGTGGAAGTGTTAAGTGTAAAACAATTTATTACTAAGGAAGAACATACTTTGCTTTGATGCTAAATTGGATTTCATTGTGTCTGAAATTAAAGGTTTTTTCTTAGTTTTTTACACAACACCTCTCTCTGAAATAGAGAGTTAAACAGGCTTCTTCAATGCAGTTGTTAGCTGCGTTTCTCTTCTGAAACATACTGAGAAGGTATTATTTTGATTTGACTGTATCGTGTTCAGGCTCGCATTGTTTGTGTGTCGTTTCATGACATGTTCCAGGGAGCAGAGGCATTCTCAGCGTGATCGAATGTCTAATCTTCATGAGACTGTTTGACATCATTACTGTGGGCTAAACCCAGACATCATGCACTTTCGCTTCTCCCTGTGTTCTCATGTCTGTCTGACACCAGTGATATTATTCTGACATGTGCTTATTTCCCACCACCCTCAAAAGGGGAAGCTCTGTGTCTGCTGCGTGTAAATACACCTTCCACTTTTCATTTCCCTCGCGTTGTGACGTAGTGAAGGCGGCGACTTATTCGTGTGTTGTGTTCTCTTATAGCCTCTGCGGCTTGTGCTTCGCTTTTCTCCAGAGCTGGTCGGGAATGTCCTGCGGCTTTGAGGGGTGCAGTCCTGTTGCCACATCCCAGCTCGTTCTGGGAGCGGGATTCACCTTCTGCCTCAGCATGCTTACGTCGTTGTTGTTCCCTCGTGCAAGCTGCTACTCTGCATGTTTTTACACCCGAGGAGCATTAAAAAAAAAATTCCCTTTTGTTTTCAAACATTGCATTAAAGTTTTTACGTATTTGGATGAAAGGTCAGGTTATCAACAAGAACAGAAGTGGGGAGAAAAAAGTCCCTCAAGCTCTCCTTCAAACTACTGAGATTAAATGAGACATCAAAGGTCAAAATGATGGAAATTCCAAAATGACCTGTTTGTGTGTTTTTCTTTTTCTTTGTAAATACAAATACACAATTGAACCATCATTTACTTGTAACTTGACCAGGCACATATGCAGAGAAGCACGCAGACAGGCACAAAACAAGAAGTATTTAAGTCGCTGCTCCAGAAGGCAAATTTATGGTGAGAACCCAGCAGAGAGCAAACAAGCAGAAGGGTAGGATGCTTCATGAATACCAATTATGGTGCTTTGAGCCAAACGGCGACTCCGTCCGACTGCTGTGGTTGTTTCAAGAGAAGCATAACAATCTTACGGCCACTTTTTACTGCTTCTGTTGGTAATATTTGTATATTATTGCCTTTTAAAAAATGAATCCATTTGCAAAAAAAAAGGTTCGAGTGGATGGAAAGTGTGAAAAATGGAAAGGGACAATAACAGCCTGAATCTAGAGCCAGAAACCTGACATTAACTAGCCTGAATAGCTCATATTTGCCATGTACTTATCTCAATCCTGCGTCTTTATGATGGTGTGTGTTCGTATGCGTCACAAGAACTCGAAGAGGTCGCCTCAGGGGAAAAAAAAACACTTTCTGGTTTCCCCATAAATAATCTGTCACGTATTTTCTTGTTTTTTGTTTTTTTTACATAATCCTATGACCCCGGGGACGTGATGAGTCGGGATTAATGATAATGGATGTGCTGGATATGCCCATTGCTTCCATGTTGCAAAGCCCGAATATAAGAAGTGGGTCAACTGCCAAGAGGAGGTGATTAGGGTTCGTCTGTATGACAGACACCCAAAGCCTGACAAAGAGGGGTGAACTTAACTCTGGCGCCTTATATTTCAAGGTGAAAGATGGAGGCAAACCACCCAAAAAGCCGGCGAGCCAGTCTGAGCCGAGCACTCTTTACCCGTTTCCACACCCATGACCTTTACCTCTGCAGTGATCCAGAGCGAAAACTTCCACAGTGGACCAATCATGTTGAATTTCGTTAATGACTGCTCAACCTTTTATTGACGAACAATATTCTGATGGCTCAAAATTGAGGGCCAAGCCTTGCAAAGTCAAACACCAGTCCACGAGGAAGTGCTGCCTGTGGAGTAGGTGATACAGGGTGAGTCACATGACTCGAAGGCTTCACTGGCGCTTCTTCTTATTGGTTTTCTTACGTTGAAAGAAAAAGAATGACTTAATATGTCCAGTGGAAGCCAGCCGGCCCTCGGCTGCAACTGGCATCGCCACTCTTGGCTCTGTGTGTGCTGGGTTGGCTGCAGCTGGCTGCAGCTGCCAGACAGCTATGTCTCGAGCAAGCAACAGACTGAGTGATGAGTATAAACAAAATCAGCCCCGAGTGTTTGGAGGCAACATCTATATTACGGGGATGTTGCAAGAATTTACTCTGCACGTGTTGGTGGAAACAAACAATGAATTACTATTTGTGAGCTTTGATTTTAGTGAATTACATGCTCCTTGCTAAACCAATCGGACAAATGGCTTGCAGTGAAGTGTCATAGTATTGGCAGGGAATGCAGTTTCATCATAACTAGTGCAGGTTTGCAGGATTGTCCTCCGTGATCCAAGTGCAGCTCAGCGTTTTATCATCTTTTATCACCTGTGCACGACGACTAGATGACATTGGCTTGATAGCCTAACGGCTCCTTTCTGCTGTTGCTCTGCCTGTAATATAAAGCAGTTGAGGGAGTTGCCACTAAAGCAGGGCCTGGCTGCCTTGCCAGTATGAAACAGGCAGCTCCTGCCCATATGTCCCTTTCCTAATCTGTTGCCCCTCTCCCTGCCTGCCATGTCCCCACCCTCACCTCTTTTTCAGCCAGACCTGATCCATTAATGACATCCACTTTTGGAGGCGGTCGGAGGGATCCTTTTATGTGGCAGCGATAAAATAGCTTTTTGCCTGCGCTTACCGATGGCGGCGCTCTGGGCAGTAGACCATTACAGGAAAATAAACCTAATTATTTTCCTCGCTGCTGCAAACTGCGGCCTCCGGTCTCCAGCTGCAAACTCAGACTCCATCATCGCCTTCTGAGCCTTCTGCTTCTCCCACAACTGTCTCACTAATTCTGAGATTTAGGCCTGTTCACTTGCCTGGAAATACATTTTGAAGACTAAGTATTTTTCTTATGTCCTTTTTTGTGCCATAATGTGTTTCCTTTAGCTGCAAACTCCTGTTAAACTGCTCTCGAAAGCATAATCAAGGGCTGTATCTGGAATTTCTTAATCTAATAATTCCTTCTTAGATGGGAATACGTATGCAAATATGCTTGTAGGGGTTGCATAAAAGGGGGAAAAATGGTGTAAGTCTGAAATGCTGCAAACATAAACCATATGTGGTTCTTTCTTTGTCCATAAATGTAGTCAGATGGCTTTGTTCTTGCACTGCCCCCTAGGAGAGGGTTCTGCTCAGCCCAGGTTCCTTCAGGCAGCCACAGATCTCTCCAGCTTGCATGGGCCTTGTTTCCAGGAAGATCCTCCTCCTGGTGTCCCCAGCCAGATAAGGATGGCGTGTGTGTGTATGTGTTTGTGTGGGTCGTGGCGGGGAGGATAGAATAACTCAGTGAAATATCTGTGACCAAGTCCAGAATAACTGCATTATGAAGGGGAGGTGGACCGGAGGAGCCAGAAGGCACAAGAAGCCGCAGTTACAGAAGGGAAAATGGATAGGAAATAGATGTAAATCCACTGCAAGATATTGTGCGTCTGATCCCAGAAGCCGCGAGGAGACCGGGTGGCCGGCTGTGAAGGTCTGACCACGGAGGAAGCATCCCTCACAGTGGGTAACAGGGCTCATTGCTGGCATCTCGTGTACCGCTGGGAAAGTGACAATGGCGAAAAAAAGCATTGCTCGTAGGTCTCGATAATGCCAATAATAATTGCTTTGCACTCTGTCTAGACGGGGAACGGTTAAATTGGGTGTGTGAGGGTGTTTGGGTGCAGGGGGGCGACCACTACTGGAATGGGTGAGTAAAGTGAGCATTCTATTGAGGTCTTAGTTTGGCTAATCTCCCCCATGTGACAGCACAGCCAGATTTGCTGCCATGGAATGCCACAGGCTGTTGTGCTGAGGACAAAAAGAGACAGAGGCTTAAGCTGCAGGGGGGCAACACTCCGTGGTCCTGGAGAGCAGCGCAGCAATGCCAAGAGAGACAGAAAAAAAATGTTCTCAGGGTTTCCACACACCCCCTTCCTCTCCCACCCTCCACTGCCCCCAGTATCCCTCCACCTCCAACAGTCAGGAGCAGCAGCACTCGCTCACCACCAACCATGACACACGTGCACACACATGCGCGTGGTTCTCACCCGCTGAAGGAAGATGGTCCGAGGTGTTTTGGGCAGTGTCTCGCACACGTTGGACCCCCGCGCTTTCTCTCTCTCTCCCTCCTCTCGCCTCCTGTGCCTCACAGTGGTTCCTGTCTCTAACCACAGTTTGGGACGACATCTGGTCTACAGCCGTAGAGGCTTCCCATGAATCTCAGAACCGTGGCGGGGACAAACAGTACAGATCCTCAGGGTGGATTGTTCATCTACCCAGCAATGAGTGTTTTTGTGACTTCCTCATTTGTGGGTGCACATTATCTCAGGGAGGGAGAAACCAGCAGCAATTGCCTCAATTTTCAACCTGCACTTTGCACAGTCATCGCGGCAATCAGTTGTTTTGCTAGTTCGTTGAGAATGGTTCCACTTGAACTCACCGTTATCCAATCATCTTCCCAGGAATCTGGACTTTATCTGGCATCAACAGTCCAATAATAAACATTGGGGGGTATAACAGGCTAGACTCATTTAAAGGGTGTTAAAGCCATTGATTGCCTCATAGATATGCATGTGGTACCTTTGGACACTGTAATAGGAGCACAGGTAAAGTACTGATGGATCAAACGGGAATACTGTTTGCGATTTTCTACAATTAAACAATATCGAAGTTGAATCATACTTTTTTTCCATTTAGATGCTCTTTGTAGTTTTACTATTTAGCCTTTCTCAAACCTCACCAACTATTTCAGGTGCCTAAAAACAACTTCACAGCAAATGGCGCCTTAAAAAATACACAGCATTTCTGCATTCAATGTTCTGGAACTTAATTGGATCTCCAACATTTCATGGCATGACCCCTCGCTCAAGTTGAGGAGGCTGATCAATGCAGGCGCACCATGTTAATTGTTCTCTAATGTTAAGATGCAAGCCCGCTGAACAGGCTTTCCTTGTGTATAAAACAAAGATCTTGTAGGTTGTTTGAGGCTTAGACAAAATGATATGCTCCCAGGCAATATAAATGACCTGTGTCACAGATTCAAAGACTCAGCCTCAATCCTCTAACCCAGCCAGCCCTTCACAACCCAGCCAAATCCCCCAGAGTCCCAGATCTGCAGTCTGGGCCGGACGTGAGAATCCTTGTCTCGTTTGGGTGAGGACATGCAGCTCTGTCAGTGTCAACTCCTCCCCTTTCTCCCCTCTTGCCCCCCTTCGATGCTTTAATTAAAGAAATAATCAGAATTTGCATCACAATGGCGCCCAGAGCTCTTACCATTAGTGGCCCGTTTGCCATCAGAAGTCTAATGAAAATATAACATCACCTAAGCCCTCCTTCACAGATTCTAAGATTAGCCATAGCGAAGTATAAGAGAAAGCTTGGACCTTGAGTTGGTTTAATTCTTTTGTATGATAAGCATCAGCCCCCTAAATCCGGCCCAGCCAAATCCTCTTGAGAGGGCTAAGTGGCAGAGCTGAGAGACGAGAGGAGAGGAAGGGAGGGAAGAGGAGAGAGAGGGAGAGAGAGGATGGGGAGCCAACGGGGGACCCGAGCGGAGAAGAGGAGAGGAAAAGGAAAAGAGGATCGGCAAACGAGGCATCGATACTATGCTCAGGTCGGATAGGCCTCTCCTCCCCTCGCCTGCCTCCGCCCCAGAACCCACCCACCCCCGCCCTCCTCCCTCCCCCCAGCTGTCCCGGCCCACAATAGGCTGAGCATCTTTTGTGGCATTAACGGTTTGTAAGAGCAGGAGAACAATGTATGAGAAGTGAGGAGCGCAGGGTTCCCACACACAGGGCCGACATGTCCTCGCACCCCCACCCGGCCGCCGCTCAAAGACGGCAACCTGCACACAGCTGATCACGGCCGCCCCCCCTGCTGTGCCCCCTCACCCCTTCGCTGTCCTCCACATGCGTGTACAAACACACATAACACACCCTCACAAAGCCATCCACTCGCAGACACATAAATATACATTGCTTGTTCGACACAGATATTTGCTCATGTTTAATGCATGAGGAAGAATTTATGATACGGGCCGTAGTTGTTGATACAGCGGCGTGCCTGTACATGCACCAACACTCGCACATTTAGTTTAATTGCCTGCTGAGGCCACGGAGGGCTGGGGAAAATCCTTTTGTTGCATGATGTGTGAGGGTTTGTCTGGGATCTTGATTAATTTGTACTGTCATATGTGGGAGGGAGGGGTCTTTCACTGGGGGGGGGGGGCTGCCGGGTGGGAATGCCACTTATCCAACTTTAGGTTCCCTCCTGTCAAGGAGACTGACGGCAAACTTGGAGTCTGGTGCGGACGAATTAAATGATGGTGCAAATATTGGCTGAGACCTTGTTGGGGTTTTTTTCACATGCATGAAGTGTTTAATTTTATTTCCCTCACTACATGATTTATTTCCCCTCATTGGGATTAGAACTTTGCTGCATTTTTGCATTGTTATTTTCGATTGTTTCTTTCATTCGTGAGTTTGTTTTGAGTGCGTGCAGAAGACTGACTGTGTGTTACCATAAGCCGTCCGATACAGCGCCACTGTCGCAAATTACTTCTGCTGTTCGGAAATATCATTTTTTTGACAGTAATAATTATAGTTGAGCCGCGTAACAATCACACACTTTGAAATATGGTTTAATCCATCAGACTTCAAGTGCAATAAAAAGAGATTTTGGTGACTGAATACATTTGTCAATCACTTCATTTTTCTTGCCGCTGTGACTCATGCCAAGTGTGTGTGTGTGTGTGTGTGTGTGTATGCACGCCTGCAAGTGCATGTGTGTATGAATAGATGAATCCCTTTAATTTGCACTGAACCGGAACATTTAGTCTAATAGCTCAACATGCCACTGTCAGCTGCTGCATCGTTAACCCCTAAATCGCGCTCTTCCCTCAGGGCTGTGGTTAACTTGCACGAGCTGCAGAAACGTGCAAAATATGGTTTGCAAGTGTGCGCATGCCATCTGTTAGAGTGTCCTTCAGTGTGTCCTTGTCAGAGTGTCACAGTGACAATTGTGGACAAACGTGGTTCCCCCCCCCCTCCCTCTCCCCGCTGCTCTCCCTTCGCTCTCCTACCCTCCGCCGTCCAAATTTGCTGTGTGTGGCACTCAGCGGATTCCCACACTCCACTGCTCTTGTGCTGTCAGGCCCAATCAGAGGCCGGATCTGTATTGATTTTCAGCCACCTGTGCCAGGCGCCTTGCTGCTGCAAGGGCTCCCCGCTCCCTTCCTCCTTTTTGCTCTCCTTCACTGCCCCGAGTCCGCCACTGTCTCCTGGGGCAACTGACGCACAGTGTGCAGTGCAGTCCATTTGTCACCAATTGTCAGCGTTTAATGGGGCAATGATGTGTGGCGAGATGGGGACGGGAGGGGAAGGGGGGGAGAGGAAGTGGGATAGAAACGTGGGATGTGGGGGCAGGTGGAAGGGGTGAAAGAGCTCCCTCCAATGGAATGACAAACGCATCCCACCGTGCAAGCCCCCTTGCGATGAGCAGCCTCTATACTGCAGCTATGCCTGCTTGCAACAGTGACATCCCCCTTTGTTCCATTTAGTAGAGACGAAGGAAGTTCTCTCAATCAGGTAGACTCACTGCCTTCCTGCACGTGTGTGATCAAGCCCCCCGCTGTCTCCTTCATTCACTTCAAAGGGGGAAATTTTAGGCTACTGCCCTCATTAAACACTTCAAGTTATCGTACCTTGATGTGATTTTCAACATGAAACGACCGAGTTGTCCCGGGAATCCACT
This sequence comes from Malacoctenus tetranemus, assembly GCA_032274765.1. NCBI lineage: Eukaryota > Metazoa > Chordata > Actinopteri > Blenniiformes > Labrisomidae > Malacoctenus > Malacoctenus tetranemus. The sequence continues at coordinate 5,739,747 of JAUESF010000064.1, forward strand.
AGATTGCTCAGGGACCGTACGTGTTAGCACAGAGAGTGCGTGAGTAAGTGAGTCTGATGTCCTTGTTTGTTTTTCCCTAATAACCAGAGACTTTTTAAGAATGTCAAGGGCTGGATGTCGTTAGCAGGGTGCGGCCGGTCCCTAGCGAGACGGGGCCCGAGTTCAGCTTACTCACTTCCAGCTCTGAGTCAACACAGAAGGGGCAGTTTTCTGCCATCACATCCCATCGTTAAGCCGGGGACCCTGAAGTGCGCCAGGAGAGAGTGAGAGGTGCCCCAGTAGGAGAGGAGATAGCAGTGTCTTATAATGGATCTGTTTTCATTCCAGGGGAAGTGGTTATTTAAGTAGACTATGGGGAGAGCCCCCTTCTCCAAACATCCACAGTGGGGTTTATACTCCGAGGGTGAAATGATGTTTTGAATAGAGGTGAGGCTATCAGGGAGACAGAGGAGGGGGAGTGAGACTACTGCAGGTCAGTCTGTACAAGCCCTGTTAATAGCGGTCCAAATGAAAATACCGAATTTTATATTTGTTCGGCACATTTCAGTGGTGCTGTGATATTACTGACCCGTTTCCATGGCAATTTTTACAAACAGACCAACGCACCTTTCTGAGTAAGCTGGCTGAAAAACTGACTCCTGGCAGGGTTTTCTTCTTCTTCTTTTTGCTGAAGCAGGAAGTTGTAAGTGCTGGTACCAGTTTTAATTCCCGCTTCCAGGATTTGGTTTGGCAGTGAAACTTTAGAGACTTTATGCCTCCACCTTTTTTTCGAAATTATTTGACACCTTCCTCGGTCCAAGGTTGACAAAGAAGCTCAGATTCTCTAAGGATACCGTCTGAATGTGACACCTTGATATTTTCTCCAATTTTCTGCAGCAAACTCAGATGAAACACTTCTGATATACATTTCACACAAATGGCCCTCTTCATGGGTTGCCAGGTAAAATGTGTGTGACTTGGCCTTGACTTTAGGAGCCTCCAACAATTATGAAAATATGATTGGCGTAATTTTTAACAGAGCTTTGTGTGTATTTATGTGGATGTATGAAGGCTCGGGTGGAAATGGGGGTGTTTTTGGAAGGCTGCTGCTCTGCTTGGTGTCGCCATGCAGCCTGCCTTAATAGCTGTTCAGTGGGGGGGTAGGGGGTGGGAGGGGGGGTTGTCCTGATTGCCCAAGCGCCTTTCGTCTGCTCTCCTCCTGAGCTGCAATGCCAAAGAACGAGTCCTGGGACACGTTTCGGGGGATCAGCTTATGTAAATACCCACTGACCATTCCTGGGTCCATATGGAAGAGATCATCGCCGAGAGAGCAGTATGATGCCTGTCATTGAGGGGCTATAGGATCACACACATCCCCACCCATTCCCCGAAATATCTCGCCAGTCCTCTCCCTCCCCTGGGCAGCCCCCCCTCTACAAAATACACTCAGATCTGTCAACAAGACTGGCAACCTGGCAAGCGCTCCTCCAGATAGCTGACAGAACCTCTGGCCTCCCAGGATTGGCTGTTGGATGCAATGAGGACAGTTACTGGACTTTTAGGGCCACTTTGAATAAATTGAACCTGTCACCAATAATCACATTCATAAAACATTCGAGACACAGTCCACATAGTCTGTTCTGTGTGTTGTAGCAGGTATTATGGAGGCGATCGCTGCTGGTTTGTAAGAGGCCTTTCACGTTCAGTCTGCTCATGCACAAGTACATCAGTTCCCACGCTGAGCACTGCCAAAGCAGACAGTAACTCTTGATTACCATCGGGATGACATAGTTGTCACAATGATGGCAGCATGACACAATCATCTCGCAGGGCGTAACACTGAGGAAAGTCAGCGGTTCTGTAGGTGTGCTGCTTGTTGTGTTAAAGTGACTTCATTTTTTGAGTCGCAATATTGTACTTGGGAGATATTTACTGCTGTCGGACTTGAAGTACCTCCCTTTCTTGCCAATTCTATGTGTCCCTGTGTTTGTTTTTATTCAGCCGGGTGAGTGCCGGCACGATGCAAGAACTTTCTTTTCACAATGCAAATAATTTTGAACTCATCAGCAAATTTACATGTTGATTATGTCAGTTTAAATAGCACCTCTCAGTTTTATGTCAAATGGATTTGAGCTCTCTAATGCACTTAACAGCAGCCCAAGAAGCTTTTAGTAGCCCTGTTGCTGAACTCCCTCTACAATGTAGTTTGGATACTTTTATGTTTTAAAGAGCTTATATCGATGCACATTTGTAGTTTTTACCCCACTCAGGGATCGGGCCCTTAAAGCACTGTCTGTCATCTGATTTTAACAAACGCTGTCAAAGAAAAAGATGAATCCACAGCATCCGATGACCTGCGTCCTGAAGTGTAGAGGTTAATGAGACGCGTTGTAATTACTGTGCTGAGGACCTGCTTCTTTCCATCATGGATGACTGGCTTGGGATTAACTCATTACCCCCTGTTCTGACCATGCAATTAGGCCTTGAACCACAATTAAGTCTCCATGTTACGCCTCACTAGCCACTAGGCCCAGTGATCGCTGCCAGCGCAACATTGCTGCTACCTCTTATCTCATTCTGTGGATGATTGCTGAGCTATGGCTTGTAATTGTAATGACAGCTATTGTTTCTGCTCGTCCTAGCCGGTGTATGGTATCGATTAGATCGGCTGTGCGCTCCAGCTCGTGGAGCATGTTGACTGACTCGCACAGATGCCGAGGTTACAGGTTGTCTGCGGCCGCTGTCGGCCGCGTTTTTGGGCCTCGCGGGGTCGTTCCAATGTCTGCCAGGGTGGCCCGCGAACAATGCTGCCCATCTGGAAGCAGCTCCCCTCAGCTCAGGATGATCTGATGGATGGGGAGATTTCTGCAGGATGTCCAGCTGAGCCCGCCAACAGAGACCCAATCAATCACCCCTCCTCCTGTCCTCACTGACGGGCACCCACCCCAACTAAGACCTTCAGGTCAAGGGTTCTGTCAAGGCACCTCCAGCTCCTTACATCCACCCCTTGACCACGGGCAAATTAATTTGATCACTTTAAGTGTGCCTCTCTGGTTAAAGTGTCCATTGTCCATTAACTTGTCCTGTCCTCAAGACGTTCATGTCCCGCCGTGGTTGTTGTATGTTTTGCTTTGTTAACCTCTCTGACAGATTCCTCGGCTTCAGGTTTCAAAAAGTAGTCCACTCTTACAGTCTCTGTAAAAGCAAACAACAAAGTAAATCAGATTAAATTGTCACAGAAGACTATGAGATAAGATGAAATGTTCCAAGATTTCACTGCACTAATGGGAGCCATAAAAATAGTTTTCTTGCTGGAGAAACTGGACGTCATGACGCTGTATCATTTACGGAAGCTATGGACTGGAAAGTCTTTGATTTACTATCAATATGTGTTCTAAATCAGATTACTGTGACAGTTTCACAATCTTTTATCTTGTCAGAACTTCAGAGCAAACTGTTAGGCGAAAGCATTTCGTCCAACCAATCCCCTGTGCTGTGATTGATGGGCTCTCAGCCTGATTTCCCTTCGCTCTGGAGACTCCACTTGTCAAGAGACTTCTCAGGTTTCTGGCAGGGGTCCTCTGCCGCTTGTTCTGAGACATGTGCAAACCCACTCGCACTGTAGAAGAGTGGTGACTGATTAATGAGGGTAATATTTTTATGTATTTATACCTTGACAGCATTATTAGTGACAGCATGGAATCGCTGTGGCGTCTTATCACCTCGGTTGCTTTTTATGCGCTGAGGAATCAACATAAACACTGAGGAAAGAGAAAATTTGACAGAGCTGATTTGGCGAGGAGATATTTTCTTTCTTTTTTGCTGTCACTTGGCCGGTCTCGGTACTTGTCAGTCATAATGACAAATGGCAGCGCCTGATGAAACAGGCTGGTTACATCATCACTTCCCTAATGAGGAAGCTCACAGCAGGAGGGGAGAACAGAGAGCGAGACAGGCAGAGAAAAAGAGGGAGAGGGGGAGAGAACGAGAGAGAGGACTGCATTCCAGTTGCCAAATATCTATGATTGCCCAAAGATTTTCTGTTTACCAATGAAACGATCTTAGGTTTGACTTGGAAGACTGACACTGTAATCAGCCATTTAAAGGAAGTGTATCGCAGTTAATTGCTTTTATTTTGGAATCCAACTCGCCATCGCATGAGAGAGCTTCTCTGTCCTGATCATCTAAGCCTACCTACGACAGACATTTGAGCTAAACCATCTGTACTCTTACTTGGAATCAACCCGTGGAAAACCCAGTGACAGTGTACATTTATACAGTAGCCTTTCACAACTCTTCGCAGCAGGGACGGAGCAAAATAGAGTTGCTAAGATAAACTGCACATACTAAATATTACTTGGTGTGAATATAGAGTTGTAGCAGCAGCAGCAGCAGTGGGACCAAACGACATTCCCAGTGCGCCTGTGTCTCTGGACTCGCCCGGGGAATGTGGCTCTGGACTTGGCGCTGGAGTCCGAGGGGGAGATTATCTGGCCTGTCTGCCTTCAGGAGCTCTCAGGGTTTGTGTCTTTGTGCAGCTTTCGCGCTGGCTGGGAGTGCGCCCACCGAGAGAGGGGAAATGTGTTTGACATACGCTCAGCGCACACGGTCGGGGAGGCTGGAACAGCAGGATACGATTAATGACCACAGAATCAGATTGTTACAATATGGCTTCCCTCACCCCCACCTTCTTCACCATGGGGCTGTCATATTTCACAGACTTGCCTGCTTGTGTGTGTGTTTGTAGTGTTTTTGTGTGCGCGCTTTAGTTGGGAAGGGGCCCTTTTATCCTCTCTTTTTGTTGTCTCTCTCTCTCTCTCTCTCTCTCTCTCTCTGTCCTCTCTGTATTTCTTTGTTGATGTGGGTCATTGATATGCAACAGTGCATTCTTGGATCTTACAGGAGACGCTTTTCTTGTGATTATTGTGGAGTTTTTAGCTTATTAGACAGGGAGACAACCAGTCTTTTGACCTATGTTATCAAGTTGGTCGGACAGTTTACAGAGATCATGACTTTCTAAAACTAAATTATTACTTCCAAGAAAAATAATGAATAACTTTTGGTGAGTTTTTCAGCATTAGAGTTGAGGAACTGTGGAGGAACAAGTTTCCTTCTTAACCTCTTGCACAATCTCGTATGTTTCTGAATCCGCAGTAGTGAGGTTATGTTTAGTATCCTTCATGGTTGGAGTAAATGATAGCAGTAAAAAGCAAAACAAAACAAAAAGAGCGCAGCTTCGCCGCTGGCAACAAAACATTTTCAAAATTGGGATTATGCGGGGGGAAACCTCAGGACGAAAAATCTGGAGGCCAAATGTTGCCAGATTGTTGTCGTGGTTAGGAGGCTCCTTTGAGTGATCATCAGGGCTTTGGGGTCAGTGCCTGGAGCACAAAGGGCCACATGGGGCATGGATGTGCAGTGGTAGAGAGCACAAGAGGAAGGAGTGGGGGGGAGGGAAGAAACCTTAACAAGGTGTCAAACAGGCCTGTTGGATCTTTGCACATGAGCACACGCATAACTGGACCTGCGCTGTGATGTTTGTTGACACGTCTGGGAGAGAATCTTGAAGTTTTCACAGCTATCATAAATCAGGAGAGGGCATGATTTTTCCCAGGGTTAGGAGCCTCGTCTCGCTCGCGATTGGCTCAAGCCAACGGGCCATCACGGCCCATCAACTCCAGCGGGCTTCATTGTCAAGGCAACCAGGGATAATACACTCAGGAGAAATGCTCCTCTACAGTTTGAGTCCCGAGATTTTCACTGGAAGGTTTAAAGACAACAACCCCCCCAAAAAAGAAAACGTTTGCATGAAATCTGACCATTACAACATGCTCCCTCGCACTGGGGAAGTTGGTTTTACTGCGAAGCAAAATGTCTGCATCCTGATTCTTCCTTTCCTGATGTATACTTGGAATTTCACAGCAAGTTACAGAAAGTGACCTGAGGAGAGGGGAAAAAAAAGAGGGGGGGCTGAAAAAGAAGGAGAGGCTCTGGATGTACTGTCTTGCAGCCTTTGGCTCGGTACCTGGGCATCGCACTCACTCAGTATGAAAAATCCCACTCTGAGACCCTGCTCTAAAGCGAGGGATTCAGATTTCTCCTTCATCTAGCCCACGTCAAAGAGACACTTAACTGGCACCTTCTCCACCCATTTTTTTTTTCCACAGTCGTCTTCTCCAGATGCATTGGCTTCTCCCCCACTGCTTTTATAACATGACAGAGACACAGAAACACAAGTCCAAATGCGGTTAGCATCCCTCTTTAAACAAGTTTAGTAGCAATGTTGTTTTTTTATGCATGAAACATGTGGCAGGCCTCATCGCCTTCACCATGTGCTCACCACACACACCTGTTTCCCCCAGCTGCTGCTGCTGCTGTTGCTGCTGCTGCTGCTGCTGCAAGGCACTCTGGGACATGGTAATTTCATGTTTTTAAGCCTCTGGTGAAGGGGGAAGGGGGAGGGGGTGGTGGCACTGGAAAAGGATTCTTTGGGTTGTGTTGGAAACACAGCTGCCACATTAGGAACAGTTTTGAGTTGCAGCTAATGTGGGCAGGAGTCGCGCTAACAGACTGCGCGTCACGGACGATGAATATTAGACGGATGAAACGGTCCGGAGGGAACAGGTATCTGTAAAAGTAACGGTTTCACCCTGAAATAAGCGCACGTAAAAGCTCCCCACAGAGAGTCCCCTTGCACCTTGTTGTAAACTATCCCCCTTCTGCACAAAATGAGATGAAAACTGCTGATGCTTCAGGGCTAGTTGGAAAGCACTAAACTGCCTGTGGAGAAAATAATAGGGGCGCACAGCAGAACAAACCGGAGCCTCATCCAACCCCCCCACCCCCGCCCACCCCACCACACCCCACCACCACCACACACATCACAGAGCTGCTACCAATTAATGTGCTGAAGAGGCTGCACACAAACCTTTGTGAAAGCTGCAGGACAGACACAGTTGTGCAATCTCTCTCTCTCTCTCTCTCTCTCTCTCTCTCTCTCTCTCTCTCTCTCTCTCTCTCTCTCTCTCTCTCTCTC
>JAUESF010000064.1:5760976-5780816 GCA_032274765.1 Malacoctenus tetranemus
TGCTCGCCCCCTCCTGCTGCTCCTCCTCCTCCCCCCAGGGTAGTCAGAGAATGCTGCTGCTGCTGCTGCTGCTGCTGTTTGGATATCCAGCATCCGGTGGCCTGGCTGACTGAGGAGCCACTGAGGCCGTAGCTGCTGGCGTAGCCGGCCTGGCCCGCGCCTGCGACGGCGGCGTGGCTGTGAGGTGGCAGGTACTGATCGAACTCGTCGACGTCGAAGCTGCCGATGTTGGAGATGACGTCGCTGCTCAGCTCGCCAATGTCCACTGCACCAAAGTCGATGTGGCGACTCGTGCCGTCCGGCATGGTGCGACCCTCGCGCTTCAGGTCAGCTTTGCTGGATGGGAGGTCGGTCTTGGGGGTGGTGGGAGGAGTTGGGGGTCCCTGGGACTGACCTGGATGGAGGGAGGAAAGAGAGAAATTTAAGTTAGTAATTGAATGACCAAATGCAAGATTTATTACATCACTCCATACAATGCATCAGTTGGAATGTAAACGTATGTGTGAGGGGTGTATTTGCACAACACTGACAGGTGTATTTGCCTGATGGCTCATAAAAAGGTGAATCATTAACTATTAATCTGTAACAGTTTTGTCTCAGTGCTGTTAGTTGCTGAAGGAGTAAATACCTACAAAGAGATCAGATATGACACCTCCAGAAGAAAGTGGGTAACTACAAATAAATGTCTCTTTCTGAGTATTAATTGTTGAGTGTCTCACCTGAGTGTTCTCCTGGTGAGTGCACCTCGCCCATGCTGGACGCAGGAGAGTCGGCCTGTTGCAGCGCCTTGAAGATGGCGTTGGGGGAGATGTGGGTTTGCTCTCCGTCCTCGGCTCCTTCGCTCTGGCCGTTTTTGACCGACTTCCTGCGCCTCGGCTGGTACTTGTAGTCGGGGTAGTCCTTTTTGTGTTGCACCCGCAGTCGCTCAGCCTCCTCCACGAACGGACGCTTCTCCACCTCGTTGAGCAGCCTGGAAACACCACAGTAAATCACACGTCGTCATAAAATTGTATCGGCGAAAATAAGATAAGATTTATTTATGTAGGAGAAAATAAAGGAAAATGAATGCAAGAAGTGAGTTCGTGAATCGTGCCGGGAGTCGATATATTATTTGTGCTTCTAACTTTTTGGCTTTGACCAAATAAAATGTATGTGAAATTCAAATAAGGAACACGAAATCACATTAAGTACAAATAAGCATTAGTTTCGGTTTGCACATGGTACAAAAGAGGCGCACTTCGCTTAGTCGCGCGTCAAATCGCTGCGTAAAAGTGGGCGCACACGCAGGCAGCGCTTACCTCCAGAGTTTGCCCAGAGTTTTGCTGAGTTCTGCGTTGTGCAGATGCGGGTACTGGTCGGCCAGCTTCCTCCGTGCAGCCTGGGCCCACACCATGAACGCGTTCATGGGTCTCTTGACGTGCGGCTTGCTCTTGCTGGAGCCGTTGACGCGCACGGGCATTGGCACCAGCGTCCAGTCGTAGCCCTTCAGGACCTGGGACACCGCGTCTTTGATGCACACCGGGAACTTTTCGTCCTCGCCCTCCGTCTTGCAGTCCCCAGCCATGATGAGGTGGTTGTCGGACGGCCGCGTGTTCTCGGTGTCCGAGCCGGAGCCGGACGGACACGGGGAGCCCGCGGAGTCCTCCGACATGCTGGGGCTGGGAGCGTCCGAGTGACACCTCTGTTCCTCGGTCATCGTTAAGTACGCGTCGAAGAGATTCATGCGAAAAAATTAACGAATAGCCTCAAGAAATGAAAAAAAAGTTGAAATCCAGGTGACGTTCCCAAAGACTGCTGGAACAGCCTGGAACAGGGCACACCTTGGCTGGCAAAGTTCAGTCCTTAAAAAAAGAGAGAAAGAAATCCAAAAATAATGATGAGCAAAAAAAAAGCGCACAAAAAACGCTCCTTCCACTTTTGCACACAAGGCAACAGACGAGAACTCACAAAATCTTGAGATGAATTAACTTCAAACTGAGACTTTCTAATGAAGGATGACGGAGATGTTCCGCTGCTGCAGGACTGCTGAAGAGTGCACAGATTGCGGAGGCGATGGCCGCATTTATACTTGAAGCGTCTGGTGGGCGGGACGTAGTTTGACAATGCACTAAAGAACTCTGCTGTCAACAACAGTAACGACCCCAACGTTCGATTTGTATTTTCGACTCATTTTATAAATCGTTCATGTCTTTTGTAATTTAACGAATGAACGAATGAAATCTAATAAATAAATAAAAACACTTGGTGACTCAATAATTTGAGGGATTTCTGTCTCATTGCGATTTCACCTAAAATTAAAAATAATAGTAATAATCAAACAGCACGTTCATTAAACTGAGGGAGAATATAAAGTGAATCAAAAGTGATTCTCTGTGAATTTCCTCTGTTGGACACAACTTTAGTGGAGGACTTGTGAAGTTGTCGGTGAGCAGTGGTGACGGTGGGTCTCAGTCTGCGCACATGCACCAATAGGGGGAGACAGCAGTCCAACAACTTGAGAGAAAGCCGTCTAATTGCTCCATTACAAAACATTTAATCCCTTGCTCAATATTTGTTTTTGATGTTCTTGTGTTCTCTGTTTGTGAGGTCGGACTAAAAGTGATCACCAGTTAATGCTTTTTGCTCATTGAAACAAAAGCATCTGAAGCAGGTGGATGAGTGAATAAAGGGATACAGACTGAAAGTGGAAGGAAAAGTCTTCATACAGAAATAAATCCTAATAATTTAAAACTGCAGAAATGTGACAATGAACAGTTAATACAGAAGTCTTCATAAGTCTCCTTCAACCTGCTGATAAAAATGCATAAATGTCTCACGCGGGACTTTAAGTGATCTGAAAGCTAGAATGATGATTAGGTGGTAAAAGGAGGTGAAATGGTGCAGAATGAATGAAAATGCTGTTCATAGTGGGGAGAAAACCCGGGGGGGTGAGAAGCTTTAGCAGTGTAAGTTGTTTTTCTTCCGTCACCATTTGATAGGTATAATCACACCGATTTTAAAAACACTTCAAAGTAACCTGATTCGCTGAAACCTTGAGCTGTGAGCCGTTTCCCCTCCGTAAGGCGACGCTGAAGGTCGGATCACACGCAGCTCCTGGCAGCCGATACTCGATATTAATGTCTTTTTTTTTTCAACCACAAACATACTGAAGTCTAATCGAGTGGTGACGTTTGATTTGGTTTCTAAGTGGACGTGATGTATCGCAGAATGTGTGTGAAGTTGCTGATCTGGGAACTGATCTCCTGCGAGCAAAAACCCTACGACGGCTCACACGGAGGCATCAGAGGTGTGGCTGGGCTCGTCAGCGCCCTGTGGAGGGTTCGAGGAGCCCCTCCAGACTGACTTACAGTTGATCAGGGCTGAGGGGCCTTTACCCCTCCACCCCCCTCCCCCACCCCCCTAACTCGGGGGGCCAGGATCACAGCTTACATGGAAGACCCGTCTGCAGGCTGAGCGGGTCTTGGGAAACTTCTCAGCTTGACTTCGAGCCGTGGCGTCAAAATTTTGAGGCAAACACTTGAGGTAAACTGCCAAATCATGTCTTCCACCTCCCCTCGGTCTCTCAGATTCCACTGCAAATGTTTGAGCAGACCGCCCCTTGTTTCTTTTTTGGTTTTTTTTTAACCTAAACTTTCAGTGTCGTAGTGGAGAGGGTGTGAGAGTCTTTGTGTTGCTGCTTTTGAAGTGGGAACCAAACATTTCTTGAAGATTTGTTTTAATATTTGTCGACGCCTCAACTGTTTGATATTGAAATTGTGTTTTTAGCAAAGATTTCTTAAAATTTTACTCAAATAGTACAAATGCTCTTTTCTCATTCAGTGAAGCGCTGTAATGCCGAGCTGGTTCAGATAGCTTGGTTTGCGTTTAAACGCCTTGCTAGGAATCATTGATGAAGGGGATCTTGCGTGGTGATAGAGTGACAGAGGGGGAGTCGGCAGAGGTGGCTTCAGTCACTCACTGCTGACATGTCACCTGTTTGAGACTTTCCACAACTCGTTCCGACCGTTGCAGACACGGCGGAAGGGCTGCAAGAGTGCGAGCTGAGAAAAAGCCTTCCTGTGAACCATCTGAACTTTCCGGGTCGGGCTCTTCCTCTCTACATTTCTCACTTAAAATCCAAAAAAAAAAAAAAAGGCTGCGTCAGAAAAAAAGAAACGGGCGGTGGAGTCCGTGGCAGTCTGATAGGGATGGATGGGCTGCCCGGTGTGTTTGCCTTACCAGAGGAGAGCGCGTTGGCCACGGGCAACTGTTGACACATGGCATTTTGCAGCGGCTAGAGTTTAAATAGGACTTATCAAGCGGCTGTCACCGTCAGAAGGATGGGCCTTATATTCCCCTGCTCTGACTCTCACACCTCCCTGATATCCCACATAGAACCACAACAGCTCCCAGTGGCTGCAGCAGCAGAGTCTGAGGAGTTTAAGTGTGCAGACGCATGGAGGAAGTGCGACTGGCTTATTTGTAAAATCCAACAGGGTTTATTTTTACTTTAATCTCTCAGTGAAACACACAGATGGTGCCCAACAATGAAATACTGAAGGAAGGTCATAAAATCCCTGTAATGATTTATTGGCCCTGCAGGTGTGACCTCAATCTTTGGGTCAGATCTGATAATGAACGGCAGAGCGAGGTGAAATCTCACAAAACGGAGAAACACGGATTCTGGCCTTCACCCGCGTGTCCTCTGCAGTGTGTGCTAATTGCTGCCACACACTTTGTTGCATATCTTGGTCCTTTCTCCTGCCTCCTCAGGAGATAGCACCACCGCGCGCTCGGCTTTATCTGCTTTTGGCTCCGAGTAAACCGAAGCACCTCGGGCTCTCGGCTGATAGCGTATCTGGCGTGGAAGGAAATGCACTCTGATCCAGGACTACGGTGGGACCGAGAGTGTTTGATCAACAGGAGCGGTGCTGGACTGGCGCCAGCTCCCAGTGAAGGTGTGCTACAAATGAACCAAACGCAAATGAAAACCCGGAAGCGGTCGCATCCGAAACGCACTGTCGAGCCCGTCACACTTTCTGCTCCCTCTTTTCGGCGACTCTCCAACCTTGGATTGTGCTTATCTTTCCCTCAGCTCACCTGTAAAGCACATCCAATTTGGAACTGTGCTGAGTGACTCGAAGGTATCACTTGTGCCTTCAGGTGAGGTCAGTTTAAATGACAATGAAGTCCTATGGCCGCTGAGCGTGATCTCTGTAGGTCACCGGCCTCCCTTTCCAATAACAGAGGCCTGACCTGTAATTATGTCCGAATGACAATGGCTCATTCTCAAACTGCTGACATAATGTTATGACATTACCCGGCTCTTTGCAGAGGCTAATAATGTGCTCCCCCCCGCCAACAGGGGTCCTACTGACAGAGAGCAGGTGACAGTCACAAAGGAGGAATTAGAATAACACTGACTTTGCGCTGTTGTTTTTTCTGAGTCAGAAATTAATTCGAGCAACAATAGAACAAATTGCCTCATGACTTCACTGAGAAATAAAAAAAATTGGTTTCAAAGAGACAATAAAACGCTACACGCTCGAGTCATTATACTCTTACACTCACCCTGGTTTGTTAGTATTAACTAGTGCTGGAAAATGTGACATGCTGCTGTTTATGTGACATTATCTGACCTTCTGAAGTGATAATTACAGTTAAAAACTGAAGTTCTATATAAAGAGAAAGTCAAACATTAGTCATGTTGACTCATTCATGAATGTGCCAGTCTTATTTTTAAATGTAAATATGAACAAACGCATGAATAATGATGCTTTAGAGACTTTAAGAAAACACTGAGGACCTTTTTTTTTTCCTACATCATATTCCAGTCAGTAGCTCTGACCTCTCTTGTGAGGCTTGGATATCATGCGAGGGTCCGGCAGGGTGCGAGCAGAGTCGTGACGCTCCTCGGCGTCTTGGATTCTCGCACCTTCGTGTCTCCGGCACAGCGCTGACTCAGAGCAGCCCGACGGTGGCTGCGGCTCGCTGGCACGGCACGACACAGGAGAGGTCCTATCGGTGGCTGCGGGGGTGATGTCAGAGCGGCACCTCCGCCTCTGCACAGAGACATCCTTTCATCCGGGAAGTCGTGTGCACGCTGGGCCTGGTCGCTGTAACGGAACGTCGGGCTCCCGCTCTCCTCCCACCTGTTTCAGCGATCAGGTGAAAATGAGACGCTTGTTGTTGCCCTCGGTGCAATCACCTAAAAATAAACGCTGATGTGGTTCCCAACTTCCCCCTTTTTTGCTTCACCTGCTTCTATTTACTTCCTTATTTGTTTGCTTTCACTATAAAGCTCACAGCCTTTCTGGGACATATGATGTATGAAGGATCTGATGACCTCTATTTTTTTAATAGATTTAAAAACTCTACAGATGAATCCTGGATAGCAGAGTTTGACTGCTTTTTGTCAGTCCCCTCCCTTCTTTTTCTCTTGTTTCATTATCCTCCCAACTTAACCTGGCTCTTTTCAGCAGGGCTCATTTGTTGGGAGGACCGATGAAAAGGGCCATTCTTTCCACACAGCCATGGAGATACTAGAAATGCCAAGTTAATGAAAGAGTGATGATATCTAATCACCTTCCAGAGTATAGCACCTGCATCTGAGCCCGTACCCAGACCTTTTCCCCGCAAACGGTTCGGTCTACAGATGTACTTCCTCTTAGCGGCTGACCAATGAGCCCGGTTTATACCTTTGATATCGCTTGTTGCAGGGGAGGGGAAATGGGAATATCTTGTGTGGTCAAGCAGATCAAGACCTCTTAGGTGTTCAGGGATTTCGGCATTAGACCGTGGCAATGAGATTAATATGTCCAGAAAGGGCAGGGGTGAGGTGAACAATGGCATACTTCAAGAGCTTTAAACCAGTGTCCTGTTACAATGGGGAGAACCGAAGCTATTTTTGTTAAAGCCTATTTCAAGGCGGGGACCAGAAAAAAATGGAAAAGGTCGACAAACTGGAGGTGTTTCAGCCATGAATTTATCATTTGTTTACAGGAAGAAATACGGTCGTCTCTGACAGCAACAATGTGTCTGTGACTCGTATAATTATGACAAAATAGTAACTACAGTTCAATTAGAAAAAATCATTAAATATTTTAAAATAAACAAGTTTTAAATCCAGACAATTTACTTATGTGTATATGTACAAAATGCGCAATATCCATATAATCATCTGAATCTGGTATCTGCTATTCTATATTCATTATTCAAATTTTCTATATGTGGATAAATGTAATTTTGCAATTGTACTAAATTTCTTTCCTTTATTTCTATTTTTTTCTCATGAATAGAAAAAAATATCAATACTAAAAGCATGACCGAATGGTTTTTCAAAGAGTTATTTTTACATTAAAAATCAATATTTCACTATTAATCTGAGCTCCACTTTTTCAGCTTTTTGGTGTTGTCTTATAATTACTTTGCGCCACCATGAGGATCCTGACGTGTGTGGAGGCCGGGGGGAGACTTTTGGTCAGATGCGTGCCAAACACAACACGGCAGCCCCGTCTCCCCCTTCTTCTTCTCCTTCCTCCGATCTTTCCTCCATCTCCCTTTGGGTGCTTCTCAGTCCGGCCTGTGTCGGACCCAGCAGGGAAGCCCCGTCTAATTTGAGCGGCCCCAGCGGTGGCGGCCCCGAATCTCCGGGAGCCCGACGCGTGCTTTCTTATGTTACTCTTGAAGGAAATTGTTCCGCACGATTTCCTGAGATCCAATGTTTAAGCGGCTTGGTGACTTTTTCCTCGTCGGAGTACGAAAGCGGAAACTAGTTCATGGGACTTTTCCCCCTCCTCAAAAAGTACCTCTAAGAAATGTTGTGGACCCCCTCTTCCATCACTGATTTAGCAAACTATTACAATTATGCCAAACAATGGTTAAAACACTCACTGTCACTGACATACCAAAGCAAGAGCCTTCAAAATAAAAGCAATATGCAGTTTCAGGTCTGCTCCGGCATCAAGAAAGGCTGTTCGAGGCCGCTTCTCGTCTGTTTATTTAACTACAGGTTAGCTGGTGTGCGGGAACCTTCAAAGAAGCATAAGCATTACCTCTATTGTCTGAGTTGACCGAAACATAAAACCATAAAGCAGTAGAACAGCGCTGAGAGAGAAAACAGTCTTATCAAGAAATAGTGTGAAGAGTAAGAATACGAGAGAAATAGTCTGTTTATAGCATGATATAAGCAGATGATATGAATCTACCTGAATCAGAACAATCAGACCTAAAGTCAGAGACTGTAATTAGCTGTTTTTCTGCTATGTGGAAGAAAAAAATGTATAAATGAAGGTGGTTAGCAGGTTTCAGCTGTCGGGGGTAAAAGCAGCTGGCGGCATTTCCTTTTGATTCCATAGGAAGTTCCGAACTGGCGCTCCATCTGGGAGACTAACAACCTACTCAGCGAGCAGGGTATCAGGAAGCCGTGACCCTCTTATCGCGCCGCCATGCACACTGTAATTAAATATCTAGAGTTACTCAGCACCTACGCCCCAGCGCACTCCTGTGACCTGAAACTGTGGCTTCACTGCACCTTTTTAGCTCTGCTGAGGTTGCTCACTGAGGCCGAACCTCTCCAACAATGGCGCACGAGGACATACAGGTGGCAGAGCCCGGAGAAGAGGCGGATGGGACTCGGCGGGGAGAGCCGAGATGGTGAGCGCGGGGTGGTGGGGGGGTGGGGAGTGGAAAGTTTTGTCAGTAAACCCAGTCCAAGTCTCTTGGGGCGCCACTTAAAGTCATGCGTGGAACAGGAAGAAAAAGGAATACCTCCGCATGTTTCCCACCAGCCTAAAGATCACAAGCGCGGGGAGGGAGAGGTCGCACCAGAAGGTGCTGGAGGTCCCGCAGGAGGCTAGAATTTACAGTGGAGGGTGGAGGCTAATGGCGAGGAAAAACAACAACATGGAAAAACCAAAGAGAGAAAGCGAAAATAAAAGAGGCAAGATTATGTTATTTTATCTGAAGCAAGACAATTTACATATCATCTGGAACACGAGTGCTGCATCCTGCCAAATAACTGCGTCAGAAAGTATTCGAGTTAGTGACTTTCTACTTTCTTTGCGAAAAAATGTACGATGGGAGTAAATTTCAATGCTGCTTTCATTTTGTGGGCCGTGCCTCAGATCCCCTTTTTCTTTGCCCCGAGTTTAAACCAAAAGCTAAAGGAGATATAAATCTCTTTTTGAGGTGTGACGAGGGAGAGTATCTCTGTCCTTGGGTGACGGGACACACTGAACACAGGCACCTCCTCAACAGGCGCCAGCTGATTTTTATCTCCTCTGAAAACTGTCTCCACTTCCCCGACCTCCCCGCTCTCTGGGGTTCTGCATAAATTTCTTCACGTGTTGATAACGGGGTAATTCTATCTCGCCTATCTTGATTAAGAAGGTATTACCTCGACTTTAAGAGAGCCGCAATGTTTTTCTGCAAGCTTTTGGAAAAAATTCAACTCGCAGCAAGTTTATTTTCAGTGACAGTTTATACTTTCAACTTAATTCTTACACTGATGAACAATAAAACTGTGTTGAAGTTCAGAGAACACAAATATGAAGCTTTTTAGCTTATTTTTCATAAGCAATCACTATTATCAAGGAATAAGAAAAAAAATGCATATACACACAGTAATTTGTGTGTCCAACATCAACCAAAGTTTGCTACCCAGCAAAACCAAGTTAAAGCTGTGTGTGATGTCAGAGGTAATAGCATGACTTCCACTTTTGATGCCACTGCTAGCCAGTGTTGCTTTACTCTCATGTTAAAAAACAAAGGTTTGAGATGTTTAATCACCTTGGCTTCGTGCCAAACACACTGACATGTATTAAGCGCCTCGCCGAGAAATGTTTGTTTTCAATGCAGTTTTGCTTGATTATATAATGCGCATTAATATTTATCTGGTCGATATAATCGCTTCTCTGTGTTCGCCTGGCATCCACGAGTGTGCCGAGTGAAGTCTGGCTTCCATCAAGTCGTGTGTAGTGTGGTGCGAAAAAAAAAAAACCAACCCAAAACATCCAGCCTGTCTCACCGACGCTTTCCTTAAGAAAAAGCCCCTCAGTTACATTCAAAGTGCCAGACTCGCGTCCTTTTTTCGAGTCGCTTCTATGGAACCAGATCGACCAGTGAGAAGTGTGTTTGACTGGAGGCCTGTCAGGCACTTATTGCCGTGCGGGCTTGGTGTGGCTGAAAACAAATATGGTGTTTCTCGGTGCTTTTCTCCCAACTCTTGTGTTTAGCTGATGGACAGCATGCCAGCAACGGGCGCTGCCAGCTATCACACACTGAAAGAAACTGCCGTGGCAGAGCCAATTACATAATCATGTTCTCATCCAACTGCAGCGGCCCGACACGACTGCCAGTCTATTACTCGGTTACAGTCTCCTCGGGACTCATGGAGTGGGTAAGCATTATACCGTAAATTGCCTAAATGGGGGGAGGACACACCTTTGTACAAGTCAAATGCATTAAATAAAGCTGCAGAGGGGCCATATTGAGACCTGCTTTTACAGGCTCACTCCCTCCTGAACAGTGGGTGTATTGATTGACTGCATGGGATCTTCCCATAGTTACGCCGTATGCTGGTGTCGCCGTCCGTGGTGGAGAGGAGTTTGTTTGGTTTCCCTGACTGTGTTTGGGTTTCCTTTGGAGACGCTGGTTTTCCGCCAATGTCACAGGGTGACTCCAAACTGTGGGGAGGCGTGGGTGGGATTGTCCCCCAGCACTGGCTTGTCCATGTCAAGTTTATCTACTGAATCGAATCATCAGTCTCTCCATTCTATGAGCCATAGATGATCTGTGAAATTACGCAAACCCCACACTTATCTGTTCTTTGCTTAAATGGTCCGGATCTGCTCAAGTCTTGAAATTAAGCGAAACCTCCAAACATGCCGGTCCTTATCAATGCCAGCTCACTGCGCCAGGAACACAGGAAACAAAGTGAGGCACAGCCCCAGAAGGAGCACAGGGAGAGGCAGACAGCAGATTAACTTTATTCAACTGATCCAAGCATAAAATCCAGATTCTGATTAGTGAAGCAGCCTCGGCCACATCAGCCAAAAGTAGCATCATCATCGCTGAACTCTTCATTTCACCTTCCTGTTTCGCTGGAATCAGGTTCTCCGCTGCCAATCCGCTCCTGTCATTATTTTTCAGTCAGTCAGCATCGCTACACAAGTGATTGTACGAGTTCCATCCGTCCCAAATCAAAGTCGTACAAAAGGCCTTGCTTTCAATTTTCTGCACCACCTCTTTCCTGTCCCTCCTCCACCCCTCACCCCCACCCCCCTCCAAAGCTGTCAGCCTCGTCTGCTGTTCTCTGGAGTAAAAACGCAGGCAAGTCCCTCAGTCGGACAACTGCAGGCCGGCCTGCTTTCACTTCATCATGCCGTCAGAAGGTTTCTATAGCACTCGGCGACTGATCACCATTTTTATAGTTGTCGCTACAATTATTGCTTATCCTTTGCAAACTGCCTGGGATTGCATATGAAAGAGCACAATATGCTGAAATCAGCTGCAGATGTGTGTGCGCACAGGCTGAGATGGGTCAGTGAAGGCACCGCTGCACGTCCAGGGAGGGGCCTGACGAGAGCTTTACAGAAGCAGGCTGGCTGCTGCCAGGAAAGTATGCATGCTAAGTTTGGTAGAAATGTGTTGGTAAGCTGATTATGGAGTGGAGCTGCAGAGTTGCATGTGAGGTGGATGATCAGGCAACAGGGTCGCTTTTACGTTGGGACTAAGGACTCACAGCTTGATTTTTGAAGGGTATAAAAAAAATTATGTCCTGAGGAAAGTTTGAAATGTTGCAATAAATTTAAAATAAAAGAAAGTTCAAATGGATCAAAAATAAGAATTAGAGTTAAAAAAAGGACTTTTTTCTTAAAACTCCAGCTGTTAAATCAGGTTTGAGGATGAAATCAGGAGCAGCTGGCTGGATTTTAATTGAGTGATCAAGACAACACCTTCACATCAGTGACCGTTTGGGTTCAGTTGAAACGAAACAGGAATTGCTTCAGCCTCCTTTCGTTGGTCCGCCGCAGACCAAACAAGCCAAATCTGGTCTGCCGGAAAAATGTCAGTCTCGGTTAACTTGCGAGCGAACCCCGGTGCGCTTCATTTACGGTACGCAAATTGAGGAAGTGGGTCAATAAAAGATGTTGACGCACAATATGTCACTCGGCATCTGTGTAAACACGGCAACATGCTGTAGTCTGCTGCTTTCACAGCTTTCCATGTTTGATCCCGGTCAGTCGGGGAACCAGATTTTTCCTTCTTCCTCGGGCCTCCTTTTGGTTTCTGGTGAGCACTTGTTTCAGGCAACAGAGCTCCAAGTGAGCAGCTGTTGTGACAGCACGGCGTTTTCCAGGTAATTTAGTCCATTTTTAAAGGTTTAGAGTGTAAAGGTGATCCAAAACAAGCTTGACTTTGTCACTTGCAATCAAACCCCAATCCTGTGGTTTCATCATTCCTGTTTTACCTACTTTTGTTGATGTTACAGAAAAAAAATCGATAAAGTTTCTTTTTCGGGACTTGGTTAAAGGAAGGACCCTGGTGCTTGTTGACGTGTTTTGGCTCAATTACACTCATCTCCAGCCAATCAGACTCACTTAAAGACAATAGAGAACAGACCCCAGCAGCTAATTTCTTTGTGTATTCCCTCCTCGCTCAGTGCTTGGATTCAGTTTGTCAGCTGCTCTCATTAAACATGCAGAATAGAGGCCCTTTGCTCCACTTTTCAGTGGCACAGCAAACCAGGTCAGAGTTCATCCGAGGACGGCTTTCAGCGTCCCTTGCTTGTTTGCAGACGATGTGGTCGACTGGAGAAAAAACACAAGGAATGTCCCACTTTGCTGTGTTGGCATCAAGTATGAAGGTTTATGCTGTAAATTTTTAAAGAACTGTAAATAAATGGGGTTTTTCTTCTTCTTCTTCTGGCAAATATTTCAGTCTCTAGCTAAAAACGTTTTCCTGAAAGTTCCACTTGCAGAGATGATCATGCAGCAGCTGAGTTTGATATCTGAACAGTGTCCTTGATTTATTTTTCACTCGGAGCGAATGTGGCCTGGACTTCGTAGGGATCTAAATGCAGTTTTATTCAACTTCCTTTCTGTTGTTTTTTAGCAATGCTTTCCTCCACCTTTAACCTCTCTGCAGCTGCTACTGACAGTTACAATTTATCGTTACCGCAAATTCCACGGGCTCATTTCGAAGCTGCATGCTTGAATCCCTAAAAACACAAAGAGAGGCCACTGCAAAGACTGTATGGATTTCGTCATAGGAGCTGCTTGTGAAGTTGAACGCGCCTTTAAAAGCAGCGAGGAGAATATTTGTTACAACTTTGTGCATTAGAGGGCTTTATTTTATGGGGGGTTTTATGTTTCCTCTGGGTGACTATAACCTTTAGCTTTATTTCTCGGGTAGTTTTTATTTGTATTTGTGCAGCTTTTACCACCGCGTGTCCCTTCCCTTCTGTCAAACATCAAGCACCTTTGTGTTTGCCGCTTCTTTTTCGATTTGCCCCTGTTGTGCAGAATCAGCATGCAGAGACGGACAAAGAGGCATTCCTGCTTTGCAACGTTTTACGCCACTTTCTCAGCTAATTTTCAGCCTCGCAGGCATTCTCATGGCGAGGAGGGTTTGAGCTGTAATGCATGTGTTTGGCAGTCGTGTCACTTCTCCGCTCGCCTCCAGATGTTGCTTGGCTGATGCACAGCACACTTGTCAAATGAAACCTGGTGATGTTTCAGTGGCAATTACTCTCTCTGTGCTCAAGTGTACCTACACACTTGTGAGCGTGCACGGACACACACACACGCACACACACACACAGAGCCAGGAAGTGATCTGCCAACAAATCTACTTTTGCCAGGAAGTAATTGTTTCCATGTCGCTCTGTGAGATGCAAAGCCCACAATTCCTTTTTTCGTTGCTGAACTGTTTGCAAATCTATGCAAATGTAGCATTAAAGCATAAGTTACACTGTACAGGACTTCCCAAGAGGACGTTGCTGTCTTCATCGAAATTTGTCAATTGCTCGACTGATCATGTTGTTATGCAATTCCTTCTAGACACTGACCACAGAAGATCCCAGTCCTGGCTCTCAGTTAAATAGTCTTAAAATAGCATCATATTCATCCTATTGTGGTAACTTTGCAAAGCTTATTTAATGTTCTTTTCTTTGCAATGACAGAAACCAGCAGACTGAGTTTTTTCTTTTTTTTTTATTTTTACTTTTACATTCACTTTTACTTTTTTTTAAATTTACATTGGCAACTTTGTGTGAAAGAGCTGGAGGAGCTGGACGGAGCGGCTCAGAAAAGGGTGGAACCACTTGGTCGACGTGCTGGTGTGATGATTGGGATGGGCTGCTCAGTCTGACATCCAACTCCTGGGCTCACACACTTCACTTCGGTAATGTTTTTCTTCGAGTCCCGTCTGGATGCTGCTCATTAATTTGTCAAACATTTCACCGCTTGTGTTTCTTTCTCCCTCCAAAAGCTCCGCAAAAGTGACCACGTATTGAGACGACTTTTGATGTCGCATATTGGATGCAAAAAATCTGAACATAGCTGTTGATGAATCCACTATTTACCACAACACGGAGAGTAAAAACGATCCCACCGGCTCTTTTACGGTTCTTGGTTTTACAAGACATAGTCGAGGGGGCGGGATTTGGGGTGGTATTCGGTGAGCTTTAACAGGCACTTGGGGTTTGATGGCTGCTGAGGAGCTACTTGAGCAGTTGTGTCATTTTACAGCTGGCGTTATGAAGGCGAGGGGGGAGGGGGGAGTCTCAGTTACGTCCAGGACCCTCAGCTGTGTGGCAGAGCGGCTGAGCTGTCCAGATAAAACTCTGAGTCACACGGCTGATGCCTTCCTCCTGCTCCACAGGACCGAGTGGGAGTTGGGTGCTGGTGGATGCAGTCTGCATGTGAAAGCCTAAATAAACTCACGGCGGCTTTCTGAAAGGGAAACACAAACACCTGTCGTCCAGGTGTCAAACACCAGCAAACCAATTAGATGCTTGTGGAATTACCAAGAGTGATTTTTTTTAATCTCATATTAACAACAACTTCTCTCATTGTGTTTATATTAGGTTTGTTTGTCCCTAAAGATCTGTTCCTTTACTGTTATTTAGATTTTATACAACCCGTGACTTTTGGATTTGATGGAATACAGGAAGTAGGATTATCAAACACTTGACACTGTGTACCAGCGAAGCTCAAAGGCCTAATCATCGTCGCCATCATTGTCTCCTTGAAAACTCAATGAGACGCGGCACTCTCACTTAGCACTCAGGCTTCTGAGCAGTAAATGTGTTTGTTTGTCCTGAGTACACAGCCCAGGCCTGAAAACACACAGGCCACGACACTCTCCTCACATGCTGGAGGTGGTCCCATTGGAGCTCAGTCATCAGACATGCCTCAAACACATTGCTGCTAATTTCTTTTGTATCAAGAATTGTATTTGTTTTAACTCTTTACGAAGCTTCTCTCAAACAATCTTGTTGAATATGCATCCTTTCTAGTTGTAATGCAGCGTATACGTGCACTGAATGTGGCCCACGAGAAGCGCGGTGCCCAGCTGGAGGTCAGAGGTTAATGTCGTGCTCCAGGCAATACAAGACATTGCCCTGAATATAGCTCTTTTTTAGGACTGTCATTTGACCCTCTTGGGACTCTGCAATAGATGTTTAAGAGGTGATTTGTCTCCGTTTGTTGACAGAGGACATCGGTGGTCAGTAATTCCAACAGGAGCTTTTTTTTTTCTTCTTCTTCTTTTACCCATGAACAATAGAGTCAAATGTTACACTAACCGGCAGCTCAATTCATACATTTGTAATGAATAACTTTCCCAAGGGAAGCATTCAATTGTTAGAAACCGTCTCTGTTAGACTGACTGCTTCAGAGCGAGAGCTTGAAATAAAGACGCAGCATGTGTTTGTAATTACTGACGGGCAGCTCCCAGGCCAGCCGTGGCTCTGATAGAAACAACACGGCAACGGAGAAAATTATCTGCGGCCATGTCTCCAAATGCAGACCACCTGAACGGCTGTGAAACGCTGACCTGATCAGGCCTTCCTGTTTCACCCCCCCACTCCCCTCGTGTCAGCGCGCATGGCTCAGTGCAAAGCAAGCAGGAGAGATGCTACGTGTCGGGGACCGCGCCGGGTCCCGCCGTCGGCCAACTGTGTTGAGACGTATTGGCTTTTTGCTTGGAGCTGACATGTGGGCCCGCCTGCGTCTTGCCAAGGAGCCCTCAGAGGCGAGGAGGGAAAGGAGCTGCCTCGGCGAGCCTGTCTCATCTCAGCATCCACCCGCGCGGGCCCGCTTTCCGGCCGGGGGTCTTAATTGTGTCTCCTGGTGAAGGCGGTAGCAGCTCAGCAGTGGGGAAGGGGTGGGGGGGGGGCTCCTATGTGTGATGTGAATAGGACCACACAAGCTCATATTCACACATACGCACAGTTGGAAAACACTGTAAGCTCATGGCCTGCATTAATGACCATCACAGCTGTAATTAGACATGACTATTTTTGGGTTATTCGTGGTTCACAGAACAGTAAGCTCCTGATACACACCAGGGTGCAGCAGCAGGAAGTACATAAGAAGTACATAGGAATACCATCTAATGTCCAGACAAAAGTGAAGTCCCTGTTTGACCAGGTTTCATGCAGTTTCCTTCTAGTATTCAACACATATGTAACAAAATTGTGTCCTATCATCGAGTCTTTTACTTTTTAGTATGTGAGTGAAGCTTTGAGTCTTTAAGCCTGTATGCAGTCTCTCATGGGACTGTGAGTTTTCTGGTGGAGCAAGAAGTGTATCTATAGCAGGCCTCCTTCTCCTCCTCCCCCCTCCTCCTACTCCTCCTCGCCGTGGTCAGCAGGCTATCCCATAACAGTGATGTCACCGAGTCTCCCTCACACCTAGCCGATAGGTTTCCGAACTGGCTCAGACCGACCGCAGTCTGGCCAATTTCCTGTCTGACCATCTTGGGCAAACAAGAAGAGACGGGCGGTAAACATGGGCGCATCCACCTGTTAATAGGGTCGACTCGGAGGGGCCAAAGACAGCAGCAAGAAATAGGCTCAGCGTGGAGGAGTGTGCGTTGTCGCGAATCGGTTCAAGGAAATTCTGAGAGTTTGATCAAAATTGTGTTTTGAAGTTTTTGTTGCCTCGACCATTTGGGCTTTCAATATTCTG
The DNA here is from genome assembly GCA_032274765.1 of Malacoctenus tetranemus. Classification (NCBI taxonomy): domain Eukaryota; kingdom Metazoa; phylum Chordata; class Actinopteri; order Blenniiformes; family Labrisomidae; genus Malacoctenus; species Malacoctenus tetranemus. Next base: position 5,778,154 of record JAUESF010000064.1, read on the forward strand.
CATGTGCGGAAAGGCTGTAGTGGTGTGTTTTGGGGGGGTTTGTTAATTGAGGAGTGCGACCACCTACGTGAATTAGTCTTATGCATGCGCATGCAGCCGTCCAACCATCATGTTTATGCAGCAGTAATTTGTGGACAGGTGGGATGGAGGCCTGTTGTTTTGCTTCACCTCCTCCGCGGTAATTCAGAAGCCGGTTAACCAGACCTTACTTAACCCTCTGACTTTAGCCCCCAATCAACACATGGATATTAGGCAACATGTAACCTCCACCTTTGTGTATGAGAGCGCTGGTTTGTGGTGAAAAACCTGTCAAAATATCCCACTCTCATTTTCTCCAGCGACAGCAACAAGACCTCTACAGTAATTTCCAGAAATCTGTCGAAATTGCTTAAGTCTTAAATTATGTGTAATTGGTCCCTGCGTAAGGTTACTGAGGGTAGCCCCCCAATCATGCGGCTGGGGGCAGAAGGGGCTTTAGTCACTTCCAGCTGGTTAATGATAGCCAAACGGGCTATTAGCAACATCACATCAGTTGCCAGAGGTTACCACGGATGAGTTTTACGTCCGCGTGAGGTTAATTTTCCTGAACAGTGCTGGCACCTAATTGTGCTCTGCCACTTTCAGTGACCATGAATAATTTCACTCCTGCTACAATGCCGACTTGTGCGACTCGCGTGATGCTTTGCATCATCTGTGAATCAAACCCTGCTCGAGTCTTGCCCTTCAAACGAAATGTCCGCTCGACGTTCTCAGTGCTTCCTCCTCTCTGAACCCCCGCAGCCAGCAAGTCCAACCCACGCTATGTCAGTATTATCTTTTTAGTACCTGACTCACCTGTAACCTGAACTCACTAAATAGCAATGATAACAGGCTTCTCTGCATGGGGTCACACTGCATTAGGGGTGAAACAGACTCTCTCTTTGTGCCTCACCAATGAAGTTTAGGACTCGGGCTAATCAGGGGGGCGAAAGCGTACACCGCTCCAAATCAGCTCCAGCCAGGCCAGCCGAATTTATCTCAAACTTATTAACTTTGCTCAAGGCACAAATTGAAACCAGCTCGGGTGCTCACGCTCCAGAGGTGCTGAGTGTGAGAAGTGACAGTATGATTTACAGGGGGGGGGAGCCGTGCCACAGATGCTGCAGAGCGGGGACTGCGTGTGAGGCGGAGGGGGGAGAAGTGAGACATTTTCATCAGACAGGAAACCCTGTAAATCTGGAGAGTGATTGCTGTGTTATTCTGCGAGTGACAGAAAACCTACAGCAGCAGCGAACATGTGGGCCCACGATGAGAGCATCACTTTCTAGAATAAAAACACGGCACTACCAAAGTGTGTCAATACAGAAATATAACATTTATCTCTTTGTTTACAACAAACTTGTGGCAGAAAAGGTGCTCGGGCATTGTCTTGCATAAAAAACTTCACTTTTTGGTCATTTTTCTTTGTTTTTTCATTCACACTGTCTGTATTTTAACAGGTAAATAAATCACAATGGTTGTTTTCCTTCAAACCTAACATGGAACATTTGTTTTATCTTGACAAAGCCACAAGAAAGCAATCAAAAAGCTTGAATTGCACACAACACATGACACATTATCCCTGCAAACCCCACTGATTCTCTCCAGTCTCCCTCTTATTGTCGGTGCCACTTCCTCCGATTGTGAGGATGCAGTCGCATGAGAAACTGCTTATAAATCCTGTCTTGAGATGATGGAGGTGTCAGCCCCTCTATGTGTGTGTGTGTGTGTGTGGTTCTGTGAAAGTATGCCTCTGCGCTCATCCCTCCCCTCTCTCTGGGCTTTGTTAGGCCAGGTGTGCCTGTTCTCAGTGCAGAGCCCGGGGAGCCGTGAGAACACAAACTCGGGCCCTTCTCTCCCTCCTCTATCTGATTTATTTCAGCCTCTATGGCATTTTAGCAAACAAAAGTACCGCTCAGTATTGATCTGGATCTTTCCCCCCCTTTTTTTCCACCACCCCCCCTCCCCTTCGCCACTCCCTTTTGTTTTCCTCAGGTCTAGGATGGCTGCTTTAAATCAGCCCTCTTGACGTTTGCTTAATGTCTAATTAGCCATGGGTGGGCATAGCCTTTGATTATAGGAAGTGCCTGGGGGTGGGGCTGCAAAGATGGCTGAATTTTGACAAAACACTCCAGACTGATCAATCATTGGCTGACACATTGTTTTGTCCCTAATTTCAGAGTGCTCAGTTTGGGGATATGTCCTCTTGGTCACCTCATTGGGAGTTCAGATGATGTGATTTCCTCCCCTGTGCCACTTTTCTTGGACCGTGATGCGTGTCTTAAGATCCACTTACATTCACTCATCAATCTGCCGTGCACTGAGTTGATGCCGATACAGTGAAAGCTCACAGTTGGTGCTGCAGCTTTCGACTGAAACATTTTTTAAACAAATGTAAATTTTAACTTCTCTTATCAGATTGGATCTGAATCTGTGAATGTTTTGTTTGTGGGAGGGAGGAAAAAAGTCACAAAGTTAGTTTAAGTTCGGTGAATCTTTTTTTTTAAATAATTCATGGGCAAAGTTTTTTGTGACCTTGAAAAACTTTTGTCAGTTATTGTAAAGAGCAGATCGAGCATCAAACGTAAAATAGTTTTTCTCTCGCTGCATGTCTTCAGGGGGGGGGGGGGGGGGGGGGGGGGGGG
>JAUESF010000064.1:5820072-5834948 GCA_032274765.1 Malacoctenus tetranemus
GACCCGGGGCCCACCGGGGGGGGCCCCGGGGCCCCCCCCCCCCCCCCGCCCCACCCCCCCCCCCCCCCCCCCCCCGTTCAGGCTCGGCCCCAGACTGCTGCACCTCCACCTTGGCTCAGGTTCATTAAACAGTCGTATATCTCGTGTTGTGTTTTCCCTCCTGCAGGATTTATTGGATGACTGATAGAATTTACAACGTGTCCCGAGCAGCATGAAACATGTCACGGCCATCCGTGCGCGCATCAGGCGCGCTTCTTCCCGTGTCTATGACGCCACATGAATCTCGGCCCACCCTCACATCATCCACACGCACACCGAAGCAGATATTACATGTCACGCGCGGCGAGTTTGAGCACGAGCTCGCAACCGCGGGTCTTCGGACGGTTGCTGCCGAAGGAGTGAAAGGAACCTCCCCAGAGGCCTCTTGGTCGAAGGTTGTTGGTGGCAGGTATCCAACTGATGGACTGTAACATGCTTGACATTATGGCTCTTCAGATAGAAATATATCGTTTTTCCGAAGCCGCAGGAGCGCTGCCGCTTCAAACGGAGGGGGCTTCGCATGGAAGGTCTCCCGTGGTAGGCTGGGTGAATGCTGCCATACACAGAGACTCCTTCGGCGTGTTTTCTTTACCTGCGAAAATCTCTCTGCATTCAAACAGAAGGAACCAGGCTCTCAGCCTGGTGTTCCTGGAGGGGCACCGTACATGTCCCACTGTTTTTGTCCCTGCTTTGAGGTTGTCGGATCAGGAAGTCAAACAAACCTCGAATCAGGAACAGAAGATGACACCTACGAGGAGCCGAGCAGACCTGCTTGCTTTACTGCCCACCCCAGTCACCGCCACCGAGGGCCCTTGAAGGAGTCTCTTAACCCCTGACTGCTCACGGCTCCCTGTTTGTAAAGTTAAAGTCAACTATGAATAAGATGAGTTAAACCGGTAAAATGCAGGGAAAGAATCTCCCCAAATGGGGAGATCATCATCTAAAAGTGTCCAACACACAAGTAGATTTGTATGTCGAACAGCCCGGCGTGTGCAGGCTGTAGTGTGACTGAGCTATTGCTCCCAGTTACAGACTGGGGACAGACCGGCTTCCTCCCTGTAGCTAATAATTCAGTCGGCTGCTACCTCAGAAAAGGTGAAGCTCACAATGGATTTCTCAGATATTCAGCATGAAACCGCAGCTTTCCTCACCCATGAGCACCACCTATAATCACTGTGTCAGGCTCCGGCTCTGCGGCGACCTCAGACAAGTTGTTCTTGGACAGGCAGCGCAGCAGTGGCGGGAGTCACCGTGCTAAAACTGGCAGGCATAAAGGAGTCCTCACAAAAGTGATGTGAAAGGAGGGAGAGAGAAAAAAACGAGGGTTTCCGTTCCTATCAATTCAAACCGGTCATAGTTACCGCTTTGGTAACATTAGTCAATTTGTCGAGTTTCCTCTGCTTAAACGACGTCGGTTTGCGAATGAGAAGGTAACTGTAAAACTGTCCTTTTCCTCTTATAATGCGCAGTAAAGACCTAAAATGACAGGGGTGCTCGAAGCCTGAGTGGAGCGTGCTGTCTGAGGATGCGGAGCGTTCCTGAGCTTCCTTCTCATTTTGTCTCTTTCTTTTCATGAAGACATTTTTTTTCTCCTCCTCGTTCGGGCTGAGCGTGCGCTCATAATGACATTACCATGCTGCACGACTTTATTTGTTTGAACCTGCGCCTTGGGTTAGATGAAGGGAAGAGCAATTTCGAGAAATATTTTATACTGTCAAACTCGCTATAAATGAACATCATTAATATGTTGGAGGGGTTTTTTGTTTTGTTTTGTTTTTTAACCGGCTGCATTGAAATGGAGGCAGCGCGGGATGATGTATCGGTCCCTGCGTTGCACACGCTCACCGGGGAGAATCCATAATAAACCACAAGCTGCAGTTGACAGCAGGGACAACCTGGTCAGATCTTCCTGATGAACCTTTAAATGGGCCCCCCGAGGCAGAAAGGAGCAGTGGTCCTGCCTGCTGTTATCTGAATCGCATCTGATGGTTCAGACCCTGTCACAAGTAGCTGGAGCTGGAGTTGTGGGCTGGATTTGGCCCGCTGGCCCTCTGTTTTGCATGCACAGTTTCAGATAAAAGTTAGAATAAAAAAGGGACACTCTTGTTTCCAAACCTTTTCTTTCACCGCCCCTTTTAAATCCTTTAACTCCAACTGCTTGAATATCAATGGGAGCTCATTGTGACTCTCGTATGAGGTAATACTTTGGCCCCAGTTCGTCAAATGCATGACTAAAAAAAAAACTGCAAGAAAAAACAACAGAAAAAAGTTGTTTTTCTTTCTGGTTTCCAGAGGCCGACATCCTGCCAGACTTGCACTGCCGGTTGGTTTTTCGGCGAGATGATATTAGCTCAGTGTCTCCACTCGAAAAGATGTGGTTGATTGAAAACATTTAGAGGAAGCATGTAACCGTTGCAGCGTTTGGCCTTGCCTTGGTTAAATAGAAGGATATGGTTTCTGCAGCGGTGACAGTCTCACGTTATGTGAACTTTAAATGTGTCATTGTGATAGTTTACCTGAACTGATGGAAATTAATGGCGATGTGTCACTGTATCCAAGGGCCTTTTTCTTTATATATTTTGACTTCTGATTATTGCCCAAAGTAATCACAACGTTTCTGACTTCTCTCCCAGCCGGAGCACGCGTTCATGTTGACTTTGTGGTTTTTCTAAATTGGACTCTGGCTCCAGGTGGCTGAGTCTCCATGGCAACGCATAGCCTTATCTGCTCCTCAGCCCAACAATAAAGTCTTTCACTTTCCTCCTCCAGAAAGAACAACTTTGAAATGAAAAGGCTGTTTATGTGAATCTGAGCCGCGTTTTAAGGTTCGTGAACAATAATGTTAAATTTGTCGCGTACAGCCGACATCTCAAGTGAACACAGTGTTCGAGTTGACCATAAAAGATCATAAAATCCATAAATGTCTGGTTACATTAACGCCTTTGGTTCTTTACTGCATTTATGTCGAATGATCAACAGTTTTATGTGAAGCCATTTAATTTGTAACACCTTGTCTGCACATACCTTATAGATGACATGCTGTACAAGAAGTAATGTTCATGCATGTTGAGCAAAAATTACTCTCATTCAGCCTGCTGGATTGCAAAATAAAAGCCCTGGAAGTTGGTCATTACAAATTAAAGGTTCATTTGCAAAGTTTGAGTAATTTTGCACATTGTCGTAAATTACTTTATTTGAAGTTTTTAAATGTAAGTTCTCAGACTTTCAGCTATTTTTTTAACCTTATTTGTGAATAAAGAAACGGCGCCACTTTGTGTGATATTTTAAAAACTTAGAAACGAAGCAACTTCTTGACATCTACTCGGAGTAAAAGACGTGTCCCTCCTCATCAGATGATGGAAAGACGTCATGCGGGAGTTCTGTGGCTCTCCATCAGCTTATAAAACACGTAGAGGAGGATACGTGTGCTATTTTATTTCCTCGTTTTTAGCCTCGTATTATGTCACTTTATTTAATGAAAAATATCATTACTCATGAAGCCTGTGCATCGGGTTGTCGGGGTTTCGTCACCGTTTCTTTGCCTGTGTAACCGTTTCCTAGCAAAGGAGAAATGCTCTTCTCCCCCAGAAGCAGGACTGGTAATATACCCCGAGATGGATTTATTGCACGTCTCAAACTGACTTAAAAAGGAGTTATTAAGTGAGAGCAGACAGATCCACGGTGACCCTCGGGCCCGAACCTCAAGCCCATGCAAGACAGAGACGGTCTCTCTGGATCCTTGAACACCCACCATGACAACTGCAAACACTGAGATGTCCGTCTTGTTGCCACTGTAATAATATTCAGTGTATGTCAGCACAGCAATGGGAAAACAAATTAAGACTATGATTAATGAACACCTTGAACAACTCCTGGACTGACCACGGCGATGGGACTCCCAGCGAGGACCGCCTCCTGCTCTCGGAGCTTGCGTTAACCCTTTTGCCGTCGGCGGCGACGCTCCCTCAGCTCCCATCAGTCTGGCGTTGACAACCGTACCATTTATCCTCCCTTCACCCACTTTGCAGACCCCCACGTGCAGTGGGCCGGTTCGCTGTGAGGCTCACGTTTTTTTAAATGTTTTATTTTGCTTTAAGAAATGCTCCCGGAAAGTGTTGATTTTCTTTTTACACCCTGTTTAAGGATGTTGGTGGTACAACATGTAGTCTCAAGACCACGTCACTGGGTTGTAAAGTGACAGGGCACCCTTAGCTCAACACGGGAACATGCTAACAGATAAATAATCACCGGGCCGCACAAAAACATCCTCCAGCAGGACCCACGTGCATCAACATGCAGCATTTATTTGATTTATTTCCCCGGTGGTGATGAGCCTTCAGCACTCGGACCAAATGCAACCAAACGGAGTGTGTGTCAGCGTCGGCTTAAAAGAAATCTTTGTCCGTCGGCCCGTTCGCCGCCTCTCCGTCCCCCCTGCTGATACTGTACAATACCTGCGAGCCGTAGGTGGGAACCGGTTGGCATGAATGGCGCGCGCTGCGCTGACAGCAAGGCCGGGGTTGATAGACACGGCGTGTCAGCACTCCGAGTGCCCTCAGAGAGCAATGCCGGTGGCCTCGACAAGGATGTCTTTCTGCAAATCACTCGCTGGGCAAATATACAAAAACTGTCTGCTGCCTGGCAAGCAGGTCGTCCATCAGTGCTCCGGGTCCCAGGGTGCCAGTCGGGATAATTACCGGGCCTAAAAGGTCCATTTGAATTCAAAGTGACATCCTCCTCTCCCTCCCTCCCTCCCTCCCTCCCTCCCTCGATCATCCCCTTTGTTTTTTAGGCAGATCCCTCATCACAAGCACATGCTGGATTTCTAAAGGTCACGTGTAAACAGCTGTCAGACACCTGTTCTCTGCACACCCTGATCGATTACACCCCCTCTCAGAAACAACAGACATCGCCACAAGAATTAGGCACCGAAAAGCGTCCAAACTGGAATAGATTCGAGACTTTTTCTTACATTAGTGAGTGAGCGGGAAATCCAAATGAGCAAGACTGTGAAGCTTCAGGGGGCGAAGTATATAGCTTACAATACGAGGTAATTACTCACATTCATCACCCGGGTTATTAATGGAAATCTTTCCCCTCCTCAAGGCAACCTGTAAAATAATATAAACATTTACCCATAACCCGGCTACTTTATTAGTGTAAAACACAGCGTATTTGCACAACCTGCAGCTCTTTTCCAGGCCTGCATTATGCTGTAATCTCTCCGTTTTACAGTAATAGGCTTTACGTGTAATAAAGAAACACCAATGGCACATTTAGCTGCATGGGAAAACCCATAAATCACGGCGTGTCTGTGTGAGTGACAAATTACTGATGTCATCAACGCGGCACGCCAAAGGCAGAAGCTCAGCGCTGGCTGGCGCACAACGACTTATAGACCGACCGGCACTTACTGTAGCGCTCGTATAACAGCGTGGTGCGAAAGCTCGCCTTCTCATTAAGTCGCTTGAAAAATTCAACAGTGTTGCTGGAGCATTCGAAAATTTCGCTCGTTCACATTCGGGCCCTAATTGCAAGACCAGCGATTAATGCACAGACATCATCCGACACTCTGTTATTAATAGCCTGTAGAAAGTTGTGACGGTGCCAGGAGAAGTGGAGATTTTTGGGGGGGAGGGTGGGCGGGCGTCGGAATATGAAAATGAGCGATCCCACCCTGGTAGATGGTTACAAATGACAAAGAACCGCAAGAGGGTTTTTTTCCACTCAGCACTCTACCTGCATAAGTGCGACTACTGTACCGGCCAGAAATTATACAGAGACAAAAGTAAACATTTCAGAGCAGTGTTTGCTCAGCAGCACACCTCATTCACCATTGGATTTTAATGAGGAATTAGGGAAAGACACCAAACTGGAAGTAACGAAACAGAACAAAACAGTGCATAGAATCGGTACTTTAGCCTTTAGCTGATAGGAGGTTTTCAGTGTGTTGCATGAATCCATCTTTCAAGTCATGTCTGCGAAATGTTTTGGCATCAACGTGCATCACTCACGCAGGTGTGACATCTTCATATTTCAGACCTGTGCCCACCGCACCCCCCCCCCCCGGCCCCGCTCTGCCACAACATTAAGACATGTTTATTTGGACACGTGCCATAAATCCAGAGCTTCGGGGCAGGCCGGGGTGGGCTCGGTTATGGTGCAGGCGTCCTGTCCCGCTCCAAAGATAATTTGTGGTTTGGTGCATGTTCGAGTGCCTACAAAGAGGGTTCAGACTACCACTGGCTGGCTGCACCTATGGCCACTTCCACTACAAATAAGCCGAGGCTCCTTATTCTGTAGAAGGAAATATTTACATAATATAAAGTTATTTTCCTGGATTTAGGTGTGTTGAGTAACTGCTTTTAATTTTTTATTTTTTTCAATGTACACACAGTGTGAGGAAGGGCGAAATGTGTTCGGTGAGAGAAGGACGGCAGTAGGTGAAAGAATCAGAAACCAAATAAACAGACAAATGACAGTTTGTTGAAAATATAATTTTATGCAGGAAAAAGCTCCGCGGCAAAATCATAAATTCGAAAAACCAAACATGAAACGGGAAACTATAATGATCTGCCACAGCATTTTGTTTGGAGAGGGATTCTTTTGGGACCAGTGAGTCATGCCCCCTCTCCCCCCCAGTAAATTAACCCTATCCATGAATTATTCCTATTTGATGGTAAATCTCATACATCCTAATCCTCCTCCGTGCCCTGTGCCTCTTGACCTCTGATCTCCTCCCGCAGTCGGACAGAGCCGCTTTCCTTCCAACACTCCCTCATCCACTCACAATGTTTATAAACCTCCCTATGTCGAGAGAGGGCCGCTAATTTAGAGCTACGTTCATGTCATCTGGTGAACCTCATGCCCCGGGACCCCGATCGGAACTGCTATGGGTCAGAGGTGACTGTCTGGCCCCTGGCTTATCAAAGCCCTGTTTATTTAAAGTCTATGCAACAGCGATGGGCGACAACAAACAGAGTGGACCACAGGCAATGGAGCAATTTGCGGGCAAATCTTTGTTGATGAGTACGGATCTGTGTTTGCGTTCGAGAGCGAAAATGTCCTCCGTTCCCTCTTGACGTTACTGTAAAGTGAAGGATTCCCACTGTGTCTTAGAGAAAGAACTGTCGCTTGATGGTCGAACCTGATTGGTGCTTAGTTTATTTGAAATGTCATGGTAGAATCCATAAATCACGTGATGCCACGAAAGATACAAATAAAGAAAGTGCAGAGACACACATTTATTCTCCGTGTGAAGAAGTTTCCTGCTACAGCAACATAGTGCTAATGTTTAAGTGAAATGTACTGGAACAGCTACACAATGGAAGAACCATAATGTATGTCACAAGTGTGTTGGTGCAGAAAATAACAATTGCATCAGTTTTGAAATTAAAAATGAACTAAATATTTTAACAATGATACTGAATAAAAAAAAATATATAAATTTAATTTGTAGCATAAAAATAGCAAAAAATCTTTTTTTTAGTTCAGGTTTATTTATGTATTTTTTTAATTTAATTTTTTTATTCTGGTGTTGCAAATCCCCTCTTCAATCATCAAACGTCGGCTCCCTCGTAACTGTTGGTATTATAGTGTTGAAAATATGAAGCCGTAACGATGACCTCACAGAGATGTAGTTTGATTTCGGGGGCACCACACCCCCCCAGAGACAAGGTGAGGAGGTAATCATGCGTGCGCCAGCTTTGTTTTCCTTCCAGTCTGCACTGTACGTCTCCACACATGGTGTCAGGGATGGCTCGGCGCTGGTTTATTTACTCTCATCGCTGGATCTCTGCGAGCTGTGTGTGGCCCCCGTTCTCGGGCGTTGTAAAGGCCCTGCAGGAGGAAATGTAACATTTTACAGTATTCTCTGCTGGTGACAGATCCAGCAGACACGCAGCAGCTGGAGCTCAGACACAATGAGAGGGATGGATGTCAGGCTTCAGATGTGACCGCAGCGTCCAGATGAGAGAGGCAGCCAGATGTGACAGCCTGCAGATGCCCCCCGTCTTACCCCAATGTGCAAAGATGCTTTAGAGACACTGTGTTGTGTTTGTAGCTACTTGTGCTTTTATGAGAGTTTTGCGGTTGATAAGTTGGAAAGTTTCAGCTTTTTTTTTTTACAAACAAAACAAAACGGTGAATTATTACACGTACTGAAACGAGTACATTTTAAAGGAAATGCTGGATGATGTTTTTTCAAGTGCCTCAAACTGAAATTTGACTTTATCATCAATCACCATAAACTTAAATATTTAATGAATAGAAACCAAGAGTTTTTGACATTCCCTTCAAGATGTCTGCTCAGCTCTCCTGCAGCCACAGTAAAGGGGACAGACTTGCTCAGTCGATGCTGTGGTGCTGCCCAACCTCTGCTGGTCCGATCACAGCCGTGACCCGACGTACTTCCTGACCTGCGTCGGCCGTTTCGGCGGTGCACACAGGGTTTTTTTTTACGATGCAGCAGCAGGGCCCTGGCTCTGTCTCATTACCCAACCGTGAGGGACAGGGAGGGTTTCGAGGGGGTGGGGAGTGGGGGAGTAGGGGAGTGTGGACGGGGTGGTGGGAATTCAGATAGATCCCCCTTTGTGTACACACGGGGGAGGTGAGAAGCAGACTGCGTGTGATAGAAAGTGGATCACTGGAGTGGCTCCACTGGGCCGCAGGTTTTCCTCAGGTCAGCGCGCTCGGCCTCTCGCCGACTCTCATGCAACTGCAAAGTCGGGTGGTTGCAGAAAAGTGCCAGCCGGTTTCAATAACAACAACAGCAGTTGTGTGGATTTTGCCTTTAAATTGAAAGTCAATTAAGGATCAAGAGAAACAAGTCATCTCTCGCTTATGTTTAAAATGAGAGACTCCACATTTTTTGTTCCCAGCTAACTGGAACATGTACAGTATGTTGACCCCTTTCTATCCAAGACAGTGTGTGGGCACATGTGGTCCAAATTATGTTACGTGATGTAAAAACACTGCGGCACAGGAAATCACAAGATATGAAGCATTGCCACGTCTACTTTTGGGTCCCATCATTCATTCCAGAGAAATGAGCCGAAAGCAGCTCTCTGAAGCCGTCGATGCTCGTAGACGACAACGAACGTGCTTAAAAGTAACTGGCTGGATATGATAATATCACTCGTTGTTCAGGGCTGTAAAAATGGCCGACCGCGCTGCGAATGATCCCTGAAACCCCCCCATTCAGTGAGCGATCGGGGGCCTCACGGGAGAGGTGCCTCGCCTCACCTTTGTCTGTGAGGTTTGGTCCATGACGCCCAGCATGATAGTGGTGCTCCATGCAGGCCTGCCACCCTCACCCTGCCTTTCAGCACCTCCTGGCCCACAGAAAGGGGCTCTTTGTTCAACCCCGTGCTTGTGACGTCCACTCAAGTCCCTGCTTCCATTAGCAACAGCCGACCAAATAACCAGGGATTGTGATGGAGCCTAATACCCGTTGCATATGTAGTATTGACATAAGGAGGAATAAAAAAAAAAACCCTCACATAGCATAAAGACACAAGACTACTCTCATAACTGGCTGCAGTTCCCCTTGAAGGGTGTGCTCGCCTGATTGATTGATTAGCCTTGTCATTCTTAACCTGCTTCTTTTTTACAGTGAGATTTGGACGATTCAAGGCTTCTCACAAAGTTTGTGATGAAAATATTCCTTTAAAGTGAAAGTGCAGACAAACGTTTGCTTTGCTCATGAGGTCTCGATTCCAGTATTGGTTGAAAAAGTCCTGTTTTCAGGTTCGAGGTCGACACCACGTCTTGTAAACGAGGTGTCTGTATTTCATTCAGCAGGTGTCATTTAATGTTTCACATTAAACAAACATGCTCAAGAAGCGGCACTAATTAACCTACACTGAGGAAAAGAACGTAATCCATTCATTTCTATAAACAATCAGAATGAGTTTATTCTTATTTTATTAATTTTATTCACTTTAGTTTATCAGGAAGTGCAACTTCAAATCTTCTGAAGGGGACAGACTTAGTTTTGGTAGCAACCACATAGCGTGATACTCCATGATACTGGGGTTGATATTAAAACAGCCATTTTGGAAATATCAGTCCTCATCTACTCAAATCAAGAGGTGATGATTTTCAGCTATTTTGTAGACATACGAGTCTCCTCTGCTCTGATTTCCTCCCCGTGTTGCACAATCTTCCATTCAGGCTGAATTTTATTCGAGGCGGCAGACTTTGCTACACACATTCAAGCAATTCAAAGGTGTTTTATTGCGCATGAAACACAATCCTATATCAACAAAAAATGAAAAGTAAACTGAAATTTGCCAAAGCTTCGACAAGTGCTGAATTAGTGACACCCTGTATTTGATTTTTACCGGTGGTATTTTTCCACCGGGCAGGCCTCATATTCCACGGCCATGTTCGCAAATAAAGCGTGGCAGCCCTGCGCTTATTTTACTTGGATTCGGTGTCACAGATTCTCTTATCACGGCTGTCCTTTTAATCACATTGTCCCCGTATAGATTCCTGCAGTACTGGAATTGAATCCAGGCTCCTGATTCAAACATGTCTCCGAGGCAGACTAACCCGCTGAGCCAAGTCTGCGAGTATATGGAAATAAAACAATATTCAAACATCACTTTTAAAATAAACACTTGTACTTGGTTGACATAGCTGGCAAATGCTCTCCTATACTGTCTCTATTTGAGGAAATCCAATACACATGTCTCTTCATATTTTCGTGGATTATAATGCCGGCCATGTGGCATCGAATCATCATGTTGGGAGAAATGATAAACTATGAACCTGCTGGTTTTTATTCAGAACCAAAAACAATCTACCAAAGTGTCTTTTTAACCCCCCGATCCTCTGGCTGCACTGCGGAGCCGCGACACAGCGAGCCGAGTGTGCTGCGAGGTTTCTGGCCTCTGAGGTTTTCAGCTATGAGGAGATGGTGAAAGCAGATCTGGATCAAACACGCCAATTTAATGATAGTGCAGATAATAAAATTATACGACGGAGACTGAAAACTCCCCTGTCTCTAAAATACACGAGGTCAACAGGTCAGCAGTGCTGGAACTGTACAGCTCATCTACCAAAGCTTAGTGATTCTGTGGATTATTGTGTTTTGGATTCTTTAAAAGAAAGGAAAGTTTTTGAGTTGCACTTAACTAGTGTTTAATTGATTCTAAACATGGGTTGTGGACTTCCTCTTTGATTTCTGATATGCTGAATCATTCAAGTGAAGCCAAAAAACTGATGGAGGGAAACTTTAAAAAAGCGGGAGCCTTCAAAATAAAAGTAATGAGCAGTTTCCTCTGCCGCAGCTTCTGGAAAGTGTCTAATTCCAGTTTTCCTGCAAGTCTAATCTGAACGACCTCAGAGCGCACGGAGCCTCGGACCCCCCTCTGTGACTCCCAGGGGGGGTCCGGGACCACAGCTTGGGAACCGTCGCCTCTCTTGCTGCCCCATTTCTTGCCTGTGTGTATGGAGCAGGCTATTTTCCACTTTTACAGCCTTTTTTTTTGTTTGCTCGTCAAAATGGACTTTCACTGAGTTCCTATAGAAAACAAACGAGAGGCGCGACTCGTGAACGGGATTCTTCTCAACATTTCTTTTTATGGAAAACTGTGTATTTTTCTTTCAAATGGGGAAAACTCCATCTGTGTTCATCCTAAAACTCTGCTCAGGGCTTTCATTTAGTCAGTGTGAAATGCTCACAATGCTGCAGTCTTTCTTCTCTCACATTGTGGATGCAGGATCTCAGTTTTTGTAACAAAACGGTTTGACAGAATGTAAAACTACACCACTGATGGAGTTAAATAAAATGTCATTTTAAAATTTGCTGTTTTTTCAAAAATCTATGTAGTTAAATGAAGTCGGTGTGTTCCTGGTGGTGGTTAGCATCAACTGCAGTATTCAGACTTAAAAAATTCCACTTGGGCAATTTATTGGTTCCTTTTCAACAACATACTTGTGAAATAAGAAGCTATTGGACAGCGGTGTGTTTGTTTTTTGGTGGTAACGAACTGTAAGATGGCAAAATTAAGCCTTTCAGAAAAAAAAACATCAAACCACTGCGGCGTCCTCAACGAGCTGGCGTATAAATCTCTCAGGTAGGGAGATGCTGCTCATGCCCACCGCACACCTTCCCGCCGGCCTGCGCCGAGAAACACAAGGGGAGTGGTGAGTTTTTCCAGTCTGACCTAATTAATGGGATGGATATGAAGCATGTGCTATGTGCTTACAAAGGGCTGTGGCAACCAAATGCATCACCAAGATCAACACGGCGCTCAGCAAGAAACAGCTTTCCCATTGTTGTGAAAGGGGAGGGGGGGTATTTAATGGAGAAATGGGAATTTTGATGCATAGATTTTATCGAATAATTAGATGTATTGAATGGGAACATTTTAAGCTTCATTTGCTTATATTTCATTGAGGTGTTAACCACACAATGACGTTGGAGTATTAATAAATAAGAAGAAAAAGGCACAACGTATATGTGAAATACTGTGTTGTTTGACTGTGTTGCAAAATTCATTCACATAAGAAACCTGAGTTATAATCTGATGCACAAGAAACCAAAATGACCAATTTAAACCTCTGCAAGAGTTCTTTAAACTGAAACAAACATTGTCCAATGAAATAATGAGGCTCATTACATGCTAAATAGCCAACTAGCAAAATATTGTTTAAATGTATGAAAAAATTCTAAACAGTTTTAGTAAAACAACATTTTAGTCAACACACTTTTAGAGAAGTTTTAGATGTAATTTGAAACATGTTTTGTTCACTCTGAAGGCTTTCAAACTACATTCAACAACACTTGAATCAATAGTGTAATTATACAGCAACCAAATGCTGAATGACCGCTCTGTTTTTCTTACCTCTGTCTTCTAAAAAGTCTAGTCACAATAATTCTGCATGGAAATGCCTCGGATAAACTGTTCGAAGATTTACCAAAATAATCGGGTGGTGGCGGCAAATTCCTGCCTCTCCACGAGCAATTAGGAACAGAGGTGCTCAGTGAGGGTTTCGGTTCCATCTGCCAGCAGACCCATCAGTACCTGGAAACCAGACGTCTTTCTGTCACTGAGAAGAAGAAAAAAAAACGCGCGGAGGAATGAGAGTGTGGCAAGACTCCGCCACCTCACTTCTGCTCGCTCGCCAGCAGCACCTTGATAAATGTCTGTACGTGCAGGTCTCAGCCTCCCAAATGAAGGGTTGCTTTCTTTGTTTAAATATTGAGCTACTTCAGGATTTAACACGTTTTATGGTCGACGCGTCGTGTTTGGGAAGTTTCTGGGAAATGCGTTGGAATCGAATGTGAGCCGTGAAGCGGACCGAGCTTAATCGTGATGAATGAGGCTGCCGGCAGGACGGTGGCGGGGAGGGAGCATCTCACAAAGTTATCTCGCCGCGCGCTGACACGAAGGCCCGCTCACCTGGGAGCGCGCGGCCGATCAGGACCGACATCAATCAGGCCTTGGCCGGATCCCACGAGCGATCTCGCAGCCTGCACCTAAATTATGTCCGTGTGTCCTGATGAGGATCCTCCTCAGGAAAACGCCCAAAACAAATAACACTGTTTTATTCCACAAATGCAAAGAAGCATTGTTCTGGCTTTGTGCGTCGAGGAAAAGCTCCAGAACACAAACACCTGCTTGTTCGAAAAATATGGATTTAATAGGAATCATTATTCAAACTGGACTTCTCATAACTCAAGCTGGAAAAAGCGGTTTCTATACAAAGCACATTAAACCTTTACAAACCTACTTGTCTGTGCCGTAATTAGTCTGCAGGGACTTGCTGCACCTTTTTCATAGTGTCATATTATCCCTGCAACGACCGGACGCTTTCAAGGCTCCAGCAATCAATGCAGAGTTAATGAACCCAGTCTCGGGGCTCCTGTAGCCCGCTGGAAGCACACGTCGAGGGGCCCCGGTACCTGAGAGCTGCGTTTAAGGGTGAGATATTCCGAGTGGAAAAGCCCATTGGTAGCCAGGCCACAGTTTACAGGGGTCAGAACAATTGGGAGAAAAGCACACCTAATCTTTCAGGGGTCCGCGTGCGTAGTAACGCTGTCAACACACAAGGGAGAGCGAGACCCCCAGAGGGTCAGGCGTGGGGCAGGGCCCATGCCAGAGCCTCTCACCTTGGCTCATAAATCCTTACAATCTGAACTCCCACTGAATGTTGTGAGAAGGTCAGGTGTTTGGTGATCCCTCTGCAAAGGTCAGCAGTGGCCTGCGTGCCTCTGGTACTGGGAAAAGACCACTTTACACTTCACCTGCACGCTACTGGGTACGCTCGCAGCTCAAACATTGCTCCGGCGTAGTTAAACAGTGTGACCAGACTGGCAAATACAGCCACAGTCTGCTCCAGAGGAGCGAGGTGACTCATTTAACACGTCTTGAAGCTTTTAATTATTCAACCAATCAAACTTTTGAGTTGTGCTCCTTTTGGTGCACGTCTCTATAATTCAAACTTTTCCAACTATCGAATAATGAATTGATTATAATATGATATATTCAAAGTAACAACAATATCGTGAATAAATTAAAACATTAAACATAAGAAAACACATTATATCATGGAGTAGAACAGATTTTTGAATTTCTTTTGAGACAAAATGGGAAAGAATCAATATTAGGATGAGACAATAAAATGAAACAAGATTTGCTGGATTCAACTGGAAAAGATCCTGGATGTTTAAAGCCTGAAGCGTTTCAGGTAAACCGGCTGAAACTTTTCGGTTAATGGTTTGCAGCCCAACAATGTGCATCAGTTGTTGCCTGTTTGCTCTGCAGCCTGTTTTCACTCCTCCCTTTGTGTTTCTGTGTGAAAGTGGCCACTGTGTTACAAAAAAC
>JAUESF010000064.1:5842096-5887912 GCA_032274765.1 Malacoctenus tetranemus
GTGTGTGTGTGTGTGTGTGTGTGTGTGTGTGTGTGTGTGTGTGTGTGTGTGTGTGTGTGTGTGTGTGTGTGTCTCCATGAATGCTTGTGGCCTGTGAGTATTTACATGTGTACACTGGAGGAAGCGAGGGCCCAAGGAATGCGATACACCATCCCACTCAGGAAGAGCGTCCGAGTCGCACCAGATAACACCCCTGGAGTCGGGCGGTGGATGTTTGGTTAAGGCCGCATGCATTATGCATGCCCGCTAACTGTAAAAGTACACACACGTCAATGGGCTCCCATCATCTTCACCCGGCTCGACAGATCGGCTACCATTGGTACAGGGGTCCCTCAAGGAGACCCAGGCTCAATATTGCAGAGGAAATCAACGGTGACACTAATGAGGCCCGAGAAAAATGCTCCGAGATGCAGTCAAATTCTTCTTATTCATAATGGTGAAAGGGGTTTTTATTTAAGATTGATTTCATCTGTCAAGTAATCCATTCAGAGAGGAAGCTGCTCTGTGAAAACAGGCTACATTATTAGTTCATGTGTCTTTATCGCATGCAGTAAAGGCAAATTGTCGAGAGCGCACAATCTTTATTCCATCTCCAGTCTGTAACATGAACTTGATGACTTGTTTCAGACAGTTGAAACTCTTTGTTTACTGCAACAAGTCACCTGAGGTTGTCTCTGATCTTCCTTTATGCATGTGAATCCAGGACAGCTGTGGAGGTGACGGCCTCAACTGCAGGCCTCGACCTTTGACCTGCACCAAGCAGGAAGAAGCCGAGGGGTCGCCCCACAGGGGGCCGTTCGCAGACCAAGTGCTCAGGGAACACGTGTGGTTTTGATATCCGGCGAGCAGGAAGCAGAGGTGCGTGGCACGGCGAGTCATCTGTTCATCATCTGGAGCATTGTGCCTCAGAAGAGCGCCACCTGTACCCCGGATAATATCAACCATACTCGGTGTGAAGCCACGAGATCACTCTCCATACCTTTTTTTTTTTAACTGTGGCTGCAACACAAGCTTTAAACACTAAATTAAAGAATTTAAAAAAGTAGAGGGGGGAGTGGTGAAGCCTTTAAAACAAAAATATTTAACTATGTATTAAACCTTAAAATACTTCGTCGTAAATCAACGCAGCTTTTTCTAACGTAAAAATGACGGATAAGCCACAGATCACTCGGATATTTACATTTTTTATAACTGTGCAGCCGTGTCTCGGTGTGAGGTTGCCTCTATTTTAGTCACAGGGGGAGGCTCGGGGGCTGCAGCAGACACCGTGGCGCTGCAGGTCCCGGGCAGCGTCGGCCCTGCGTTGCTGGCTAAGGGGGTTTTTACACCTGAATGTGAGAGGGTCCGGGGACGTAAGCCGCGTAAAGTCAAAAGACCCCCTACAGTGCCCGCGCCGGCCTCCGCCGTGGCTGTCATAACACAGATTTCTTTTTGGAGACGGAGCCTTCAGCGAGCTGCGACTCTGACAGTGATAAATGGCCTCGTCCGCTGGATATGAAGTTGCTCCCAGAGAAAATTACAAAGCAAGCTAACTTTATTTATACAGTGAGGCCTTACAATAAATTCAAATTCGACACCTGAGAATTTGCATATCAGTAATCTTTGCTGAATCCCCGGGGCAACACTTCAGTGGATAAAAAAGCAGCAGTGAGGCTCTCAGATGTGAAGCGGTCGCTCTTGCTTGTGTTTGCCTCACGTGACAACAACACGGTGTCTGTCAGTCCAAGCAGCAGCGTGCGACAGTTGTGTCATGTGATCCTTCACACCGGCGCGCTGCGAACAGCAGCTTTATTGATTTCCAGAGGGCATTGGATTTTGTCACATTCAGACCCGCACGCCAGATCTGATTGCAGCCCAGTTTGGCCGTGCGCGCCAAAGTAAACACGCCGGGCGAGAAAGGGGTGTGGTGCTATTTTAGCAGGCGGTGGGACGGCGTTGCGAATGGTGACACACGCAGATCTTGTCGGGAGCGAGGGCAGCGCGTCGGGCTGATGACAAGGCAGAGGTGGTCACGAAAACGGATCCCTTCCTTTAGGGGGGGCGGGGGGGGGGCGCCGGCGAGCGCCACGGCTCCTCGTTATGGGGACAAAAGCCGCAGTGTGCGTCGGGACGCTGTATCACCTTTTAGCGTCCCACGTCAAGCCACATCACCTCCTACTCCGGCCCATCCATCCCCACCTTTGATTCCCCGCCAAAGCAAACAGCGAGCTACTGCCAGCCGCGGCGCGAGTTCCCATGGCGACGGCGCACAGCGCCGGCCTTGATGATTCGGATCTGCAGGGGAAGACAAAGAGGCCAATTCAAAGTCGGCCACTAAGTTTGAGATGCAGGCTGGACACTGGGCCTGAATACACAAGACGGGCAAGACTTATCGCATCCAATCAACCAAATGATATTAACACATCCTGTCACTTGGAGGAGGCGCGTCGAACAAAGAGGCCACTTGTCAGGGCTGGACCACTTCGATTGGGCTGTAATGTAGAAGGATACAACTCCAGCAAGTGTTATTAACTCTGTGTACTGTTGAGAGAGTCATGCTGCGTCTGGTCAGCGTGCTGCAGCACAGACAGCAGGTACTTGTGCAGAGCACGCGTGCAATTTGTAAAGTTATGCCAGCCTGGGTTTTTTTTTCACATTTGGCTTGTTTTTCAATGGAAACCAAAAAAAGCTCAATCAGTCTATTTTCGAAATGTCAATAAAACCTCAGATGTAAATAATAACACAAAGTATAAAATTTTTCGAGATTGATAAATTTCGGGATAACAACAGCAAATAACAAGTAAAAATACAAATGTACCACTAGAATATTTATTAAAATTGGGAAGAAATAAACAAAAAGCCAAGACACACAGCTTAGAGTATAATACTTATTAAGTTGGCATGTAGGACGTCCAATCCCAGACAGGACCAGCGTGTCAAATATTTCAACCACAAACACACTGAAAGCAAAAAACCAGCAGATACAAAGTAAAAAAATCTGTCACTAATTGCACAGTTTTTGGACAATTCTGCAGCTCCAACCATAAACCATGGAGACACCTGGATTGTAATTACAGTCATAAAAGGGTTTAAACTTCCTTTAAGACATTTGTCTTAGATAATGACAGCATGGGTTTGTTTTTCTTCTGTGATAAGTTCTGAAATGTAGGAAGGTCAAATCAACTGTAACACCGCCTAATCCCTCAAAACCATGTCTGGCTAACTGCGATGATAAGTTGCTGTGGGCCTGTTGAAGCCCTCCAAAGTCATTATTTGTCATTTCACAGAAAAAGAGCGGAGACTCGGAGCAGACGCTGATGGCTGCCGAGCTGCTCCTGTGACATCAACCTTCTTTTGCAATTAAGCACAACTCCGAAGCACTTTCTATTAATGCCTCAGGGGGGTGGGGGTGGGAGGGTGGCCGGACGGCTGAAGGTTGCGATCTGTAACTCCGACAATTTGTGCCAAATAAAACCTGAATAAATCAGAGCCATATTTCAGCGGTGGCTCGCGGGGATGTAAATCTGGGGGGCTCTGAAAGGCAGCGCGGCCTCGCCCTGGGACTGGATGTAGTGTGTTATTGTTGATTAAAATGGATTATAGGTGAGATTACAGTCTGTCTCCTCCCAAAGTCGGCTCTGAACTGGCCGCGCCGGCAGCCCGGGTCACTGTGAAGAGAAATAGAGCCACTGAGAGAGACTCTTTCAGTCTGCCTGACTGACTGAGTCAATTTCAGTGCAGCACACAGGCCTTTTTTTTTTCACTCTTATAACATCAATGAGGACAAAGTGTCTGACTGCTCACTCATTCATTTTTTTTATCGTGATAACTGGTGCAAAAAAGGCCTGATGAAACTGAAAATGTTTCGTAAGAGATGGATGACTTGACAGAAGAAATAATTCACAGCGTTGATGTCACATGTGCTTTATGTCTCTTTACTCTCTTTAAAGTCACGTCTCAGTCTGGAGCTCGGATTGGGATTAAGCCATAAAAACAAGACAGGCTGCAATTGGCTTGATCGCCGCTGGCTTAGCTAGAAAAATCTCGAGGAGGTGGCTGAAGTGTGTGTAAGAACCAGAGGGGGGGGGGGGTGCGGTTGTCATAAGGTCGTGTTTATTTCTGTTTTTAATTGGGGAAAATGATTCCCATCTGTTAAAAGGTTATTGTTGTGCTCGTTATAAAAGGTTTCAGGAGAACAGTTGATTAATTGAGCGTGTCTTCGCTGCCGCACTCGAGGCCAAGCTGACCGACCAATTATCATAATCCTCCGCTGTTTATTTTCCCTCCGCTGCCAGTCATGAGACGCCGTGCCGAGCCGGCGGCGGCGCGAACAGAGCACGGCCTGCGACGGGAGATGCTCGGTCGCGGGGGGGGGGGGGGGGGGGTGGGGGGGGGGAGTGGGCGGGGGGAGCGGGCGGGACAAGGTCTCTTCAGTCTGTCAGTCATCGAAAAATGCTGTAATGACTGAAAGCTGATCTGTCTGGGCTGGCCGAGCGCGCTGTACACCGCCGGCAAGGGGCGGGGGTCGGGGGGGGGGGAGGAAAACACCGGCGCGCTCAGATCACGTTGGCTCGGGGGCTAATTTACTGTATCTTCTGTGATTTGTGTTTCTTAGATTCGCCTCCATTCGGCCGGGACCACACAGCGAGAGAGCTGCTACAAAATCCCATCGAGATACCGAGGCGTGTTATCGTGACGTCTTCTCCTGAATGTGCGGGACCCCCTGTCACCTCTGGTGCCCAACCAAAGTGGTCCCAGGCCTCGGGTTTGAAGCCACTGCCTTCGGTGCCCTGTTTTGACCCAAGCGCTGTATGTTTGACTCTCATGTCGCCACACAGGCCATTAGAGCCAAACTGGAGTTCCCGGAGACCAGTGTAGCTGTAGCATGTCCACAGACGACCAGCATGTAAATCAGTTTGCTTGCAATTGTTTTGCTTTCCATCAAAAGCCAACGTTCACTGTGTGTCTTCTATTTAAATTTTTTGGCGGGACGGAGTAAATGTCAGAGTTAATAAGAGGTTATCGGGAAGGAAAAAGTAATTAAACTCCCTTCCCCGAGAATGAGTCCTTTTACAGTGCACGCTGACGGATATTTCTCCCTTTTCCTCTGTCTAGACACGCAGGGCAGGACCGCAGCTCACATACTGGACAAAAGAGCCATACAGGTCTCCAGAGAACCGCCCGGGGTTTGGTTGGAGAGGTGAAAGAAACTGGAGGAGTCGTCCCGTTGGTTGAGTCAGGCCACGGCCGCGCCGCACACGCGAGCCGAAGTGAGTTACGGCGCCGTGCGCCGAGCCCGAATTGGCTCCGGCGACGCTCCATCACGCGGCAGCGACGCTTCATCGCCCCAGACGAGCCGTCGGTTTCTCGCTACTGTGCGAGAGAAGCCAAAAGGAAATTCAGCTTCCTCTCCGGGCTCCGTATGTTTAATTCTGGCCTGTTCCAGAAGCCCTCCTCTTCCTGACCTTTGCCTCCACCTGTTATAGTCCTGATCTGCTTCATGTCACTCACCTTGTAACATTGACAACACCACTCCGCTGGGCGTTAATTGCTACTCAGGGCCCCCGCTAATAATCCTTCAGCTGCGTGCATGCCCTCGCTTTAAAACTAACCTGCGCTGAGGTTAACAACTGCAGATGCATTTTGTTTCTTATGCGCTGCTCCACCCATTTACCAAACACCTCCTTTCTCTTTAAAGCAAAAAAGAAAAAGAAAATAGATTGCCAATTTAGGTTTGCAGAATAAGTTGCTAATGCTTGTAAAACATCCCTGGAGAGAAAACAAACAATATGTCTCTTGTGTGTTTCTCTGGAACGCTGCGGTGGGAAAGCGGAGCCAATTCTGAATGAAGCTATTGTGCTAATAGCCCCGAAAGATGCTAATTTTGACTGGAACAAAAAGCACGCAGCATCTGAAAAATGTCAGAAAAAGTTCAATACTTTTTTTGCTCTTTTTTCCCCAAACAATTCTCATCTAATCTGCAGCGTGGGAGGTGGGCTTGATTAGACGAAGGTTTTGGACGGACCGTTAGCCTGTTAGGTCCTCAGAGGACGCAGCTGCTAAATGCATCAATAATTAGTGACGTATCGGCGACCTTCAAGAGTGATCAAGTGAAATATTGAGCGCAAACATACGTTCAATTGTTATTTCAAGATGAGGGAAAAATGTCTTTATTTACAATAGATTTTTACGTTTTACATTTTCCTTCTTGTTTTTTCAATGATGCAACCTCGATCCTAGATTTCCAAGCAGCCAGTCAGCGCATCAAAAGTTCAGCTCTTTTAAAACTGTTGCACTTTGAAAATGTCTGTAAAAGTTCAATGTCCAGCAGCAGCTGACAAATGTGAGGAACGCTCCCCTCTTTGCAGAGAGACTCTGACTGTTTTTCTTATCGCGGTGCATTCATGGCCGCTGCTGTCCGTGGAGGAAATTAAAGTGAAATACATCTCCCTGACGGACTGCTGCACTTCACACGCCCATAAAGCCATTCTGGCTGATTGTCATTTTTACAGCCTACGTATGTTGCTGTAAACATGATCACTCGTGTGACTGAATAAATCAGAGCCTGAGCGTTTGACGTCTCCAGGCTGAGGCAGAGCTGGACTTTTTTGGGGTGCTGAAGAAGGTTGAACTGTTGAACTGTATGTAAACGAAGCAAGATTGAAAAGGATTTGATATCAGCTTTTAAAAAAACGCGTGTGCGCCAGAATCAGTGAAAATGTTCAACCTCTCTTTTTTAAGTGTTTGTGTGCGGAGCTCGGGTTGGTCGGGAGCGGCCTGCGGTCACAATGAATGGACCTTTTCATTCATGACAGAATGAATCAGAAGCATAATTTGGTGAGAGCTGCTGACAGAAAATCAGCTAGGAAAATATTTGGATGTTCATACGCTCCCGCAAACACATCGCATGTTAAAAATACAGGCGGTCCTGCACGCGCGCTCAGGAGACGGGGGTCTGGGTGCCTGGCCACCCTCTGGGCGAGCTCCATCATCCCCAAACACTCTGTGAAGGCCCCAAACTGCTTTGGTTGTTGAACTCACGAGTCAATGAAAACTGGCTAAACAGACCGAGTCTGGAGCCACTAAAACTTCCTTGTTATAACCGATGCTACAAACTCCTGAACAGTCAGCAGGATGAGTGAACAGTTGCTGACTACGAGAAGGTTGTTGGGTTGAAACCACTGTGGGGATTCTCTGCTCTGCTTGTGTTATCTGCAGGCTTCCTCCAACACTCCAAATAAAGGCATGACTGTGAGGTGAAGTGATGCTCTGCGATGGAGGGAAATACTGCAGACTTATGTTGGCCAGATAATTGTTAGCAATTATTAGACAGAATGATTGATTGATGCTGGAAGGTGATGTGGGTGTTTAATTTCAATGATTATGTCAGTTATCAAAGGGTTTTTATGATGAGAAATAGGTTGCTGAGCCCCAAATAGGTAACTCATTTAAATTAAAAGCAGTAAATTACATATCGATATGAAAGTCTGACAGCTCAAACCACTGATGGTACGTGTCCTGAATAGCACATAATAGCGTTGCATTTCAAAAAGTTTATACAAATAGATGTAAAGTGAACAAATGATTCTGTGAGTAAAATTTGGGGAAAAAAGTGAGAAAATGAGAAAAACTCCACCAAATAAATTCAATCAAATCTTTTCTTTACCTCTTTTTTCTTCATGTACTTAAATAACTGTGTGTGCGCTCAATAAAAAGGAGAGTTCTAATGGGATAAACAGTATATAGTGAGGTTTAAAAGTAATTAAAGTTGTAGTCGGTGTTATGATACGAAGAAGGGCGTTTTGTTTTGAAAGCCTTGAAGATTATAAATGACACCTTTGTGTTTTACGCGCCGATCATTTGGAAGTTTTTTTTGGTTTCCTGTGCTGAAAGGAGCAGAATAAAAAGCCTGAAGCCAGATACGCAAACATTTGCATTTGCACAAGTCTGTTTTTTACTGATGCAGTGGGACTGTATACAGTAAGGCTGCCATGCTCCATAAATGTAAATCAACGTGGCTTTTCTGAGAAGGAAATATACGATCTGGCCGCGGCCTCTGAGGATTAGCCGCGCCCCAGCGCCACGGTTCAAGGTGATGCAACCGCTCGGCCGTCACACGTCGTCGGCCATCGACGCTCGGCGCAAACGAGGGTCGGATCGTTGATAAGCGACAAAACTCTGTTTTCTGATCTATCGCGGAGAATCTTTTCAGCTGCTCGATACCGACGGTGACTCGCGTTTAAAGAGCGAGAGCCCCCAAAATCTCATTGGCTCCCCGGCCTCATGGGGGAGGCTCGCGAAGCACTATATCACAGCCATCTTTAAGACCCCAAAGACTCAGAGGAAAACGCAAAGTGTTCGCAGTGGACCTGCCACTGAAAGAAATGAACCAGAAACCTACGTGTGCTCGTGCGCTCTCCTGCAGACGCGTGCATGTGCTGCAGGATTGTTCGCTTGCATTTTTTTGGGGGGGGGGCAAAAATAAATCATAACTTCTCGATGCCCGTGTGCCAGAAATCTCTAGGCAGAGCGAGAGTTTGCATGTGTTTGCATGAAGCGCTCCTCGCTCTGGGTTTCATGTCCTAATGGCCTGAGGTGAAATCACTCAAGTATTTGGAATCAGAGATCTGATTACTTATAGCTGGTGACACACTTACTGGCAAGGTACGAACTCTGGAGCTACAGAGAACAATGTTTAACAGCCGCGAATGTGTAACCGCTGTAACTTTTTCGCAAATGGACTGCAAACGTTCCAGATAGACATCACACGGATAATGAACGAATTTGCTGATCTGTGGACGAAATAGCCAGTTCGGCTATTAACAAAACAGGCTACATTTATGTGCTATTAGGGCCGTTTATGTTCAAAGAGATGGAAACAACAAGCTGATTAGGCTGACATCGCACCGCCCTCGGTTTCAGGCCGCAGTCAGAGCCGGTCTGTGTGTTCGGCCAAACGCAGAGGAAAGTTTTCTTGCTTTAGATTAGATAATAACATCGCAAATCTGATAAATTCCATCTTACTCACAGCTTATTAGATGTGGTGAATTTAACACTGAATAATGGTCATTTAGTTTTGACCAAGAGGTTGGGTGCATTCAAAGGTTGTACATAGCAGTTTAAAGGGCCAGTGCAACCTTTTTTTTCTGCACCGACACACATTGTTTTTTAATTTTTTGACTTGAAATGCAGTTTGATTCTGACAGTGTTGACAAAAAAAACAGAGCAACAACAACTACAAGGTTCTTTTTGAAGTAGTCATGGTTTACCACAGTGACAAGTTGGAAAGCCAGTTTGCGTCTTCACTGTATTTGCCGGTTTCTCCTCCACCGTGTGTGTTTCTCTGTGTGTGTTTCTGTGTTCATTCAAATTCCTGAGGGATAATCCCATAATGAGTGCAGATAGCACAGGAAGTTTATTCAGGTGGGCTTTTTAAACGGGATCGTCCACCTTTTCCACTGCCGGAGAGACAGCCAAGCACAAAAGGCCTGAAATCAGACAGTAGGTGGTTTCCAAAACTGGTCCAAAACTGCATCAGCAAAAAAAACAACAAGCTTTTTTTTGGGACTGAACACTGGCAGGATTTGCCAAGACAAACATCCCAAATTACGTAAACTGATACTTTTCTTCCTCTACAAGAAATGAATTTGGTAACTGTAATAATTTTTGTTATTGGATGTGCCATAGGGAAATTTTATGGATAAAACTATAACACAAAGTGTACAAAATGAATAAAATTCAATGATTGGAAAAAAAAAGAGATCGTTTTGCATCAAAAAGCGAGGCCGTACGTTGTACACCCAAAACAAACTCTCTGGGTCTGAAAGAGGAAGCAGATGGCCTTCCTTCAACCTCCGTGTGGGAACATACACACTCCATAAGCCCATTAACACCTACGATACAGTAGCAGGGCTTCTTCCTGTGCGTGGAAAAAAGCCCTGTCACATCTTTGAATCGGTCATCATTGTTGTCTTCCTCCTCGAGCACAAATACGGCCGCGCTGAGGCCCGGTGAAGCCGTCTCGCCGTAAAACTCGCAGTGTAAAAAAGCCAGTTGAAACCATGTGGTTTTAAACTGCCTCCTGTGCACCATGTTTTTTGAATCACTTCCAGCTGCTCCGCAGCCACTAATGGCAGCTCGGGCCTACGTTGCTGTTTTAACACTGGCCAAGTCTCGGCCCCTCCTGCCTCCTTGGAAGCTGAGGAGGTTTTCAACTACTGTTCAACAAATGATTTCAGACCATATTAAAAAAAAAAAAGAAAAGAAAGAGACATCCCACTGAGTGTCCCGAACGTGAACAGGAGCGGAGCGGTCAGTGTGTTAGCAGCAGTGGTTGTATGAGCCTACGGAGATCTACGGAGGCGAGCTGGACAGAAATGTTTGGAAACGTCATGAAAGAAATGTTGAAGATTACATTAAAAGTCTAAGAGGTGAAATGGTCTAGTGAGAGCAACAGAACTGCACATTATGAGCAGAAGGAGGTCAGAAGGAGGGGCATGAAACTGCAAAAAAACTCACCTCTCGAGCTGACTGTGTCTGATAATGTATTTTTGACTTGTCAGGTGTACAAGTAAGAGGTCTGTGAACGACTTTCTTTGGTGAAAGGACACGACTGTTGAAACAAGAAGGCCTCAGCCTTATTTGCACCTTCAGGAAAGCCCCTTTTCAAATCACATAGAGAAACACCCCAACAACAGCCTTCTCCTGACAACTATTTACGAACAACAACACAAGTGCCTTTGTTCCACTCATTTGCATAGCTTTGCATACAATGCATCCTGTTTGCTTGAGATGCTTGAGGTGGCCGGCCGGTTAACAAAGAAGCAACAGTGTCAGATAAAATTCCACGGTGTTGGAGAGAACGCTCGCACATCTAACGCTCGCACAGAAAGACCATTTATGTGTGGATCTGAAACATGGAGAGAAACTATGAGGCCTCCTTGATGACTCTCAATATGTGACAATATGTGTGGACATCACCAGCGTCCACAGGGTTATGAGTTACTCTAGCAAGTAAACATGACGTTGTGCAAAGTGTACAACTGTGTTCGTCTCACTTTAAGTTCCTATCATATACAGCAGAAAGCTGCTGTACACAGAAGACAGATTATAGATCTACTCTAGATTTGTCTGAATGCCTGTATTTTTTGTCTGTTTAAAGATGTGATCTGATATTTTAGAATAGAAACAAGCAAAATGGAGTTGGTCAGGTTTGGTCTTGTGTGTCTGCATGTGTGTGGTTGTTGGGACAGAGGGCTGCTCCTCTCTCAGACCCAGACTGTGGATGGGAGAAGAAGCGTTTGAATGGAGCAAGATTGCCATCACAAGATCAGCGAAGGTACTGCAGGGAAGAAACCAGCAGTCAGAGAAAGGCTCCCGCATATACAGGAGCATGAATGCATCACAGTGGAAAAGTGGCAGGAACTTCAAGCAGACAGTTGAAAGAAGCTTTTTGTACCAAAATGAGGGCTCTTATTGTACAATAGCGTCCAACAAGTGGTGAAATATACCAGGGTATTAATAAAGGTGTCATTTTTTGGTGATGGACTGACAACCTGTTGAGGGTGCACCCTGCTTTTTACCCGTTGCTGGCTTGGAAATCAATTTGACGTTTGCCAATAATTGAAGGGAAGGGTGTGTTGCACTTCATTTTTCTTTCAGTTTTGAAAAAGAGCTTTTTATTCCGCAGCAACTAATATGTTTTGTAAAATTTGTAGCGGCAAGTAGGTGGTGGTGGTCAGGCTGAAGCCCCCGTGACCTTAAACTCAATAAAGCGGAACTAGAAGATGATTACAAACGCACAAACTGTAGTTATTTGTGCTAATAGTGTCTTGGAATTGATGAAGGTTGATCCTAATGTATGACCCCCCCAAAAAATAAAGAAAATTACTGATTGATTTTGGGTGCACGAATGTATATGTAGTGTTGCATAATCCTGTCTGTCGGCTGATGGGTGCAGCTGCCTGGGTCATTAATTTGGCCATCAGTTCTCTTCTGGCATGAAATCCACTTCACCGGCTGTGTTATCGGCCGAGCCAACTCTCTCATGGCCATAGAATGCTAATGCTCAGCTGTGAGGATGAACCTCCTGCCCCTTAAGAAACACCCCCCCCCACCCCACCCCCCACCCCTCTCTCTCTCTCGATCTGATTGACTTAAGATGCCGAATGCTCTCGCGACATTCGCTTTAGTCAGTGCGCTCATTAATAACATTTAATTGCATGTGACCTTCCTGTTATCACCAGCTAAAAATCATGTAATTCAAGATACCTCGTAATTAGTCCGCACTGCTTGTGCGAGGTCTGTGTATACAGTTTGGAAATCCATCCTGTGGTGTATTACAAGGTAGCGTAAACAGGCTATTTTTCAAAGCCAGGAGCACTTCTGGAGAATATTTATAAATGGTCTGATTTGGGCATTTCATACATTTCATTATGAGCCGAACCTGCTTGATTTGCCTGGAAATATTGCGGCTGTCGACAAAAGAAAAATATACATGTTTCATTTTGGAAATCAGAGACAGAACATGAGCGGGCTGCCAGTGAGCAGCAGCAATAACCCAGCGGCTGCCTCTGGCAGGAAATGACACGCACAACGTTCCTGGGCATCACAGGGTGGTGCTGACTTGCCCAAAACAGTCGCTGCCAATAACAACAATATAACACACAGATCTCTCTATGAGAGCGCACGTTAAAAAAAAAGGAGGAGCTGGCAGCTCCTCCCTTCCCCTCATTATTTCCATTTACTTCCCTTTGCTAGAAACGACTCCGTCCTCTGATGCCATCACTAATGGCCAGGACAACCAACAAATCACAGGCTGATCCTCAGTCAGGGCTCCGGCTTTATTATAACCGCTTGACCAGAAAGGAGATGGATGAACTGCGGACATGCGATTGTGCCACAGCTCCAGGCAATAAGTTTGGTGGGTATACAGATGTAAGTCACCTCAGAGTGGCCAAATCAAACATTTCCTGATGCACAGATATTGACTTTGCAGAAAAAAAGGGCGAACAATCTTCTGAGCCTCGCTCCAAATAAATAAGATCTCACCTTGACGTCATGGAAAAAGGAGTCGTCGCAAGATTTTTTTGGGTTTTCAACCAGAGGTCACTGCAGTTCAGTCGACTCACCTGAAGAAGTTGCAGCTTTCTGTATTGTCATGGTGAATGTGTGATTTGGTATCGTAATCGGTCGTCCACCACTTTCTCCCCCCCGACATCACCAGATTCCCAAAAACTTCAGGCCGGCCGTTCCACTGAAACCATGATCACACACGACTCCGACACGACTCGGTGTCGGCGGTTGCTGCAGAACGGGGCCGCGGCTCCCAAAAAGACCGAGTGATTTATTTAAACTATGACCAGTCCTCGCACGTGACACCGCTGTGTATTCGAGGCGGTTTCGCATTTCACTATAGGACCACATGCACTCATCGCGAGGACAAATATACAGACGAGTGATTCCGCGTTGCCCCGGAGCTCTTAATGGCTGCCTTGCTTATTTTTGCCCCACAGCTGAGAGAACACCAATTGTCTGGGGCTCGCGGCGGAGCCCACCTCGCCAGGGCTTCGCTGTGGGGCTCAAGGTCACTCCGCTTTGTCTGCTGCCACTGTACTCCACTCGAAGGATCCATATCTGTGGAATTATAATTGAGGGTAAATATTATCGAATGCAATCGGAGAGGATTTTGTGTGTTTGTGCTGGGGCCAAGAAGAGAGGCGCGGTGAAACCGAACACCGGCGCAGGGCCCTCGCCGCAGGAGAGCCGAGTCGGAGGCATCTCCCAGCGTGGGCCGCCGCGGGGAATACTGAGGGGATAGGTCAAGGTAGAGCCCAGCATCGTTTCCTCGACTCGAACCGTGGACCGCGGCTAAGACAAATAGCAAGCCGGCGTCTCTAACAAACAGAGTCTTTGGTTTGCTTTCGCTGCGGACAGCGTGGTTCGCTCCTCCTGGCATTGTCGTGTTCAGTCCTTTCTTGTCGTCTTTCATCACCAAGTGGATTAAAAAAAAACTAGCCCATAATCCTGCTTCTCTAATCTTGTACAGGACGACTGTCAGCACCTCCATACACTGGGAAATGCGTCCCTGCTCCTCGCTTGTTCAAAAGAGTTACACAAAAAGAGTGAACCGTGTGGGAGAAACCAAACAGGGATACCAGGAACAAAGGGGGGGGGTACTGCACTGTATTATATAACAGTCTCTGTGGTATGCCAGGCAGCAACAGTTTTCTCTATTTCAGAGACGTTTTCTGTTGTAAAGGCTCCAGGCGCTTCTCATCCTGGGCGTAAAAGGAGACCGTGTTGTTTGATTTACACAACACCACCCGGACACTCCCGAGACGCAGCAGCTCGCACCGTCAGATTTCCCTAAATCCTGCATAATAACAACTTTGTGACATTTATGAGTGAACCTTTAAAAGCAGAGCGGTGGCGCGGACTCTGGTCTTTTTACAGAACGGTGATCCATCACCGGGGGCTTTCGGGGACAAACGCGTGCACACACAGAGCGGAGCCGAGGCAGCGATCGCGGACGGGAATCCGACAGGGTTCTGCTAAGTCCTCCGCAGTCAACTCTGGACTCGCTGGAGCTCCCAAAGGGAAGAAAAGTAGATGGCTTGAAACGCACCACCTATAATCTGGTCCTCTCTGTGGTGAGTGGTGAAGAAGTGAAAAGCTGGAGAACCTGCTGGAGCCGCACAACGACAGGCGGCTGTTTATTTTGTCCACGGCTGATGCACTGCGGAGCAAATTTAGATTCACGTTACTTCGAGGTGCTTCGTCTTGTCTTTATCCGTCTCGGGGTTGCAGGTGGGGAGGCTGGAGAATATCCCCCAGGGTACGCCCACCCTGGACAGCATGGAAACAGACTCAAAGACCTTCGCCGACAGCCAATTTAAAGTTGTTAATTTTGCAGGGAAAGAATATTTTTAGAGGACTTATGCTCTAAATCTCCACCAAATATCAGCTCGGAGTGAACAAGCAAAACCTGGCATGCCGAAACTCTGACTTGGTGCTCTCTCCAAACAAATCCTTCAACCTTGTGCTTCCCATAATCCCCAGTGGTATGTTCCCACTTAACCAAGAATTGTATTTTCTCTTCTCGCATTGAAAGGAACAACATGGCAGCCGCACTCTTAATTTCTTCCTTGTGCTAAAAGGACAACCTAAGTGTTGAGTGCGCAGAGAAGTGCACACAATTAGCTAATATAATTCACAGATGTGCTCGCTGACATTTTTCCCCCCTTCTCTGTTCTTCGTCTTGGCCTCGGCACAGAGCGCCGGGCGACCTGAGGCTTTGGACACGCTCTCTGCTCTGACCCCACCCTGACCTCCCGGCACATACATTTCCGATGACGTCGTAATTAAAATACACTAATTTGATAATAACGCAATAACAGCAGCACCCTGGAGGGCTAATTTAAAGAAAACACCAGCCCAGACCACCAGTAGAGCCTATAGGAGATACAGTAGCCTGTCGGTGTGCTTTTTGGGGTCTCGGGGGCATTTCGGCGCACTGATTTCATCCCGCCCTCATTAAAATCTTAGTTCCCCGCTCGCTGCGAGCGTCTGCCTGGCGTCAGAGCCCCGGAATGATATTGGATCTTCAAGGTGTAAACTTGATGAATATCTGAGGTTGTTTTGCGAAGAGTTAGCCGGGAAGCCCCTCCACGGATCAAGGCGCAGTGGCGACTCGAACCCAAACGTGATATTATTTCAACTGGATTGTGAAGTTCAGAGGGCATCTCCGAAGGGTATCCACACGATTAACTGTGGACAGATAGGAGGGCGGGGGGAGCAGATCTAAAATACTCTGAGGTGGAGAGGAGGGATTTTTGTGTAACGTAACCCTTTCATTCATTTTGAATATGCCTTCAAGCAACTGGCGCCCAGGTAGAATACACTTGTTTTCAAATGTGTGTTTGTAAAAATACCTTTTGAAGCTATTTTATGATCCCTTTTCTTTTTGGATTCACCTGAAATATCATCAGCCGTTTCACGCCATCTCTCCTCTTGTTACTCCTCCGCTAAAGAGCCCTGAAAAGCTGCTCCCACAGGTCCACCGACCATTATGTATGAACTACGCCGGACAGTCATTTTGCCCCCTCATTCCTCCTCATCAAGAAACCAGGACAAAAAAACACAAACAGGCGGAGAGCAGGAGAAATAATTTGGTCACTTTGTGTCCTCGCCTTTGTAGCGCTGTGTGGCGCCTTTGAAGCTCACAGGAGTGGAAGTGAAACAGATTGAGCTTGCTCAGTGAGGCTTGATCAACAGGAGTTGTGCAAATCAAGCCTGTGACCCATTTGTGGGCGTGTTTATTGACCTCCCGTCCCGCACATGCACATTTTGCTAATGAGCGGGGGGGCACGGCCACCGAACCCAGGATGCCACCGTCAGCCGTTCTGGTAGAAATTCGCTGAGACACTTCAGGTCGTCAACTCGGAATGAAATTCAAATCCGCCATCTTTTCCTGTGACAGCATTTGCTTCTTGCACTGTGCTGATCGAAAACCAAATCTGTGTTTTGGAGCGAAAACTGTAGGAAAAGGTCCCAGGACGTGGCCGCTTTACATGGGTTTCCACGGGCAGACGCTTCCCTTTGTCACTGACGTGTTCAGCGCTACCTCTGCAAAGAGGAAATTGAACCGAGGGGCCGTCGAGCAGCATTCCTGCATCTGTCTTGTCCTTATCATTTCCATCAGCCTGATCAGAAACACACTAAGCTCCCACCAACAGAGGGTCAGAGAGGCGGTGACCCTTTGGCAGGCAGACATTTCCTGAACACTGCATCATCCGTGGCCTGTGCCGCCTCCTGGCAGTGATGTAGCATGTAAATAAGAAGTCATTAACTTGTGACCCTTCAGTCTTGAAGGCTGTTGCACATTTAGGACGCAACGCTCAATTTAGTACTGTACACCAACTGGAGGCTGCGAGTCAATTAGACGGGCCAAACTGTGCCACAGCTGTTCCAGAGACATCTGTCCAGTGATGTCAGCGGATTAATCATCGACTCCCCAAAACAGGTTTCGATTTTTTGAGTTTGTAGAAAAAAAGTGTTGAGCCTTGAAACACACAGCGACAACACACACACATCAATACAATCCCAGTGTGAACTAAACAAAAGCAGATTTATTGGAGACAGAGTGAATCATGGAGAACACATCCGAAAGTCATTAGGTGAACTGACACGGTGACACATACCGTGAGTGACACTGTTTGATCAATGGAATGTAAAGTCAAAAGGAAAATAGATGGAATGAAGAAAAGGCAACAAAGCCACACATGACAACACAATGATAGTGCAAAAACGATGCTGGATAACAAAAACTACCGGCTGGATTAAGGCAGTAAAAAAGGCAAGTTTTTGATTGATTTTGTTGAAGATTTAGTGATTTTTTTCTCTTTCTTTATACCTGAGTGAACTGATTGGTTTTTTTGTCCAAATTCACATTTTAAGTAACAAAATAAAGTGCAAGCACAAACACTTCAACTCCATCGAAACTTTGTGCATGTCCTAGAAAAAAGAAGACATCACAAAACAATGGCAGAATCATTACACACATCCCCAAAGTTCACAGTTTTTGTCTTGATAAATGCAAATATGAACTGTGTCCGTACCATGTCACAATACAGCTGAACATGAGTACTTCTTATTGGGAATAAAAGGCACAGCATTTTTGCTATAATAGCAGGAAATTTATGATCATCAATACTGTCACTTCAAGATGCTGTTTGTTTTTTTAACCCTTTATTGTCGTTGACCGCGCTCCTGCTTGAAGTCAACAGCAAACTTCCAGGCTTCCACGTAATGTGCCAGGAGAATCTCCTCTGGGAACAGCTCTTCCACTTCAGGAGGGATGTCCATGTCTTTGCGCTCCATGTAGGACACCAGAGTGTCTTTTAGGCTTTAGGACATAAACCAAGAATATTTGTTAAACTACATCGGACAGAGTTAAAGACAGTTTTTTACTAAAATAGCAAAAGTACTACTTTGGCTTTCTGTTTGGAGTTTATAATCACTGGTGTTTCTCATTCAGAATGGCAAAAGATTTCCAGGCCAAATTAAATAAAGCAAAATTGTACAAGCACCTCCCAAAAATAGTGAACGACACAAGCAGCCCTTGCACTTTTTTTGAGTATGACACACTAAAGAAAAGAAAAAGGGCTACTTTGTTTTTTTCTGTGATCTAAAATGAAACATGTGGTGCAACTTCTTCAGTCCAAACTGTAATGTTACCACTATCATCGGAGGAGAGCCAAGGGAAAAAAAACAACAACTTTGCCATCGGTCAGAGTTTCTGGGTTTTTCTTCTGCTGCTTTATGACCGAGAGTCTTAACGTGTGTTCATTGTGTGATCTGTGTGAGGGTGGGTGAAAGAAATACAGGAAACGTTCACATTACCCCCAGTCAGGTCTGAAGGTGTCAGCCGCGTCAGGTCTTTTGAGGATAAGCACCAGGAACTCGTGCATCTCCAGGAGGAAAGCTTCCGCGCTGCTCCTGGAGAAGAAGCCGGTCAGCAGCCTGCGTTCGTCTTCACCCAGAGGCTGTTTGTACTCTCTTGAAACCGGAAAAGGATCCTGGCACAGGCAGAAGAGGCACGAATGAACTTTATCATCAGCAATCGCAACGATCACGAAGCCATTTCCGTGCTCTCCGTGCCTCTGTGTGTCTAACCTTCTTGAGCCGCAGCATGTTTTCTGATTTGAGCAAGGCCAGCAGCTGCCACAGCGCCACACAATGCTTCAGACGACACACGCTCAAAGCCTGTGGGGCGAAAACAATATGTTTTATCTCACGCTCAGCACACACCGCAAACCAAATAAATCCTTGCCGACTCAAATTTAATACTGTGAGAATAAACGCTTAAGTCTGGGAGCCAAAAACTATCTCCCAGGGGCTCGTTTGGCAGATAGTGTGTAGAAAAAAAGTAGCCAGACTGAACATCCCGGCTGTGCTGCGGGGCGGATGGACTTGATAAAATGATAAAATGAACCAGTATCTCAGACGGGCCGACCTTGAGGACATGCTGAGCCATCTGGTTTCCCATCTGCAGAACCTCCTCCAGGTAGCAGGACAGCTGCATGTCGGCCGCCCCCCCGGTCATCGCCAGGAAGCCGAGGGCCACCTCCAGCGAGGACAGGGCGTCGCACACGTCGCTGTAGGAGTTCAGCTCTCCGGCCACCGCGGAGAGAGTGAGGGTCTGGAGGGGTTCCTGTTGACGTGGACGTACATCATCAGCTGTATGCAGATTATTAAGAATAAAGAAACAGGTTTGGCTGTTTGACACAACTCACTTGTCTGATCTTTGCTTTGACGTCCTTGAAGATAATCTCGTAGTTGCGGTCGTGTCTGTTCACTAGGGTTGGAAGGCCCTGCGGCAAACAAGACATGAACATGAGGAAAAGAAACGAGGCTTCAACTCGTCGGTGCCATCAGGCAACGCCACGTTGGCTTTTTTCACGTGCTTACGTTGAGCGTGATGAGAGGTTTCCCCAGCAGGAAGCGGGAGATCATCTGCTGCTGGATCTTTGGCAAGTTGTACTCATGCACGGTCTCCTGACCCCTCTCGATGCTGTACTGGGTGTTGGCGAGAATCAGGGGCATCACATCCCTCTCCAGCTCATAACGGATCACATGCAGGTCGGTCAGGTCTGCGGGGCTCACTTTGTAGCTGGAGAAGCATAAACACGCGATTGTTCCCGCATTAGTGAACAAGCACCCGCCAGGATTGTGACATTCAAATCCTTTCTTTCCCCCTTTTTAAATAGCTTCACACTATCTCAACATCTTGCAAAACATTTGCCTTTGCGGAGGGGGAATCCACAATCTGGGCTCTGGCTTTTGCAAGTGAATCGTGAGGCAAGAGCGCCCCCACCTGGTGTCTTCCCCGGTGTATTTGTCCACACAGTAGACAAGGTCATTGTGCAGGGCGATCAGATAGCTGACGAGGGCTGTAGAGCACAGGCCCGGGCCTTGTCTCCGTGGTAACAGCACCCTGAAGTCGCTGTTGTGGTCCAGGTCTGTCTGGCAGAACTCGTCTGGGATCTTTATCTCACCTGAGGAGCGTTTAAATCCAACGTTAGACGAAGGAATTGGACAGCACAAGTGTGATGGAGCGGGGCTGCATGAGTGGACGGTGTTTGTGTTTACCGTTGGTTGCCAGAGACACTCTGAGCTGATTCCAGGTTGTCAGGAAGATCTTGATGTCGTTCTCATACCGCGTTCTCAGTGAAACTGCGCACAAAGACATGTTTTCTTGAAGTTGCTGATGTCAAACAAGACGCTGGATTGACTGACGACAGCTTATTTAATGTTTCATAAGAGGCCGTCACGTGTGGAAGAGATTTTCCTCCGAATACTCGAGCATTGTCTCCTTCCAGGTTAAAACAACTCACTTCCTTGGCAGGCCGCTCGCAGAGCCGCGTGCTGCCAGCTACATTTTACAATGACATTTCCGAGCAAGCGGTAATTAGGAGTCGTGCGGAACTTTCTATCTGGGGTGTGAGTCATGCAGTTGAGCGGGCTGAGAGGCGCTGAGTGCGGACAGTTTTGATACCTTCTTTCTGAGTGCGAAGAAACTCGGCAATGGTGCCAAAAGTCAGTTCGGTGATGTTTTGAAACTTCTTGACCAGATCCCTCTGCAGTGCCAGGATGTCAGGGAGCTGCTTCACCAGCCGGACCTCCACTTCCTGAAAGAAAATAGCAGTACATGTTGATTATTCTTAGGTTTGTATGGGTTGTTGTGACAATTCAAATGGGTATTTCATCAACTTTCAGCACACGGGAACATTTAATGGTTTCTCAATGTTTTTAGGCGTACAAAAACTTGGGTATGTTTTCAAGCAACACATGCATTCGGGACCTCAGGCCTGTATGTTTGCCCGCTGTTTGTGTTTCCTCACCCGATGCAAAAACCTCCAGAGGACAGGCAGCGTGTCTTTGCCGTCGTTCTGCTCCACGATGTGGGCGAGGCTCGGCAGGGACACTTTCTCCCGGCAGCTCCACACGGCCGTCCCGTGGATCAGAGTGTTCGGGGGAAGCGAGGCCAAGAAGAGCTGAGGGTTGCCAAATATCAGCTTCATGATTGGATTGGCAGAGATGCGGGAGTCGGCCCGGATGAACGTGTTCGCTTCCTTCAGCTCTCTGTCCAAGCGCTGTGGAAGAGGAGGGGATCGAAGAAAATCACATCTCACGCATGGATTCTATACAACAAAGGGCCTGAATGGGAACTACTTTATTTGCTTCTTTCCAGGACATGTAATAAGCTTTTTATTGGTACCTTAAGAAGAGGTGTGATGACAGCACTGCTCATTTCTACCTCCCACCCATTTCTGGCATCTTTGGTCGAGAGCAAATGATCATAAGGAACCGGCCCTGTGAACAAAAGAGGGTTTTGTTTCTGAGTAAAACTTAAAGCATTAAATCTAAAAAAAAAAAGCTGAATATAATGAGGTTTGAGCTACTCCCAAATATTAATAATATTTAATCAAACCTTAAGAAGAAATCCAACTTTATTTCAATAAAATACAACATTTAACAAGCACGACTGGTTAAAAAGAAGCAAACACAATATGTGGAAATCAAAAATGTGGCTCAAGAGCAACAAAATCATGCAAACAGACCAGCAAAAGATTCTTCAGCTGTGGAAAGCATTTCACTCTGCCAGACATCAACATGACAGAAGGATTTCAGAGTTTTGCAGCATTCCGATAAATTGCAATTAGTTTTCTCACATTTCTGCTGCTGCTGGGGCTCCAGCAGGCTGCTGATGAGCATGTGAACGGCGCTGATGGTGTCGTCTCTTCCTTTCCCCAAACGTTTGGTGAGATGCGCCATGTCCTTTCTCAGGTGAGCAAGCAGGAACACTCGAGTGTCAGGCACTGGGGGCTTGATGATTGCAGGGATAGCCTGGAAAGAAAAACAGCCCATGATGACTTGTACTCCACTAATTGTGAGACTTTAGTTTACTACTTGGTGTAATCAAGCCCTTAAAATAAAGGACATTATACCGGGTCCCCTCCAAACTACCTGTGGGTCCATGCAGGCACCAAGCAGCATGGCCATGTGAGACAACATGCGGATGGCGGTGAAGGGAACCGGTGAGAGGCTCTTAGTGTCCTGCATGTCGGGGTTGTCTCTGCGCCTGGGGTCCCCCAAGATGTGGCCTGTCTGAGTGCGATCGCCTCTGTCACAAAGAGTCACATAAATGCAGGTAAGCAGAGAATACAGACTGATGCTTTCCAGGGACTTTATTCCAGAAAAATATTTTTTTTCCTCTGTTGTTTTTCTTCGCCCACTTACTGCATCTGTGCAGCCTGAAATCCTTGCACAGTCATGTGGTTGTGTCCTCCAATCTCAGCGCCACAGTCTACGCATCTGCTTATCTCCATGGGCCTTCCACACTGGAGACAGTGATACAGCGTGAGACAACTGAACATGTGGGAAGAATCGACTCCACACAAACTAATAAGCAGACATCTGAACATGACGTACCTCGCCAATGGTACAAGGGTGACCATTTGGACAATCTGTGGCATCAGAAAAAAAAACAATGACTGTTAAGTTCCATGAAATACCTGAATAAGTTTCTCAAATAAGAATCACTACGTGGCTACTTACGATACCACTGCAACTGTCCCAAAGCCTGCTGAGCCACTGCTAGCATGTCCTCCGGCATGGTGGGCAAGAAAGCCCCCTGTGGCCACACACACGATCGTTCAGTCTCACTTCAAAGAGCAACAAGTCCATTTGCTGATCACTCACAGCAGCTTCGGTACGAACCTTCATGGTCGCAGGTGTGAGTGCGAGCCGCTGCAGAGGAGCAGCGATGCCCTGGTTTCCACACAGCAGGACAGCCGCCAGGTGAACAGTTAAGTCCACCACGACACAGTCGGCTCCAGCGACACCAGGAGGAACAACCAGCACCCCCAGCTGGTTGGTCACCAGACACCGAGCGAAGGCTTTCACCTCAGGGCTGGCGAGGATTTTTGAAGAGTTGATGTAGGTCACCAGGGACTCCACTTGCTGTTGACACAAACATACATAAGACATAGGAGATCTCCCAATCAGGAAGCATCGGCTTTCTATAATGATGTTTTCTTATCCTCTCATTTAAAAACTGACCTCGGGTTTTGGATGGAAGTTCATATTTGTGTCCCTGTAGAGTGTTGTGACTTCTCTGTAAAGTGCCATCAGGAGGTAAACAGCTTTCCCCTGAGGTGAGCATTTGCAGCCCTAAGAAAAAACAGCAAGGTCCATTCATTTCAGCACAGGTCCCGACTTGATGTCAAAGTGCAACAAATAAATGATGCGGCTTTACCTCACAGGCCTTGTCCAGTTCATCCACTTTGCCTTCCATGACTCCTTTAGCGACAGCGTTTCTGATTGTCTTGTAATCTTCCCCACACACAAGAAACTGGTCAACCTGAGTGGTCTCATCCCTCTGGAAGAGGTCACAAGGGAACAACGATATGTTTTCATTTTTCCTAGTATTCACAATACAAACTTGCTTTCATTTCACGACTGACACTGAAAATTACACTGTCGACAATTAAACCTTTTGCAGGATTTCCTCGGGGAAGAGCCATCGCTGCTCATCGTCGCTGAGCAGTTTCAAGACGAGCTCCACTCCAAACTGGCTGCAGATTTTCCGGATCAAATAGACCCGATACCAGTCATTTCCACTCCGCCTGCACAAGTTGACCACACAGGTCATGAAGGCGCTGGTTCCACTCTGACCAGCTTCCTTGGAGCCTGTTTTCAGAAAAGATAAACGAAAAAAAAAGCTTGTTTTCTCGGCAGTGACTCGTGTTGACATGTGATCAGAGTAAGTGAAAAAAATACTATGATATTGCAATAAGCTTAAGCACCTTTGCCGCAGTATTTCTCCACAAAGAGACTGGCAAACTTGTCCAGGTCCATCCGTACTCTGGCTATCTGCTGCAGGTACTGCACAGTGGCCCCCCCTGGGACCTGGTCGTCTGATTGGACGTTCTCAGTCAGGAAATGACTTTCGTCAAGTAAACCTGTGTGCTGGTCTAAGATGGACCCGAACTGCAACCTGTCGAACATGGAATCCTACAGAAGGAGGAAGAAGAAGCAATTTAAAGAAGTTCTATCACTGTGTATATCCTGACTGGTGAAACAAAGTGTCGAAGCCACATGTACCTCCAGACAGTTGATGTACAGGCAGTAAAGTTCCGTTTTGTCAGCCTCCTCCAAGATGTTGCTCTGCTCAACTGATGTGAGATGGCGCTGCAGGTAATCTTTGACTTCATTGAAGCTTTAAAAATAAAAAGAAGTTCAGACCCGACGAATAAAATGTGCAGAAATAATCGCAGGGATAGTCACATGTGCAACGTTTAAGCTCACCTATATTTGAGGAGGAGTTTGAGCACCACTGAGCGGATGACTGGGCTTTTATCCACGGAGTCATCAAAAGGTGAGAGCACCTTTGTCAGAGTTCTCTGCGCAGCTGGACAGCAAAAACACAGAGGGAGAATCAGCTGAGAAAAAAAAACCCATAGAAAATGGCAAACGTGAATGAGCAGAAGACGACGGCTCAGTACCTCTGACAATGGGAACGGCACTGGCCTCGACCATGAGAAAGGACAGTAGATGTAAGATGACAGGCGGACAGGGTGGAGAGTTGTCCTTGAAGCACACAGTGGACACCAGGTCTATGAAGAAAGCATTACACTGCGTCCTGAACTGAGCGTGCTGGTTGATCTGAGTCCTACAAAGAAGAAACACAACCAAAAGTCAGAGTGACGTTCTCACTGCAGCTCAGATGTACACGGCCTGAGGAAAGTCAGAGGTAAGGATATAATGAGAACAGAAACAAACAAACGTGAGCTGACGACCACTGCTCTTTATGATAAACAAGAAAGACTGGTAACAAACGGCCCCTATACAGATCCAGATCCAGTTACCAACCTTATGTCGTCTGAAGGGACCAATGGGAACTGCTCGTCAACTGGCTGCATGCAGAGAGGGCAGTACATCTGCCCGGGGCCCAACCACTGTTTGATACAAGCCAAACAGTAGATGTGTTCACACGGGAGGCGGAGCGGATCCTGGGGGTCTCCCATGCAGACTGGACACACCATCAGACCAAACCTGGACAGATCAAGAAAAAAAGGCAAATCGGTATTCTAAACTTCATGATCATTTGTGCTGCGGCGATCAGTTTTTGAATAATAAACTAATTTAGTAAAGGAAAAAAATGCAAAAGAATCACTTAATCAGAAACAAAAAGGAAGTTCTGTCTGATTGTGTCCAAGCAGGGTCGACTGAAGTACAATCAAAAAGTGTTTTGTGTGTATTTTTACCTGAAGATGCGTTCAACAGCTCCGTCTTTGCAGCTTTTGAGCAAATTAATCACTGCCTCAAATGTGTGCTGAGTTTTGAGATCTGAATTTTTCTCCAGTATCTTGATGGGAGAAGAAATAAGTCTTAGTATCAGGGGGGAGACACTTTCACTCTTATTGTCAACAAACTGGTTCCATTCAAAAGCTTCGGTTGGATACAAGAAGCCGAGACTGACCCGTCCAAGCCCTCGTGTGTTCTCCAAAACCAAAGGCGCGAGTTTCGTCTCCAACTCCTCGATTCCCAGCAACATGTGCTCCACAAAGAGGGAGAGGGAATATATGCGATTCCATCCTGCTCTGTAGATAAAAAAAACACAGCAACAAACAACAATTTATGTTGAAAAAAAAATCATCTCGTTTTCAATAAACAGCAACGTTTCAAGTCAGATTCAACCTACTGGACTGTCTCTGCGAGCAGCCTGCTCCTGCTCCTCTCTGCGTAATGTCTCTCACTCTCCTCACAGCAAACCAACTCAATCGGCACTTGGAGCTTTTTCACCTGACTGAGCCAGGACTGTCTCTGGTCATCTGTGCCCAAGAATTTGGGCTCCAGATGCTCCACACAGGCGAAAGCAGCATACACATCAAGTACCTGGAAGGCATGGTGGGGAAAAAGCAAAATACAAAAATTACAGGCTCCCAACAGAGGAAAGGATTAAATGCATTGGTGACACCAAGTGGTTCCATATGAGTACTGCAGTCCTGTGCTGTCAAATGATAAAATCACATTTTGGTTCAGCAAATATGCACAAAATGTGCAAAAACTAAGCCATGATTCAGTTATAGGGTCGGTGTCCTGCATGACAAATTTCAATACGATAACCATGATATGACGTCTATCATATAATGATGTTTAGGTTTACCAGTTCAGCTTCATCTCCGCCTAAACGATTCGCCAGGAGAGCCTTGGTCACTTGGGGCTCAATGCAGATCATTCTGGAGAGGTTCTGCAGGCGCATCTTAAACTTATGGTAAGCAGCATGGATCCATGGGAGGGACGCCACCATCTCTGCATCATCCAGCTGCTCTCGCAGCTCGTTGACACAGGAGTTCAGAGCACCACGAAGGAGCTGGAAGAGCAGGTGATGTGCGTTAGTATGTAGACTGTGAGACTGGCTGAGTGTCAATCTAAAGAGCTTCCAGTGTTAGAGAAAAACAACCTGAAGATCTTCCTGACGAGTGACGTTCATCGTCATGCAGACAAAGTCCTGAAGGTAGCGGTGGAAAAATTCCATCTGCATCTCTGGATCTGCTTTTGCCAAGTATGAGCCCAGCGGTGTCTTCCGAAAGAGCTTTTCAAACTCTTGAGTGTGCCCTAAGAGACGTCAAAGGTGAATTCCAAAAACAAAATGCATGACATCATTTTAGCTGCCTGTTTATTTTGAAAAACACTCGATAGCATCGGTACCTTCATGTTGAAGCGCAAGAACCCAGAGTTCCTCCAGGTAATCCTTGATCCTCCAGCTGAAGGGCATGATGCAGCTCATTTGTTTTTCTTGAGCAATGTAGTGCTGCACAAGAACTGTTCTTGTCTCAGAGCTGAGAACAATTTAAATACACAAAGTAAAACAGTGTGTTGAACATGCACGTTCATGCATTTGGTGTGTATCACTATGAACAGAGAAGGTTTGCACCACGACTTACTTTCGATCCACAGTTTGGTG
The DNA here is from genome assembly GCA_032274765.1 of Malacoctenus tetranemus. Lineage (NCBI taxonomy): Eukaryota > Metazoa > Chordata > Actinopteri > Blenniiformes > Labrisomidae > Malacoctenus > Malacoctenus tetranemus. The sequence goes on from JAUESF010000064.1 coordinate 5,869,110, forward strand.
TGAGATTTCCAGCAGCTCGTCGTTGCTGAAGATGTCTAACCACAGCCTTTTCACCGACTGGTGGCAGTTTTCATCAAGCAGGAGGTTCATGTTCTGGTCCCGGTCCATGACTGAAACGAGATGTGCCAGGAGGGGAGCTACCGCAGCCTGAACACGCTTCCATAGGGTGTGCCTGCCGTGTAACACAGGTGGACAAAACTCGTGAACTTGTGCAACAGCAACATACCGAACAGAGAGTATCGCATACAGACTTGAGGACTCACATGAAGGTGCCTCCTTCTTGTAAAGCATCCATGTTCGAGGCCTCTTTAATGACCCAGTTGCTCCTGAAGGAGGAGAGGCTGTTGCAGTCTTGAGCCACCAACAATGAGTGAAGATGCTGCTTCACAATTTGCAGGAATTCCCCTGAAAACAAATGAAAAAATAAGGACTGCTGTGTAAACAAACAGAGGTCCAACTTTTATTCAAAAAAGGAGGTTGAAATGTCAAACACCAATCTAATAAGAAAAGAAAAACGGCAGTTCAGCTGTGGGAAGGGGCTGACACAGCTAGAAGAGTTTTTGATAAAAGGTCAACAAGTACCTTTGATTTCATCTTCCTCACTCAGAAGTGTCAGAAGAATCTCGACCCGCTGGGTGCTGCGGTGGCCACTTTCCAAATGATCCCTGAGCATGCTGACTGCACTCTGCACGCAGCTTCGCAGCAATGCTGTGGTGTCCACGACCTCAATCCCGACCTTTAGAAGGAGCACAAAGTGGCCAAAAAAGAATTGCACAGCCATCCATTAACATAATTGCTTCAATGTCGGTGGAAAACAATTTTCAGAGAGAAAGAAAAAACGTCACAGAATTCTGTTTCATGATAAAAAATATAGATTTGCAAGTGAAGGTTATTAAAAATATGTCTTCTCATTGTGTTTACTCACATTTTCTTCTGGCTTTGCTTCTCCCTGTTCGTCCTCAGTGTATATGTCATCCACTTCCATGGCTGTAAAAGATTCATATGAAGACGCAACAAATGATTTTCATAGATTTCAAAATGAGAGACCCATTTTACATAAATTGTCCATCAGTTACCTTCTGGTTGAACTGGCTTTGTTTCAAACATTTGGCTGATTTTCATGTTTTGCAAGGTTTTGATGTCCGACACAATGTCTTTGGACCTTCTCAAGTCGTCAATGTGAACTGATCTCCAAGGACCTGAAAGTGTGAACACATGTCAAATTATTCTGTACTTTCTGGACTTGGCATCAAACAACCGATCTGCAAGTCGAAGTCATCTCACCCCCGTGAAAGCCGATGTAGGAAGTCCCTCCTTCCACTCTTGGCAGTCTGGTGATGAAGTAGACAAACACACTGCATCCCGCGCTCTCCTGAGTTATCTTGTTGATCTCATTGATGGCTGAATACCTGAAGATGGAAGATTAAGTCAATGTTGGAAACCAGCAGGGAGAAAAGTCCTCAAAGACGAATAGTCAGTCTTACTTTGCAGAGGCGATGAGGTTGGCACTGTGAGTGGCTTCATCAAAGTCACACTGAATGATGAGGATCTTGTGGCACGATGCACTGACCCAGGCTTCATCTTGAGACGTGAGGAAGGCTCTGTAAGAATAGCAGTATTTTATATTAGACTGAGAGTCTCCCTCAAGAACATGGCCTGGCATCAAAGCATTCATTCAATTCAATTGTTTTTCTTCAATTTACTTTGATAGTGAGAAGCATTGCTTTTCAGGTAAGCTGGTTACAATCATCTCAAAATGACAGAATAAAATGATACAATGTGAACAAACCTGATCTTCTTTAAAAAGGAGTGCTCAGTGTCAAACTGCTGGAGTGAGAGGAGCTCAACACTGTGCAACGTTTGCTCCAGTGGTTCCAAGTCAAAGGCAGTCAGAAGTCTGGAGAATGTTGTCACCTAGGAGAGAACATAACAGAACCTTCAGGACCTTTGAGGAGCCTGATAACCTTTAAAGTTGTATGACAGATTTACTGTCTACCTCTGTGAAGGAAGAGTGGGAACTGTCCTCCGTCCTTGTGTGGGCAAGTATGTAGTCGGCCAAACAGCTGTTGTTCTGCTCTCTGAAGTAGATCCTGGCAAGCTCCTCGCTCTCCACTCTCGGGAAGCCTGTGTCATCCAATCGCACCACAGAATCCGGAGTGGCGCACTTGAGCAGCACGAGCTTCGCCTCATCAAGGACTCTCCTCTCAGCATCTGAGCTGTCCAAACTGTCCCTCTGCCTTTCGATGACTTGAAGAACCACGGACGCACAGGTGTCCGAGTGGTAGCCAATGAAGACATCTGGAGGCTTGTACTTGTATGTTTGAACCGCTGCAGCACATTTAGTGCTGGAAGACACAAAGAGGCCCACCCATTTCTGCAGTTCCTCCACCATCCTCCTCTGGTCTGATCTCAGGACAGTGTGTATGTCCAGATAGTGCTTCTCCAGCCTGTTGATGAGCGGTATGGGGAACTGTTTGTAGACCACGTCTCTTTCTTCAATGACAATCAGGCGGAAATCTTCGTGCACTCTGCATTTAACGCGGTGGGTTCCCAGTCCAAGGTCCACATACTTCTGTCCTCCCAAATACACGTAATACTGGTTGAGGGCATCGTACAGACTTTCATACAGGTTCTGCAAGTTCAACAGAACAACTGTTTGGCCTGTCTCCATGCAGATCTTCACTCTGTTGATGTTGCGGCAGATCTGGGTGTACTCTTGATCTTTTGGGAAGCTGGATCCAAAGATTATTTCGGGCTGGCCACTTTCTGAAAAGAAGGTCTGCTGCAGGATTTGCAAAGCGGCGTAGTTTTTTGTGAGCACCAGGAGGTACCGACATTCTTCTTCCTGTCCAGTCGCCTGAATGTTTTCTCTGACGAACTCAATGGCGCTGATGTTCTCCAGGTTCGGAGTCATGTTCAGTTTTTCTGTGAAGACAGCGACTGCATCCACATCATCCTTGCCACTGAAGTTTCTCAAAACTGCCTTGACCACCTCTTCTGCTGTGGGCTTCCTTTGAGAAGTCTTGGCCACGGAGAAAAGCATCTTGATTAAGCTGTAGTAATCACGAAGGCCGAAAAAGCCTTTCCCTCGCCTGCGACAGATGTTTAGGTAGGCTCTTGCGAATGGAATGAAGAAATCTCTGACCTTCTCTAAGACCATTGCATCGGATGAACAAATGCCTTTGGCGCTCTCGATGAGCTCCGCCTCATCGGGGTCACCGCGGGAAACAAAGATGCCTCTGTTCATCTTTGCTGGGTCGAGAGCCCAGTTGGAAATGCCGATGAACCCGACCTTTTTATGTGGCAGCGGCTCATCATCTATACATCCCTCTTCGAGCAGTGGATGGAGGGTTTTCAGTGGCATCTTTGGAGAGTCCTCGGCCAGCCCAATTTCATCCAGAACCACAACAGAAATGTATTCTTTCAAGTTTTTCCCCTCTTGAAAGCGTCCACATTGCTTGAATGTGTTGATGATGCCCTCTGGTGTGGAGTGTGGACTGCACTGGAAGGACACCAGGTGAATCTGTTTGAGCAGTTTGTAGAGGTCCGAATGAGCAGCTTGGCCTTGCATTGCGTCGGCCACCAACGTTTTGGACAGAGATTTTGAACTTCCAGGTTTGCCCACCAAAAACAGAGGGATTCTCAGCTCAATACAGAGCACCATCATGAAGACATTCTCTTTGAGAGCATAGTTTCTTGCGATCGTGTCCCCCATCGGCACGCCGTTTAAAAGCAGATCCTGCATGAGCGAGATTTCCTTTATCACGCGGGCTGCACTGTAAGACGACGGGAGGCTGTTACCGAGTTGCTTTCGGTATTTGTCCTTCTTCTCCAGGCACGCATGGTAACACACTCCTGTAGCCATGACGAGAGACCACAGAACAGGGTCTCTGTCCTCCAGCCACCTGTCACGCCTTTCATTCTCAGCTTTTCGAAGACGCTCAAACTTGTCAAGTTCTGCAAAGAACATGACGTGGTTGTCATAGAACCAAACAAAAGCCTGCATGCAGCGCTCGACATCTCTGAGGCTGACAAAGCTGCATTCGTCTTTTCTCGTCCGCATGTACTTCTGTGAGGTTGAAAGGACATCGGTGATGCACTTGCAGTAACTTGGATGGATTTCCTTGTTTTCAACAACTCTTTGCACAATCTGCTGGATGTATTTTTTCTCTGTGTGGTCATTCAACTGCCCAAAGTCCCACACCAGGGGGATCATGCTCGGCGGCAAAGCTTGAACTCTGTAGACCAGCTGGCGGAGAGGAATGGACCCGAGCTTTTCGTCCGTCTCGTCAGCTCGCACTCTGTACCCAAGGCCCGCTGATTCCAACCTTTTGATCATCTCATCTGTGTGCTTTCGGTAAGGGTTGCAAGCGGCAATGATCTGCAAACCGCATTTGGGCTTTAAACTTTCTCCTTTCACTGTCTTGTCACAGAGGACTTCCTTGATGCTGCTGATGGCCTCGGTGGTGTTGGCCTCGTCGAAGAAGAGAACCGAGTCAAAACGATAGGCCTGTTTGTTCGCGGAAGCCATTTCTTCTGCTTCTCTGACTTTGCTATAGATATTGTCCGACGTGGTCCCTCCGTGCACTTTGACCAGTTTCATGTTCTCAGTGGCGACTCCACTTCTCCGCAACTCGCAAAGGAATTTGATCAGCCTCGTCTTTCCGCATCCCGTCTCTCCCATGATGATGACAGGAATGCCACACCTGAAGCGCATGTGGATTGCCAGGATCTTCAAGATGTTGTCAGTGGTGAGTTCATAGGTTTCGTCGGGGTCAAGAGGCCACTGGATCCCCAGAACATTGCAAATGCGCTCGATTTTCTCTCCTCTTGGGATACTGTCAAAGTTGATGTTGAAAGGAACTCTCTGTAGCTTCAGACCTTCGTACAACACATTCGTCATGACATTCTTCCTGATTATCTTGCCAGACACAGGATCAACAGCATCAACAGAGTTCTGCTCATTGGGCTGAAGATGAAAACCAATGAAGGTCATGGAGATGTGGTCATCATTAAAGAAGAGGTAAGGGTGTGGTTCTGTTTCCCATCTTTTCCTGATGAGGAAAGGAGCCAAGTCCTCCTCCCGGACACCGGTCAGATCCGTTTGCATCCTCCCAGGACTCTGGTCAGAGATGGTGAGCGACGGAGTGGCAAAGTCCTTTGCCATCAAGATCATGAAGTCGACCACAAAGGTTTTGAATCCGCTTAATGTGTCTCCTGTGATGGAGGCATCACAAAAAACGGATGTTTCACAGTCTTTGAGCTGAAGGTTGAGGAACCAAGCAAAATTCCGCAGTTCTGCCCAGGATGGGTCCATGACTCCACAGTTCATGAGAAGCATCTGGAGGCATTCCACATGTGACCCTTCGGGAGCCTGATACATGAAGGTGTCTAAGTCAACGTGGTTATGAAAACGCATGAGGTACTGGTATGGTCGCTGGAAGGCTTCGCTCCTGAACTCGCCATCGTCCATCAGAGGGTCATCACTGCTCACAACGGTGGGATCTTCCTGCTTCCTCATCTCAAGCATGAGCACTTCTTTGGGTGGTCGACAAACAATATGTGGAAACACATCTGTGAATGTGCTTTTAACGGACTGAGCCTATGAAGGAAACAGGAGGATAAATCGGAGGTAGCAGCAGTCAGCATGAGATAACAGCTCCTTAAAGTTTGTGCAAAGTGCTTGTAAAAACTTTTACCTGATTTGGCACTGTTGACTTGACTGCGGGCTCAAGCATCTCTATGACGTACAGCTGCTTGTGATTGCATTTCCACAACTTTCCCTCAGAGTCCATCAGGTAGCGCAAAATCAGCAGTTTGAAAAGGAACTCGGGAAGACCTTTCTGCACCTTTGAGACAAAAACAAAAACTCAATTAACACAAATGTGTCAGCTGCCAAAATGTCTGACCCAAAAGGTTCTACAGCACATATTTAGCAGCAACTTGAGGCACAATATTACCGAAGACATCACGTCAAAGTGGAACATTGTGAGATCTTTTCTTTTAGGATTGTCCAGCAGCGACTGAACGATGGCGTTCTCATCAACATTCGGCTCAATCAAGCGAATGCATTTCATCGCTGATGGCTCTCTGGTGGAGGACTCCAGTTTTTCATGCAGCCTCTTGACGTAAAGGGACTTACCTGTGAACAAAGAAAGTGATCATAGCAGTCACAACGACAGAAAAAAAACCCAAAGTGAAAATGATTGAGTTGAAAGGACTGGCATACATACCAACACCAGCCCGTTTGGATGAGATGATCCCAACACAGAGTCTGTTTTTGAACACAGCAGCAGCACTGCGTTGGCCTCGTGGAACAGTGTAATGTTTGATTAGGTACCTCTGAATCCTTTTCAAGGGCTCCTGGGGAACCATGTGCAGTCTGTACTGGCTGAAGGCTGATGGAAGGTAGGCATGTTCTCTTTCGGAGCTGCAAATGATAACAAGCCCGTAGTCTTCCCGACTCGTCAGTTTCATTTTTTGGAAAAAGTTCTCAACCTTGGAGCTCACATCGTAAGTGAGGAGGTCTCCGTACAGAAGGGAGTAGATCTTCTGGCCCGGGTAGCCTGTACTGAGACACCGTCTGAGAAACAGCTCAACCTGTTCATATGGCGTTGAAGAGTTGCACAGGAGGACTTCATCATAGGTGGGAAGAGTTGCGTCTTCGTTGTTCATATAAATTGAGACGCACGTTGTCAAAACTTCGTCATGAGGACAGACAATTAGGTTTGGAGTGCCAGTGACCAAACCTTTCGGGAGTTGCCTATTTATGAAACGGTCAGCGTCATTTTCAGGGTACTCGTTCTCACTCTCCTCACTGTCCTCGCTCTCATTTCTTTCAGTGGCCAGTATGTCCAGCAGCCTTCCGAGACTTTTCATATTGAGAATGTGAGGAAGGAAGGTTTTCATGTCCTTCATGTAGGCATTCCAAATATGGTCAAACTTTTGCAAGCCACTCGTTCGTTCAACGAGGCTTAACGAAGCATCTCTGCTGATCAAATCTTGATCTTCTATGTCACTTTTTTCTATCATGACAAATGTTTGAAACTCAATGTCGTCATTTTTTTCTTCTGGTTTGGTCAGAATTTCGTACTGAAGCGTATGCCAGACCTCGCGCAAATCTGAGCGAGTACAGTTTTCCTTGATGAAGGAGAGCATCATGAGAGCTTGTTCGTCTGTTTCGGGCACATTTTGCTGTGTCAGTTCGTGGCAGAGGTAGACGATCTGCTCAGCGGTGTAGTAGTTCAGAAAATAATGTTGTGAGCGCTGCTTGTGAACAAAATCCATCCAATAATTGAGACATTTCTCCATTTTTCTGCATAGCTCAGGAAGCTGCTCCTCTATGCTGCCCTCGATGATGACACTGACAACATTGTCCAAGTTGAAGTCCATCATGATGCTGGGATCCCGGCTGCCCGAACAGCAATTCATTTCCACTTCCCAGTGTCTGAATAAAGGATTTCCAGCATTATAGAGGGCAATGAACGCCTCAGCAAGCCTTTGAACACTGGCAAAAACCTGAAAGTAAAATAAATCCACGATCAAAGATCAATTCATATAAGATGTAGACATACATTTGAAAAAGATCCTGAGATTTACACTTCCAGTTCCTTTCCAAAATGTTGAACTTTTCGTGGTTAGAGTTCGGGGGGGGGGGTGAAAGCTTTACACACCTACTGAATGTCAAAAATGTACTTTACGATACCTCTGCAAAGTGTTCAACTTCGTTCTTCCCCTGATCGCCTTTGCCGGACATGAGCATGAGTTTGTTCTGCAACTCCCTCAAGTCCTCCAGAGAGTAGCAGCGCATCTGCAGACCATCATCGTGCTCCTCTGGAATCTGCAGCTTCAGGGCCGTGTCCAGACGCAGCTACAGTGGCACAAAGAAAAAGGCTCTCAGGATGACCTCCGCAGGACCTGTTATTCTCAGAGCTTGTGCTGGAAAAATAATGGGACTCATTCGTTTCGGTGTGCTTTACCTTTTCGACACCTTGCGCGCAGATCAGGTAGCGTCCCTTGTGGTTGATGGTCGATGCTAATGACAGAGATGACAGCTCCACTGACCCATGACTCTCCTTCACAGTCTTCAGCCACTCCAGATGGCGTGCACTGTCCCGCTACAAGAGAACGCGCTTATTTTTTACAGTTTATTCATCGTTTCTTCTTATGAGGTTAGATTTACAGTGAGGACCTCCATGTTCAGAAACAGTTATATCATTAATATACGTGGATTACGAAAGTTTGGTCCGAGGATTTACACTGAAGCAATTACACTGAAGATAATCACATTTTGATTTGTTAGTGCCAATACTGTTTTGGACTGGATTGGAGTTTTAGGGAGATTTACCAGTTTCTTGGGGAGGTTGTTGTCATTCTCCAAAGCTCTCCAGAGCTTCTCAAGCACCTCCTTGAAGGCGTCAAAGCCGGAGTCCGGTTTGAGCTCATAAAGTATTGAAGAGTAGCCGAGGACTGCGTCATGGAAGCAAGCCACGCGGTCCACATCCATGTCGTTCTCTCCCGCGGAGATCGAGGCCAGGTCGACAAACACCTTCAACTCATTGATATCTTTGGAAAAAAGAAAGGGGGACCAATGTTTACCTCTGTTGCTGTGATTGTGGTCATTTTTAGTGTTGTTGCCATAATTGTAGTTGTCTTTATTGTCATGTTGTTCGTCAGTGATGTTTTTTTTTGTTTTTTAATCTCGTTGCTGAATTCATCTCTGGTGTTATTGTTGTAGGATTACATAAAGCGACTTACCCTCAAGAGCATCCTTCACCCACTTTACAAAGTGTCTTCGAAGTCCCAGCTCTGCCAGGCAGAGTTTACGTGGCTCCGTGATGTCCACCAGGACCATCTTTGCCTGCATCAAGTCTTTGTCCATTCGCTTGAGCTGCTCATTCTTAAAGTCTGCATGACTCTGAGGGGAAGCAGAAACGACATGAGAACCAGCTTTTACAGACCAAGTAGTGAATAAAACATTATTCCCACTTTGGCTTCTCTTCTGCTCTTGATATGAAACAGACTCAAATCTGTCCTATAAAGGGCTCGACTTACAACTCCTTTCAGTGTCTCCAGAACTCCAAAGTCTCCTTGAAGACCAAGCGTCTCTTTGACCGTCGTGATGATCTCAGCTGAAGCCACAGCCAGATGAAGCTCGTGATACTGTTCGATCTGCTGCACCCTGGTGCGGATCCACAGTTTCCCTTCCAAGTTGTCAATTTTACACATAATGTCCAGGTCACGTGTAAGCATGTCGTAGTTGTTGCCGAAATCTCTGAAAAGATTTTCGACTTCATTGAACTTGATGGTTCCGTTCTTCAGACGGTTGTAGATGTCACGGTAGTCTTCAAAGCACGGCTCGAAAATGCGCTCATGTATCTCCTCTGGCGGTGCCATGATGTCTGCCACGTGACGCTCATCGGGGTCACCATCAGTTTCCTCAGCAGCCAGGAGTTTGGCATGCTTCTCCCAACACTTTGTGAACACATGACTTTCTCTGAATTTGAGCAGGTATTCTGCCATTTCTCTGACTTCTTCATCCAGGCTGAAGTAGGTAACAACACCAGCCATTGAAGAGGGAATCTGATCAAAGGGATGAACCTCCATGAACTCATTCAAAGGCGTCATCTCAATGTTGACCTGTTGTTTGTCTTCCACATCGGAAACATCGACTACAGTGAAAATCAGGAAGTTTGCGTTAGTTCTTCTGCAATCATTCAAAGAAAACTGAGCTGGAATAGCCTCCGGACACGATCGCCTCACCCGTGATGTATTCCTCAAGCTTGTGGCTCATTGTGAGGAGGACATCCACGAGCTCTTTTTCATGATGCACAGCTTTCAATTCATCATCTCTGCACTGCAAAAGCCTCTTCATTTTGTTGTTGTCTTTGTAGCTTCCATTCTCACACAGACAGTCTGTTAACAGAGAAACAGACAGACACACATAAACATAAGAACATACCAATGCACTTTGAATGACTGCAAAAAAAAGTGCCGTCATTACCAATTTGCAGCAGGGCTAGGAAGGCGTTTCTTCGCATCAAAATGATGTTGAGCAGGTGGATTTGGATGCTCCCTTCGACGAGCTGGCGGACTACTGCAGTGAATGATGATATGGCAATGGCAATCCTCTCCCTGGCGTCCTGAGAGAGCTTCTCCATCAGTTTCTCATCTGCACCTGAAACAGCAAAATCCACACATCAGTGGTTTGTTACAAATTACAGCAGTCCTGCTCAACTTGTGATACACCAAGGCCTTGCAATGAATTGACGGAGGATTTCTGCTCTCGTGAAACAGAGGCGCATCTGATTTCATTGTTTGTTTTGCACCTAACTTCAAGGACATCAAGGAAAAAATGTTGTTTGTTCTTGTAATTTTTATAGATAGATACCATGAAGTTTGAAAATGTCTTTGGCAGCTGTCCAGGAGAGCAGGTACTGAAGAATCACTGCTTCATCTTCCTGGTACTTTCTCTCAGCGTCCTTCGGCCAGGAGTTCTGGATGATGGCTGAGACCAGCTTTCCAAACTTCCAGTTTATCTCGATTCTTTCAAAAAGTCTGCCTTCAGACTTACTCTGCAGACAAATATTGAGATGATTCTTATTCAGGTTCTCACTTAGTAGATATTTAATATTCTGAATGTATATTGATGATGGTAAATATTCACTGAACACATGCACAGGGACTTGGTCAGCATTGTACATGAGAATTAGTTCTCAGTAGACATAAAAAAGGAGATACCTGGCACAAAGATGTGACCGCTTCAAGCGCACATCTCTCAACACTTGCAGCAACATGTGGATGGGAACCAACAAGCTCCTCATATTTTGAGCAATAAAATTCAATTTGGTCCAGAGCAGATTCCTGAAAGAAAATCACATGAAATCCTCACTGCTTTCACACCTTTCAAAATAATATTCTCAACTAAAATCGATGAGTTTATCAACAACCTACCTTTTGGTACTTGCCCTCAAAATCCATTGTGAAGGTTTTTTGCCACTCTTTTGTGAAATCTTCATCTTTGAAGGTGATGGAAATGATGTTGTTCCACGTCTGTGTACAGCATAGTACAGGTACAACAAATTACAGTAGTTCTCTGGTTTCTCGGAGACATGAGCAGGAATCTGTGATTTTAATATTGCGTTGTGATTTATTTTAAAAATACTTACTTTGATCTCTTCTGTTGCTCTGGGCTGATACAACGATGTCACTCCCTTGTTGAGAAGCCCCTGTTTAAATGAGGAACTGATCCAATCTCTCATGATGACCAATGCTTGGGTGATCACAGAGTCTTTTACTTCCTGTTGATCTCTGTCTTGTCCTTCTCTTTCCTAGATGTGAAGTATCAATCCAGGTTTTTGGATGAGCAAAAGGTAATTGTATCAAAGGTAATCTTTCTTGCTTCACAACATTGAAAGTACTATGGTACTTCACCTACCTGTTGCTTGTCACATTGGACAAAGTCAGACACTGAAGCAACCAGATTCATACATGCTACTGGGATATCAGGGTAGTTCTGGGTGTATGTCCCTGGTTTGACTCCTTTGCAGATCTTTGCCAACAGTCTCACTGCTGCTGTGAGGCAATGTCTCCTGTAGGCTTCTGTGAAATAACTACAATGAAACACAGAAAATAGAAGATTAGAGCTTGTATTTAAGTTTATAGATAACAATATTCAAGGAATCTCAAGTATTAAACAAGTAGGTACACAAAAAACACCAACAGCACACATCACTAACAGACACATTTAGTCTTTGTACTTTGATTGAACACAACAATGGTTTAAACAATTCAGTATGGAAACTTGGTTACACTCAATCAATCACAGACATCAACAGTCCAGTCTACACCTTCCATAACATAGTAGCTAAATTGGTAAAGAGAAATCTGCATCACCTGTATTTTCTCTCAAGAAGATTTCCTTGGATGAATGAGAGAAGGTCTGACACTGCCTGAAAAAGCAGATAGCCACAAAACAACTTTAGCACAAACAGAACAGGTGAAGATACATGACAAGCTGTAAATTCAACATTCTCTTTCTATACAGCTTATCATGACAAAATGCTGGAGTGTGTCCACTCACCTCTTGACTCATCCCAGTGATGTCATGAGGAGCCTCCAAGATGAAAACCTGAAGTATGTCCAACAGCTCAGGGTTGATGTTCATGCTACACTCCATCAGATCTTCATATGACATGAAGTACAAGCAAGAACGAACTGAAAGTGGATCCACCTTCATCAAGTGAGAGTTGTTCTTCATCACATTCATCAGTGCTCTGAAAGAAAAATAAATTATTGACACATATTTCTTACTTTAGTAATCAATATTTAATGGTCAATATGGCATTTTGGCAAACTTTACTTTTTGTGTTGACTGCTCATGTTGCGCGAGTAAGTCATGTCAAGGCCTTGCAGACCTGCCCAGGATGCACTGGCATTCAAGTTTCCAGAAGGTGGCGCTTCAAATGGCTGAGAGGCACCTTTGAGGAGGTGCAGGAGTGGCAGTACCATAATCCATCGAGGTGCATTGTCTCTTCTCACGGTGTCCATCAGATTCATCAAACTGTCTGGTAAACTGCACATCATTTGAAAAGACACAGGACAAAATTTGAAGTTGTAACTCGGGTCAGTAGAACAATTCCTGGATTATTGAATAGGGGAAGTTTTTACCCTTTGAAAACTGACACGTCCTGAGAAAACTTTGCCCAGAACTGTATGAAGTCATCCTTTCCTAGTTTTGGTAAACAAAGCATGGAACAGAGCTGATAGAGCTCAGGCACGCTCAGTTGTATGTGATATCGTTTCCATACATGCAGCATGATCACTGCTGCTTGCAAAGGATCCAGAATGAATTCACTCTTCCTATCTGCGTCTTTAAGCAGCTGAGGAGTCACGTTTGTTACCATGAATTCTTTCAGCATTTTCTTCACCTAAACACACAAACAAGATACAGAGTGATGAGAGCAGCCGGACATAAGTGGGGGAAGCTTTTTTGAAGATTTGATGTGAACTTACATCCTCTTCATCGTAGCCCAAGCCGGTCCATTTCCTTTCTTTGTCTTCAAACACAAAAGGTTCCTTATATACTTGAAAAAACTGATCCAGTTGGATGACAAAGTTTCTCAAGTTGATCTCAGACCAGCTCCGGAGCAGATCAAAAATGGTCCCCAGCATTACGCTTCCTGCAATCTCTCGGCCTCGAATCAATTTCTTCCTTTGTTCAGGCCAAAATATTTCTTTGACCCGGTTCAGCCAATCCTTTGATGGCGCAGCACATATGATGTCGTCATATTGATGCCATTCTCCTTTTACAAAAGAAAACAGCAGGTACATTGAAGTGAGCAACGTAAATACATAGTTTCATACAGTCTTTGATGCAAAGTGCAGGTTATATTTACCATTATCTCTGATGAGGTGGTCTTTCACAAACAAACATCTGTTGGTGAAGTCATGCTTAGCATCATTCTTGTATATGTGCTCATACTTGTACTCCTCCTTTTTGTCCTTGTAGACTACATATTTGTACGGTATCGACACAGCCACTGCTTTTCTGGTTGTCACCAAACAACCATGAACCAGAAATCCATCTTCGCCAAGGTCCCTGCAACAAAAAAGCAAGAAAGTTGTACACTTGGGGTGTAAAGCAAAGTGGTGTGAAAGGGGATCCAAATGACCTCAGAGCTGAGAGGTTCAAGAAGATATGTGCAAAAAAAAGCCCTCAAAGTAAACAAAGTCAATTCATCACCTGAGTGACCACAGCAAAGGCCATGAAGCTTAATTTGCTTTGTTATTTCTGAGAACATGTACCTTTGCACAAACACCTCAGCTGCATTTTCATGCCATTCTCCAATGGGGGAACCAGCCCTGATGAAGATGTGATCCCTGTCTTGATCAAATTTGAAATCCTTGGAAAGAACTGCATGAAAGTAGATCGTCAGTCTGTCACAAGCAGCAATGTTCCTGTTTATGGTCAGCCTGAAAAGAAAGAGCAAACAGTAGTGTTTATTATAATACAGAGCACAAAAAGTGATGAGAATAACATGATGATTAATTATTCACTTTTTAGGGGGCGGCGCAGTTTTGGGTTTTTCCTTCTCTGTGCTGCTGTCTTTACGTCCACTGTCCTCATCTGAAGTTTGTGCTGGAGGCGACTTCGTCTCACTGCTGGACTGCTGCACGCCCGCATGCTCTACTGGCACCACTGGATCCACACTGGAGCCTGTGGTGGCAGCCTGTAGCATCAAACAAAAAGATGTCAAGCATTTTATGTGAAACATTGAAACGATGTCCACGTCAAAAAGAACCCAGGTCGTCTTCTCAACATCAAAAAAAACAAATTGAGCCTTACCTGTGGTGGTGGTTGAGAACCAAAAACCATCTTTTGTCCAGCTGCTGCTGTCTGCTTCGGTTTCTGCCCCTGCTGACTTTTTCCTTTTGGTTTAGTTCCCTCCATCTCTTTGCTGTCTGGCTGCATGTTAGCGTTCTGGTCCTTTTTTGGCTCTCCAACAGAGTCCGTTTCCTTCTTGTTCTTTGCTGTTTTCTTGTCAGCTCTCTGATCTTTGGTTGTCTTCGTCCCTTCGCCTGATCCCGGCTGAGGGCTTGCCTTCTCATGTTCCTCTGAGTCGGAATGTCGATTCAAAGTGTCTAATGGTGCTGTCTGATCCATAGTCTTGTCTTTGTCATCTTTACCGTCACCTGTGACTTTCTCACACTGTCCCCCTGCAGCCGCCTCTGTGGTGGCAGCCGTAGTTTCAGCCTGAACGACCTGTGCGTCTCCGGAGGAGGCAGTCAGATTGTCATCTGCCGAGCAGCTCAGCTGACTGTCCAGCGACTCGAATGTTTCGTCCTGTGGATTGTCTGAACTGTCACTGGCTGAAGAGTCTCGCCTGCCCTCCGTTTTCTTTGTTTGGTTGTCTATGCCAGACACGTGCGACAGATCGGAGCTGTTTTGGGATTGGTCCAATGATGTGGTGCCATCTTTCTTTTGTTTGCTCTTCTTCTTCTTCTTCTTTTTCTGTAAAAACAGGAAGTAAAATTACCATACCACCTGGTAAAAAATACCTGGCCTTTAGAAAAACATGTATTCAATAACATTACTTGTTCAGATTCCTCAAAAAGCAAAACGTCTTCTCTCTACTAGCAACGTATGAAACTTTGGAGGTGTGACATCTTTCGCAAAGATATTCGGGGGATATTAGTGAGAGACAGTTTTGTCAAGTGAAACTAACAAACTAGCTCTCCACTTGTGCAGAAGAGTTCCTCATTTCATCAAAAATCTTTTCCTGGGATGTTCTATCTTTAACTGTATATTGTATTAAACCTTCAACCATATACTGGCATACTTAGAGAGTTGTTTTTGCACATTTTTGAAACTTTGCTGAAACCATATGTTGTTGATTGACCTTTGACCCCCCCTCCCCCTGGAGAGAGGAGAGGGTCTAACTAGAGCTGGCCTCTGTGTTCCTGATGTCAGAACTAAACATCTCACAGCAACTGTGGCTGTATAACATGGCTACTTAATTGAGACCCAGAGACTCACCTTCTTTTTGGAAAGGTTACAGATGCTCTCGTCATTTGACCGCTTCTGTGATGTACTGGGGTCTTTGTCGCCCACCGGTGGGTCATTATCCTGAGCTCCTGATTGTTTTGTTGCACCTTCCTGGTCTGCAACCAAAGATTTAGGTTGGTCGCCTGTTTCTGAAAGGAAGATAAACAGTTTATGCACACGAGTGAAAACCAAAGCAACAGTGTAGGCGTGGACTCGGGTTTTAGATGGATTTGCAAATGAGGTATATCAGTCACACCACCTCCTGTGTTTGAATAGAATCAGTCTGCATCCCAGCATCACTCAAAAAACAACATTTTCCGATGTGTGCACTTACCCTGAGTGCTTGCAGGTTGGTCAGAAAGTCGCTGACCACAGTTGCTGCAGAATTTGGCCTTTTCTTCCAATATTTTATGGCCACACTTTGGGCACTTCATCTTCATACTTCACGCCTGTAAGAAGGTAAAAAAAAAAAAAAAAAAAAAGAAAACGACGTGACTGCGTGCTTTATCGGTCCCCGGGTTACTTTCACTTTCACTTCCCTTCGGGCAAACTGCGCCCATCCCTGCGCGATCTTTCAACGGAACTTTGTGACTCATGAAAGAACTGGGGAGGACATATCTTGTGACCAAAGTGGAAACTATTGCAAATGAGAGCCATCATAACATGCCCGTGAAAAGTATTCATGCCAAAAAAAAAACAGGAAGGCAAAAGAAAAAGGTTTCACATCCTCAAAAATGCACCTTTACGATGCTTTTTAAAAACAGTGAAGAAGACAGGCCGAAGGCTGAATACATATAGGAGGCGTTTTTATTCTTTTAATGCCCTTCATTGCTGTGGGCATCATAAACAGCGCATAAATCAAAAACTCCGAACGTGTCCTGTGCCAAGTGACAAACAGAACCACAACCTTCAATCGACTCTTGAACTGAACTGGGTCGTTTCTGAATTATTCAATAATTCTCACCACAGTTGGAAACCAAGATTTTATCGAGTCTGGTTCCCATTCTAATAAACAGGGGCGGTAATCCTCTCAATCGAACATCACATCTTTGGCCCGGCAATTCAACCAATCGCAAATTAACTCAGCTAAAAAACACACGTTGTGTCACTTCCGGTTGTGCTCGCGGACCCCAAACCTCATAATAAACAAAACCACTGATTCCACCGTGAATGTCACTCACACAGCGCTTCTTTATTTACTCCGTGACAACCTCAAAGTCTCACTGCTCCGGGGGGTTTCCATAGCAATAACTGCGCGAGACGACTCGCTGAGATCGACCCGGTCACCAGCAGCTCCCCCCCCCCATGCAGGAGCTGCGCGGCTACCATTAGCTGATGGCTCAGTCCGAACTTTGTAAGGAGAATAAAACGGCCGCATCGGCGCAGGTGCTTGGTTCGGTGTCACCCACCCTGCACCACCACGTCGCGGTGTCCACACCAAATGGACTTGTGGCGGGCGCGGCGGCTGCCAGCTCCTCCCGGCCTCTCCGGCTGCTGGGGTTAGTTAATTCCCACTTTTTTTTTTCTCTCGTCGTGACGCATAGTGTGACATCTCCTCCGGCGCGTAGGCACTCACTCACCTGAGCCGGTCCTGTCGGCAACACCGTTCCCCGTCGTCCTGCGCAGCGAGCCGGCCCTCGGCTCAGCCCCCTCCCGCTCGGTGATGTGCTGAGACTGCCGGCGGACACTTGCAGCATGTGAAGCCGCGCTCCTCTCCACGCATTTCCGCATCTCCCAAACTTTCGTTTTGCCCGAAATGGGCGTTCACTTGCAAAGTTTTGCTTTCCCAATGACTCATTTCTGTGTTTCATTTCTCAGCAAAATCATTGTGGCTCCCCCGAAACCGAGAGACAACACTGGCGGTGAAAGGCTCCAGGCTAATAGGAGTCAATACAACACAATAGAAAAGGAATAAAGACAAAGCTTGACTAGTGATTGTTTAACAGCTGTTACTATCTGCCGTAAGAGTCACATAATGATGTTGATTTACTGTATTTTAATTTATGAGTTAAACTTTTATGTGTTTCGTTTCACGCTGTGCGTGTGAGCTCCCCCCCGCCCCTTCCCTTTCAGAGGAAACCAGCTCCACAGCATGTTCTCGTTGTCTCTAGAAACATCTTCGACACCCTCTTTGACAGACGTGCGAACTCTGTGTCTTTCAGATCATCGCGGCACACTGTCCAGTCAGTGGATGCTGTGTTGTTGTGAGGCCTGTAATTGATATTTTGGAGTTACAGCAGTTGAGAGGGAAATGTAATCCCCCTGCAGTGCTGTGAAACATTCAATAGGAGGCAGAATAACCATGTCTGTTTCTCTCCTTGTGCCCCCCCCCACCCCCAACTTGTCATGTAACTGCTACAGTCACTTTTTTTAAAAAGCCACCTAAATTCTCTTGCCATAACACCAATCCTGACTGTGTCTAAAACCATTTTGGCTTTTTTTCATGTGAGCTACTGGAATCACCATGACAACCCTGGAAACCAGGAAACAAGAGGGCCTCGTTGGGACTGTCTGGCCCACGTCAACCATGACAAAGGCATGTCACTTGAAACCTGTTTTTTAATGTTTGCTTGAAGGAAATGTTTGATGATGCTGTTTGAAGGTTTCCAGTCCCTGCAGGGTTCAGCAGATACTTCACAAAAAAGTAATAACATTAATAAATGACATGCTTGTCTTCCATCTGAAGCAAACTGTGAGTCATTGAATGTGCTGAACTTTATCCCTGCAAACTGAGCTGTAAATCACAGCATCGCTGGCATTGTGGGAGTCCACCTGCTGCCCCCTGCAGGCTAGAAGGTTGACGAGCAGCTTTAATGCTGCAATAAATTACTGTCAGAAATAACTCTTCAGGTTTCCAAGCCTTGGTCAGAGTTGCCACATGAAGACATGCGCAAAAATGAGAATTTAAATAAGGTTTCACTTTGACCCCGCTCACACAGTGAGACCGTAGAGCATCAACAAAGCTATTGACACCGGGTTTTTTTATTGACTTTTCCAGAAATATCTGTCGAGGAAAATTAAATCCCTCTTAAAATACACACTTTTGCTGGTGAAGTTTGGTAGCATAACTATAAAACTAGCAGCGTCTTAAAAGAAAGAAAAAAGTCTATTAGGTGTGACTGGCATATTCTGGATTTGAGAGATGACCCCCCCAAAAACACTGAAGCATATTGTCATAATACAGTCCTGCTTTTTATGAAGTGCAAAAGAAAAAAAAAGTACCATTATTCCACATTTAGTAAGAAAGTATAAAAAA
>JAUESF010000064.1:5908581-5927858 GCA_032274765.1 Malacoctenus tetranemus
TGTGTGTGTGTGTGTGTGTGTGTGTGTGTGTGTGTGTGTGTGTGTGTGTGTGTGTGCGTGTGCGT
The DNA here is from genome assembly GCA_032274765.1 of Malacoctenus tetranemus. Classification (NCBI taxonomy): domain Eukaryota; kingdom Metazoa; phylum Chordata; class Actinopteri; order Blenniiformes; family Labrisomidae; genus Malacoctenus; species Malacoctenus tetranemus. Next base: position 5,908,647 of record JAUESF010000064.1, read on the forward strand.
GTGCGCGTGCACGTATGTGTTTGTGTGTGTGTGTCTGTCTGTCTGTGTCGTGTCAGTCTGTTGTAATGGGATCCACGTGTGCAGGCTCTCGGGAGGTTGCGCAGGCCAGGAGGAATGTGCTCAGGAGCATTTGGAGGTGAATGAAAAGAGCCACAAAAGTCCGAGACCCCAGACAGTGTTACATAAGACCGGGGTGCGGTGAGGGGGTGGGGGGTGGGGCCTTCTTTCTGGGGTGCTATGCACGCAGGAAGTCCAACCCGGGTTGAGGGGGGCGGCATTCCTCTTGTATTTCTTCAGAAGGATCACGACCGTATCAGCAGTGAAGGAGATGAAATATTAATTGGCGTGGCCTGTTAGCAGACACCCAAACAACACCTAAGCTCCTTGGGAGGACACAGAGAGTGCAGTGGACTTGTGGGGAAAACACAGTAAGGTGGCTGCAAGGAGCCATTGAAAAAATATGAACATTTCTGACTTGGTATGAACACAATCACCGTATCCGTCTGTATTCTTGGAGATTTAGTGACAAAACGAGCAGAGACGCCTTCAAGACGTCACAAAAACACACAGCTCGTTCACTCAGGCTTTTAAGCGCACGTTTACAGGCCCTGAAGTGACACCGGCTGAGCAGATAATGGAGGTGGACTTTACACTCCATCTCGGTGATGTTGCTCGGCCGACTGATCTTTAGCCCCATCACCTCCTCGCGCGCTGACAAGCGCAGCCGAAGTGGTTGCGCTCCTCCCGAGGAATTCCCCACACACACACACACACACACACGCTGCTGACCAGGCAAGATTTCAGCGAGAGCGCGGCGATGTCCAGTCGGGGCTTCGGGTGGACACAATGCGCGCAGTGACGGGCGCCGCTTGCACGGGGGGCAGCGCTGGCCTGAGCAGGTGTGGGCAGCAGGAGGGGGAGGGGGGGAGGGGGGGTTAGAGGGGGTTAATGGCATGAGCTCTGTTGACATTGGCTCTCTTTGCATGCTCACCCCACCGGTTAATATTCAGGCATCCCAAATATTCTGCAACATGCCATCGCACCAGAGAAAGGCGGCCCGCACATCAACGGCAGGAATCCTCCCAGAGAAAGGAGCCGTAATCCAGGCCCTCATACGCAAAAATTCAAAACATGTGTTTTGCCAGGGCAGCATGGGAGCACCAGGCTGTGGTTCGTCCCCCCCCAGCGGATGTTATTGACCGCTCAGCAGATTAATCCACCTGTTTATCTAATCTGGAAGAACGCTGAAACACGGCTGTTTTATTTGCAAACATGTCACGCTGACACAAACTATTGGCTGGGTTTATCGAAGCGGCAGCGTGGAATCTGGAAAAATACTGGGTTTGCTATCACACGGCAACAAAAAGCATCGGTTCTTCCCATGCGGAAGGAACAATGTCGTATCTCCACAGTCGTCGACTCTTGGAGATAAAGTTTCTACAGTTTCCCTGCTGCACTTTTGATAGGCGACAAACTTCAGAGGGAAATGAGTGAAACTCTGCGTTGACATTGTACTTGGTGTTGCTCAGTGACGTCACAGTGAAATAAAAAGAGCAAAAAGCAAATAAAAAATGACTCACTTTTTCTTTAAGTTTGCTGTAAATGTCAATATCTATTCAGTCCTTTAAAGTCAGGACGTCAGATATTGAGTTTCTCGAGCAGAGAAAAAAAGTTCTGTTGACTCTTTTTGCACATTTCGTTGTTTGCAGTGAGAACAGCTTCAACTCGAGCGCGCACGTCTTTGTGTTTGCTCGTCTCTAATGAATCATCAAATGTGTTTGTGGGAGTCTGTGCACGGTGCAACATGAGTACCTTGCTTCACTCTGATCCGATTGTTTCTTTGATTCCATTAGCTCGTGCTGGAAGAGGGCGCTCTGTCTGTGAAGGTGCATTACGGGACCACGACAGTGACTCTGAGACATGTCGGAAACAGTGAGTATGAAAAAATGGCCTCTTGTTTGGGAAGTGTTGGCTGAGCTGTTAATGGAGTGCACAGAAATGCTCCTAAAAGAACTCAAATATTTACGTTTTTCCATCACTTTGTGTCGAGCGCCAGATGTTTCCAAAGTCTTGTTTGACAAAGTCTGCTTGGGTGAATTTACAGCAACAGTGTCGCTCATTGAAGCACTCTCCATCAGCCTGTGACTGTGTTTCCCACTGGGAGCAGTTTTGACTACTATGAGGGGATGTTTTAATGTGTACTCACACTCACAATCATCACAATAAGAACAGATTTGCCATTCAGCTGTTGCAGGAGGAGTCTGATCAGGCTACAGAAAGTGTGAGCCTGCACTTCCTGCTGAACTCAGTGGAGATCATGTCCTCTATGGTGGGCAGCGTCAGCATCACGCAGAGGTGGTTGCAGCAGCAGAGACCACCTCTGGCCTGGTGTTCTTATGTAATCCCGGGTGAGCCAAGAGGGGAGATCTACACTATGGTGTTCACATGATGGTATAAATGGTCTAAATGGCCCTGGGTCATTGTGACGGGACTGGATCACGCGTCACAGCGGGACGCATCCGGCGGAGAAATGAATTAAAAGTTTTCCGTGGAACTGTCCCGTCCCCCCGCGGAGGATGGAGCGGCAGCCCCCCCTGTGAGGGTCCCGTAACCTGCGGCAGGCCCGTGCCGGTGCCAGGTGAAAGGCTGGGGCGCTCGTTCACGCACGCTCACCCGCGGACGGCTCGGAGCTGCACCGCCGCCTTCATCCCGGCAATAACTCACCAGCCGTCGCACCACACCCGGATCCTTCGCCTCCTCTTCTCGGGGCTGCACGCTGCAGCGCCCGGGGTCGTCCCTGCGTCTTTCCCGGCTGCCGTGCTCACTTGGTGGTGATGATGCCCGTTCTTGATCATTTTTTTTTCCTCCAGCTGCCCGGATGGTCCTTCGGTCAAGTGCAGCTCCCAGATGGAAACCGTAATGCCTTCACGGGAGGAGGGGGGGGTGCGTACTGGGCCGGATCAGGTGCGCGTCCCGTCACGGTGCAGGACAGCCGGTTTCTGTGTCGGAGGCAGCGGCGGCGGCGGCGGTGGAGGAGGTGGAGGAGGAGGAGGAGGAGGAGGAGGGGGCGACAGCAGTGGTGCGATGCGCCAACGCCTCCTCTACCGGCGACGCAGCGACGCACGACGCGGCGCGTCAAGACGGCCAGACAAAGCGGGCACGGCGCGACAGGAAGCGCGTGCTGCTCATAAAAACCCTCCCAGTCACTTGGAGGCGCGTTTGTTTTATTTTGAAGGGTCCGAGCCGAGCTCCGTCCCGACGTGAGAGCGGACTTGATGGAGGCCGCGTCGCACGTCCGAGCGCCGGTTTTACGCAGCGGACGTGTTACATAATGACGACGTTCTCCACCGTCATGTGACTAAATCTGGATTCCCACACAAACTGCTGGATGCGTCCCCGCTGACAGAACGGTATGTGATCCGAGTCCATCCGGACAAAGGTTCAGGGGTGCTGCAGGTTTCCCGCTAAGGAAAACAATAGTCCACCTTTAAACCATTAATTTAGCTGATTTTACTGGGAACTGAAGACAGCAACAGTTCAACACCGTCATTACAAGCTGAGCATCACTGAGGGTCCATGTTCACATGTTTGTGGTGACTGTTTTTGAATGATATTTTGGCAAAATATTTAGGATGTAAGCCCACAACAACTATGCAACAGCAACTTATGTTGTACTTTTGTATTGTTATTTAATACTTATCTGACCAAATGCATAATAATATCCTCTTGCTCTCTGTAGCTAATTATGGCAACAATAATAATAGTAATGAAAAAAATACTCCAACTTTCACTGTAACTATTTATAAATAACGAAAATAATGACGATGGAAAACAATCTGTAAATATTTGTTGGCATTGTACATTTTTTGCAGTCTGTGACACACATCATTTCTTAATTCCCCTTTAAGTTTATTTGCCTAGTTCTGTAAATGGAGTGATGCGTCTCTGCTCAACACATTGCTGTAGCTTAGTTACAAGCTGTAGGACTCCTCCTAAAACAGTCTGAGCCCGAAACAGAAAACGTGTTTTTAGGGCAAAAAACGTGAAGATTTTGAGGTTTTTAAATTCTACAACATGAATGATGTCAGTGTGGAAGTGCTGCTGTCCCTGCAGGGGGATGATGTGTGGTTTATTTCCGTTTCATCTGAAGTGAGATCGCTCTCTTTGCTTTCTGCTGGAGTTCCTGGGAAAAAAAAACGCTGTCGTGTGAGGGAAATCCATCTCTGAGTACATTGTGTCATCTTGAGGAAAAACCCTCCGAAATCACACCTGTACACCAGAGTGCCAGCAGAGGGAGCCCGCCCCCACGTATCGCCAATCCGGAGCGAGTTAACTCCATAACAGGCAATTTAAAGCATTGAATCGTCAGGTAAATGTTGCTTTGTCTCCCTACATGCATGAGGTTGTTTCCATCAACAGGAGATCTGCGTGTTTTGTTGATTTTTTGTTGTGTTCCTTTAACCTGCTGTTGGAGTGTCTGCCCCCATCCCACATCAGGGTTTATGAGGACAGGACTTTGTGTTCTTTTCTCACAGGCAACACGAGAAAAAGCTTTGGACGCGAATGAAAAATTGCTGATGTGAAGGGGAAGAAGTGTGTCTCTGGTCCAGCTCAGAGCCTCCGAAAAAACAAGCACACCCTGCGCAGCCGCAGCGTTTTACAGCGTGGAGCCCCCGTGCCAAGCTTTAGCAGGCCACACATGGTAAATGTACAGCCTCACTGATGCTGCTGCTGTGTGTGTGTGTGTATGTGTCTGTGTGCGTGTGGGGGGGCATTAATTGTACAGTGAGCCCGTGGTCGGAGAAGTGGGGCAGGCACCTGCTGCAGAAGTGGGTGAAGATGAAGAATGCTGCCCTAGATTGCCCACCAGCTCACCTTAACCCATCCCAGCAAATTAATCAACTCTTCAGAGGCCACGCGGTTGTCTGGGGCAGGCATCCGAGGAGGGAGAGGGGCCCGCTTTTGAGGCACAGGTCACGCAGACCTGTGAGAGCCTCCTCCATTAAAACAAAAAAAAACAGGGAGGAGAGAACAATACCCGGCTGCGGCGAGAGGGGCGGCACTGGGGTTTACACTGGCCCTGCAGGATGGAGTGCTAAGATGTAGCTTGTCTTGAGCCATCTGTCTCTTTGTTTCTGCATGTTCCCTCATGAGATCCGTTTTGAACGTGCCGGGGTTGAGCCGCTGCTGAGGAGGCTGATGTTTGATGAGGTGCGCGGAGACAGAGGGGGTTTGGGCGCTCCGTGGGGAGCGGAGATGACTAACTCACTACTCCTCCTAATCTAGGACAAGCACACCTAGACATCCTTCATGACTCTAATGTTTTACTCGTGTCGGGCCAAAAATATGTCCGCCGAGGTTAGCCAAAGTGGGTCGCCCAACGGCTTTTTTTGGATCACAGAAAAAGAAATTGTGCCATCTAAATGATCGCTGTCTTCTAAAACCCACCCTGGACGGCGAAAAGCCTTCCCCGCCGGTTTATTTTTACAAGTATCAAACTGGGTCAATGACGCCACAGAAAATGACAAAACCCAATTTCAACAGTGGTTAAAAGCCTCAGATCGACAGGAGTCGCGGCGCTTCTCGTCCTTTTCCAAAACATTTTATTGGTCTTATAGAAAATAAAGTAAGCTGTATCAACAAACATACAATATATACATCAATAACTTAGACACCTCAGAGAATCACGTTTAAATCCACAGTTGTTACTGTATATATGAATACATAGTACTTATCTACAGATTGCAAAAAAGTACAATAATTTAATTTATAAATAGTTACAATTAACTATTGTCTGATCTCATACAAATTACTGCAATATTTTATTACAACCCATACAGAAAAATAACAAAACGGATTATTACCTTTGTATTACTCGCTTTAGTCGGACTCGTATACCTTTGAAACACAGACCGTCTCCGTGGAGCAAGAGGAGAAAAACCTGCACAGTCAACCGTTTACAAAGCAGAAACTCAGGGAAACAGAAACGTCTTGAGAGCTATTAAATTCCACTGCCACACAAGTGCTGTTATTTATCCTCTCTAACATGTTGCTTATATATGAAAAAAAGAAAAACAATTTTAAAAAAAAGCCATAACCAATTAAAAATTAAATCTGCAGAATAAATTACAGTGTTAAGATCAATTTCAAATACACCCTCCACACACGACGAGAACAGAAACACTGTGGATGGTGTTACAGCAAAAAAAAACAACAACAACAAAAAGAGCATTAATGACTGGTGTAGCAGCAGAGGAACCTCGGTCGTACAAACACACGCGAGCTCGCACACAAATACACACACACGCGCGCACGCACAGGTATACAAAACAAAATATTGCAAGTGGCCCTTGTGACAGAAACTATTGTAGCATCCACTTCACTTAGTGCAGAAACATTTATACGCGAGAGCAATGTTGTTCGTTCCAAGTCCGATCTGTAATTCAGTTAATTGTTAAGTGTAAGGCTCAAGTGCAACTGTGTCATGATTCCTTCAATCCGTCGTCCTCCTTTGCAGGTTTAACAAGTCACGCTACAATAAAACAAGGGCCCACCGCTCTCCCCTTCATGAATGAGGGAACAACCCAAAAAACAAACACAACAAAAAAACACAATTTTTCTTTACAAAATAAATCTACAAAACAGCGAGAATTCTTAAATAACAGACCATATTAACTTTGACAATATTGATTATTCTTACATCTACTCTTTCACACCTTTTTCCACTGAGTTGCATATTAAGGGTCACTTTTTCACAATGGTCATTAATACCTACTGTAGCTACATACTATACACCTGTATGTGAGTGTGTGTGTGTGTGAGAGAAAGAGAGAGAGAGAGAGAGAGAGAGAGAGAGAGAGAGAGAGAGAGAGCGTCACCATCTCCAGAGGAGATTGAGAGATTGGTCGACAGTGCCACTCGAACACCTTAAAGACACTTGACACGAAAAAGATTCACTCCACAAGACTGCCACAGCAATAAGAACGCCAACATCAATACTGGGCTATGTCAAGAGTCAGATATATAGGGTTGGTTTCTCTTTTTTTTCCCACAGTTAACCAGTCAATGCAGATAGCTAAGCGTGTCGACGGAGTGAGGCTAGGATACTTGCGCACGGAGAGTACAAGGCAGCACCCAGATCTCTGGCATGGAGTTTTGCTGAGGCGTAGCTTCGGAGAGTGACTGTGGATTAACACCTCGCCCCGGCGCCGCGAGACGCTCGGACCCGGCGAGGGGGGGTGGGGGTGGGGGAGTGGGGGAGCGAGATCGAGGATGAAGTGCATTCTGTTAATGTCATTACACGACTACTTTCACCTTGAGGTGCAGAACCGCTTCAGTGTTAAATTCCTTTCAAACGACCGAGGGAGTGATGCAACACTTGGCACAGAAGGAGCGCTGCTGGCAGCTGTCGTTGATTGTAATTCTACGTGTTCGTGCAGTGTCTCGTTCTGAGTGTGGATTGAAGCCCTTTATGACATGCTTATTTTATATATATATATATATAAAAAAAAAGGAAAAAAGAAAAGAGGAAACAAAACAAATAGAGCTGCCATCTTTGCCTGCTTGCTTCTCATCTAGAAACTTTGTTCATTTTTTTTTTGACTGACCTGTTTTGTCCTGAGCAAAACAAGCAGGAGCTTAGTGCATACAAACCTTCACCCGCACCCCGTTCGCTTTAAATCCCACCGCCTCCCAACACCGGTGGGTCAATTTACAAGCCTGATGCTGGTTAACCTTCAAGACCGCCGAGGCGACCTTACTGTTCTAACACGGAGAGACTGCGCTGTTTGGGAGCATTAGCAGAGGAAAACCTGTTGTTATTCCGTCTGCTCACTGGGAGCTCATTCAGACCAAGTGGCTGGAATTAACCCTTCAACGCCCAGCGGGTCCATTTGGTGGAGCAAATTAATGGGAACCTGTGAATTCATCATGATTGTATGAAACTTCACTCCGGGTGATTGAACTGCATGTAAGCTGCTTGATTATTCTTTTGTGTCATTTGCATTTATTTCCAATTGAGGGGGTTGAATTCTTGCTTTGTTTTCAAACAGAAAAAAATACAGAAAATAAGGGGGGAAATTGAGAAGTGCAGCAAATGAAGTAAAAAGAAATTGAAAAAAAATCTAAAATAGAAAAATTAGAGGCATGATAGTTAAACCTGGTGGAAAAGAACCGTGCAAAGATCCCACAAAAGCTGAAGAAACGTCTGGTTATTAATTTGCTGAACCAAATGGAGGAGCGGGACGTTCAAGGGTTAAAACGATACTGAGATCCTCCCGATAATGACGTCATATACTTTCAGGTTGAAGGGGATGTACTGAGGGGGAGGGGGGTGGCATCCAGCACCAGGTGCATTCTTCAGGACCACTCGGAGCTTCGAAGGTCTTCAGAGCTAAAGTTCACCAAGTTCTGCCGCGCGTAGCTCGATGTGGTAAACTCTTAATGACGACATGATTTCGTGACGAACACCAAGGAAGCGGAGGATATCACAGATGCCAATACGCACAAAGACAATTGACCTTGTTTACACCATCTAGTTTAGCTCTACAGATTTGTTTTAAATAGCACAGCATTGACATCTATACAGTGGACGACACTGCCAACTTGTCACTTACACGTCACGTCACGCGCTACCCCACAGTACGCGCCTAGTCACTAGAAAAAGCTATCAGACTTCAATAGTAAGCCACTTTCGGTACAATTGCAAAAAAGATGTCACAGGATTTTTTTTCTTTTTTTTGCTTTTTTTTGTCCGTTTTTCTTTTTCTGTATTTCTAGAAACAATGGAAGGTCACCTACCTAGTAAGAAAAACCAAGAACTCAACATTAGACAAAGTTGTTTTTCTACACCTTAACAATTCAAAACAGTAAAGCTTGTGTAAAGACTCTCTTTTGGAAATATCTTGACGGCCCTGTCGACGAGTAATTACAAAAAGAAAAAATGCAATATATATCTTTTAAAACAAAAACATCTTCTCTATGAGCAAAAATTAGGTTTCAAAATGTCTGTGGATTTCACTGTCCCCACAAAACACGAGGATATTACTGTAATAACATTCAGGTTTCAGATATTGTTTCTTGTCACACTGGAAATGGCACTCGGCTCTGGAACAACATCACTGACAAAACTGCTGATCGGCTCTAACGCTTCCACTCCACCGTGAATATGCAAGACCTCTTTGTATTTTTCAGTGCATACATATATTATTGCATCTACCAGTCATAGTGATTATGACGAGTTCACCAAAGCCCGTCACCGATGCATAAACAGGAGGGGGAAAAAAAAACGCCGCGTGAGAGGGCGTTTTTTTTTTTTGGTTCCTGCTCATACTTGTGACGGGCGACCGACGAAAGCACAAATTAGACTGATTTAGTAGTTTGATGTTAGATTGTTTTGAAGACATCGTTCACCCCAAAAGACCAAGAGTGTCTGACCATTAGTCATTGATCCAAATGGAGGTCAGTGCATAATAACAAGCAGATGCATCGAGAGTGAGATATGTGTTGGCTGTTTGTCAAAGGAGGGGGGGGGGATCCATCATTTGTTTGCTTGTCAGCTGACGTCAGATTTTGGGACGGAATCGACTCAGTCTCAATGAGACAAACATGTTGCGGCTGTGGTTCACCAGCTTATACAGATGCTTTGAAAACACCAAATTTGTGACCTAGAATCAAGAAATTTGACAGCATCGTTCTTGCACGCTGTCCTTCACAGAAAACAAACTGCTGAGTCAAGACTTATGTGGCGATCTGGTGAACGTATCACTGTTGGTGTAAAACCGGAGCTTCCTGTGTGTAATGCTGTGCTGTGTGTTACGATGCACTGACCAGTTTAGCCTGGAAACCTCGTCCTCCTGCTCGCTCTCCTACTACGACCTAGCTTCAGTTTTGGACTTGACGATGGTGATGACGCTGGTGGCGGCTACTTTACCAGGGATGAGGGGCCCTATGACGGAGCCCATGGGTCCCCTCGCTGAGGCGACGGGGTTGCGGGCCACAGTCCTGGCGAAGCTCTGGAGGGCTTCGTACTTGGAGCGCAGAGCGTCCAGCTCCACTTTCATGCTAGCGTTCTCCGTGGCCAGCTTGTCCACTTCCTGCTGCAGCTGGGCCTTCTGCTTCTCCAGCTCCTCCTTCTGGGTGACACGCTTCACCCGGCAGCTGGCGGCGTAGCCCCGGTTCTTCAGGGTGCGCCGCCGCTGCTTCAGCTGCAGGATCTCCTCTTTCGTCAGCCCCCGTAAATGCTGGTTGAGTTCCCGCACCGACATGGTCACCAGCTCGTCGTCCGTCAGGGTGGTGCCATTCTCCCCGGGCTCCCGCTTCACCTGCCGATGTGGATTAATTAGTGAGCCGGCTGAGGTTAGCGTCGTGTCGTGCTGATGAATGTGTGCTGTACCTTCAAGGCCTTGTTTCCCTTGTTTGTGGTAGTCATGCCACGAGAGCAGCGTCCACCTGTACTGCTGGTTGGTCTGGGAAAACACAAAGACAACAGATCAGGGTTCAGCAGGACTGTAAAATCTTAACACACATTAAGTCTAAAGGAGCGTGAAAACATGTACTTCCTGCAACAGCATGACCAAGTCGACCAAAGTAGGTCAAGGACTTCAGCCCTCATCCTTAATGATGCCTCCTATGTCCAGTCTGGGCAGCACAGCTTTGGTTCACTTTAAGAAAACTCAGTGATGGCTCACTTTCTGCACTTCATGGTTAAACTCTGAGGTGACACGAGAGCTGCTGTCTGAACCCTGACAGACCCCGAACGAGACGAACAGAGGGGCTAAGAGGGTCTCTGTGTCCAAAGTAACCGTGGTGTAGTTCAATTCAAAGGCTGAAGCTGCACAGACGTCCGAACCGACCAAACACAGGATGTAAACATCGGAGTCGCTGTCTCACCGCAGCAGCTCTCTGTCGCTGTGCTCAGACGATCTGAATCCACTGTCTCGACTCACTTTATAAACTGTACACAAAAGTCACACTGCACCGATCTCAAATTAGGCAAAATATACACGTCTAATCTGATAAGTCTGTAAGAAAGAGTCAAAAAAGCCCAAATCCTGAACTCTAAAATCGCACAGACTTTAAAAAAAAACAGATTCCATGATACAAGTGAGGTAAACTGAGCAATCCCAGGACAACAGTGGGTTTGTAATGAGTTTTCTGGTAATAGAAGCACCGTTGTTAGCGAACGCTGTTTCGTGCTGCTTCATGTGTCGAGGTTTGAACAGTGAAATCATGTCCGTGCAGTACAGTTCTCCGGGAAGTGCTCTTAAGAGTTCACACTTCAAGTCCTGCCCTACATATAAACAGCAGTGTGGTGAGTCACAGGGAGGATGACATTTAATTGGCTGGCAGCAATTCACACTGACTTCTTGGAAAACAAAACTCAAGAGAAGTCACTTCTGTCAAGTGCAGCCTCTCAGAGCCAAACCAGACCAAAGGCGCTTTTCTCCTCCTGCAGATCCAGACTCAGCTGAAGCGCAGGCACAAAGGGACATGGGGCCGGTTCTCATCTACTGTACAAACTCTCCCGTCTAGACAGTCACACCTGAGCAGATCTGGCCAGTGTCCAACTATAATCCCATAAATCAATGAAAAAAGGGATGTACTCTAACCACCGCAGAGCCTCGGAGTTACAGGGCTGCACTGCAGTTCATTCTCGCACATCAGGGCCGAGGGAGCGCCCAGCGAAGCCGGCCGGGCACTGGGGAAACGTAACGCAGTCGTGTTAAGACGGACAGAAGGTCGGGTGCCTTCCACCGAGCAAGCTCCGTCACAAGATAAGTACAGACACACACACACACACACACACACACACACAGGACCGCGTGCGCACTCCAACACACAGTGTGGCCCTGGGTGCTTTACACCACACACGGTAAATGCTGTGTCAGCGGCACAGGCACCCACCACAGTCAGCCCAGCCAGCACATTGCCTCGGTAAGCTGATTTATACAGCCCAGCACTGTGCGTTTGCACTAAGCACATAAACAAATGCATGTTGGCTCTTCCAAGTTTGTCCCCCCGCCGCCTCAACAGTGACACATGAAAACAAAAGAACCCCCCCACCCTTCCCCAAAATTAAAGGATCCTGAAAAGAGGAGCTGTCAGAGCAAGCATGTGTTTGTATCCTAGTATTAAGCTCATTATCAGGTGGATGTATGATGTGTGCAGGGGAGCCCGGCGCAGGAAGAGAGAAAGAAACGGAGATGAATCGTCGCTCCGAAGCGCAATAAGAAGGCCAGGGTATTTCCATGGCAACAAAAGGGGGGGGGGTGTTGCTACAGGTGGACTGGTCACCTGAGCCAAACAGGCAGAGACAGACGCTTGTTAAAAATGACCTGAATACGACACTATCACACAGGCTGGGGACATAACATGAGGTCAGATTGTGACTTGAATTCTTGATGTTTTCACTTCAAAAAGTCCTCTGGCTCCTCATGAAACAGCAGCGTCTCACAGCGCCACACATGCCCGAATTAAAAGCATCTCGCTTTCTTTTTTTCCCTTTTTTTTTGCGGAGGACTTTTTCAAATGTGATACTTTCATTCCTGATGGGGCCGGCTATGAATAGCTGTCGGATAGTAACACCTACCTTTCACTGGCCTTTGTGGTGACTCATTTCCAGTAAGCATTTGGACCACAGATGCAAAACATAATGGGATAATGGTCTGCCTGATGATGCACGGATAATGGACAAATAGACAGGAAAGTACTACACTAATAGCTACTGGGACGAGTACAAAAAAAGGCTGCATCTTCCAAATTTCATATCAAGCCTATCATCCCCCCCCCCCACCCCCCACCCCCCGGCAGCCCAGACCCAACATTGTTCAAAAAAACCAGTTGGAATCTTGAAAAACGGAGGGTGGGGTGGGGGGGGGACGACGGCACATTGTCCAGGTTGAGGAGGCGTATTCTGTCACACAGCTGTGTAGGGTAACATAGTAGGCACGGCTTGGCACGCAGGACGGCTCACCATATGACACCGTGGAAAGACTGCGCCCAGGCTGCGAGCCTCCAGCGCAGGCTGCTGCCAACAGACGGCTACCAATGACAGGGCATGGCAGAACAACACAGACAAGGTCCAATGCACAGCTGCTCTCCTCCACTACCAGGCATGTCATACCTCACCCAGACAAAGAGGCATGCTCGCACAAACACGCAGAGAGGCAAAGAAGAGGGAAAACACACCTATAATTTTCCATAAAAGATGACAGGCAAATTTCAGACTTGCTGCACTGATTTGATTGTAACACAATGCCCTTGTGCTTGACAAATTCACACTAAAACAGTCACAATTGGGGACGGCAGACTCAGACGTCTGTATATAACCTCTTTTGAATATTCTTTTTTTTTCCGGGGTCTTTTGTGCCAGTGTCGCCGGAGGAGCGGCAGGCGAAAGCTGTAGCTGGGAGCACAGGGGCATCGGAGGTAGGGAGCAAGTGCAGGGACACAGACGTCTTTTGTAGATGCTTGCTGAATTTTTATGAATCGCCTGGAAGAACGCTGACAAATCAGAGCTGATTGCTTGTGGAGGAGAGACATCACACCCACAGGAAATAGAAAACGCTGAGTGTGGTCACCCAGAGAAAGGGAATGGTGAGAGACGGACTGAGAGAGAGAGAGAGAGAGAGAGAGAGAGAGAGAGAGAGAGAGGGAAAGAGAAGGTGAGATGAAAAGGAGGAGAGAGCGCAAACAGCCCTGTGTAAAATGCACGGTCGACACATTTAGAGGAGCTTGAGTAGAACAGGTTGTGAGGAGGAGAAAAAAAAATATACTGATCTCAGCAAGGACCAAAACCAAGGTGCCAATTAGGAAGTTGTGAAGTTGAGCTAACACAACGAGAGCAGCCCAGCCAACCTTCAGAAGCTGTCTTTGTTCATCCAAATCTATGGAGGGCAGCTCGTAAAGGTGGGGTCGGCTCAGGTTGGTACTCCAAGGGGGGAAAAAAAAAAAAAGAAGGGGGGAAAAAATCCTCTGGTGCGATAAATGCTGATGTGACATGATAGGTCCGGCCTTGAGCCTGTGGCATGCTTTAATGATCTCGTCCCCTCCACAGGAGCTCTCCGGGGGTGGGGGTGGGGGGGGGCAGGGATGGACACCATTAGCTGGGGGACTCTTTGTTGAGGGGGAACTGAGGCTACAGCTCCCATGCACTGCGTCCCCCTGATGAATATTTATCACTGTCATTCGCCGCCTAAGGTGGGGGTGGGAGACGGGGGTGGGGGTGGGAGGCTGAATAAAGATGCTCAGGAGGTGATTCTTCAAGGATACATCCAAGGCTCTTCCATCAACGGCTGTCTCAAAATGGCGGTAGGGGCTGGAAGGAGGGGAGGAGGGGGTGGGGTGGGGAGGGGGGTGTTCTGGTACTGGAGGTGGTGTGCGTGGTGGTTCAGGGCTGCAGGGAGGGCCGGCTCCACTTGACAGCAGTGTAACAAGATTATCAGGGCCATAAGAGCAAACAAAAACCCCAGCAACCTGCCTCGGAATCCAGATTACGACAGCGGCTGCTCTCTGAATACTAAACACGGCTGGGAAGGACTAACAGGGGGGGGGCACAGGCTTTGCTGAGACAGGACAGTGGATTGTCTAAATCACATGCACATGTAGCCGCGCTGGAGACAGATTACCGAAGCCACACAAGCACATATAAATTTAACTTGTCGTGATCAATTCTTTAAGGGAAGCGTCCGAGCACTCGGCGCTGGCAGCTTGCTAATGAAGTGAATAAAAGCAGACAGTGGAGGTGCATGCTGATGAAAGGCTGTTTTCAAGGGAAACACAGGCGGCATCCAACAATGGCTCCGTTCTGTGAAACTAACAGCTCAATATCAGCTCGCGCCGAGCGATACATTTCCACTGTTTTCACATCGAGGTGGACGCGCAACGTGCAACATTTGGCTGGCGGACTCGATTTTTTATGACTTTATTTTTATGTTTCATTAAGCTCATGTGTGGCCTTGATGTGGATGAAGCCAGAGCTAAAGAAGATTGTCTCTCTGCAACTCTGCACATCATAAATACTTCAAAGGAGAGCCGGCTGTGACCCCAAAATGATCAGTTTCCCTGATCAATAATGTTTGAGAAGAGAAGCTGGTGTTGCCGTCATCGTGGACCTCCCACAGGAAATACCATGCAGATCCTGACGCCATCGGGAAGCAGCGTGAAGAATAACCAAGTTGTTCAGCGCTTCCCCTGATTCAACTCAATAACTTCCACTGAGTGCTGATGTCTGACGTCTTGTCTGTTCGCTCGGTCAGGGTTTGGGACGTTTTTAGTCTCCCGCAGTCAGCCGCCGATTCCCACCGTGTACGCCATAACCCGCCTTTCTCAACACTTCACGCCTGATTGGAGCCACCACTTTTAGCCCCTCCCTTCCGATCCGGAGCCGAAGAGATGGTCCAGATATTCAGATCTAATCGCTCCCGCCGTCAGCTGAGCTAAGTCAATTATCAAGCGAGCCGCATGTGCCGGGCGCCATTTAACTGCAAATTAAAAAATCAGACTTCCCCGATAGCGCTGGAAGTGATGCTGGACGAGTGGCGTAAACTTGTGGAGGGGGGAAAACAGCGTCTGCGAAAGAGAGAATGGAAGGATGGGACGAAGGGAGGGAAGCTATTAACTACTAAGTATTCAGAGCGTGAAATAAGAGTGACAAAAAGAGGGAGAGGGGAAATCATTCAGCAGCTTTCACAGAGAAATGTGATACGCTTGTAGTCGAGGGGAAATACTAAGCCGCGGCTGGGCCGCACTGAAATCGGAGGGAACCGCAATTTTACGCGAGCTTTTTCCAGAGCGGCTGACCAATAACGGGAGGGGCCTTTGGCAGCCTTCCTGCGACGCTGCTCGGCACATGAATCGACAGATCCCTTATCGACTCGCGGCATCACTCCGCCACGCCGCGATCGGAGGGGGGGGGGGGGGGCAAGAAAAAGAAGCTCTGACATGAAATATGAGAAAGGCATTTGATCCGCAAGGTTTTTAATAATTGATCAATTTCAATGTAGACAAACATGTTTGTTCAAGAAAAAAATGAGCAGAACCAGAGAGCTGCCATCAGTTCTCAGCAATAAATAAAGCATCACAGGGTTGTTTGTTTGTTTGTTTTCGATGCTTTACAATCAAATGCAGCCAAATTGTATGACACAATTTTTATTACTTTGGCATCTTCTTTTTACCACATTTAAATTAACTGTGTCGATTTTGTTGAGCATTCATTTTAACTGTCTGAATGATGCAGAGCGGAGACTGACCACACAGTGGTGACAGTTCAGTCAATGTGACAGAGCAACACCACAATACATCACTGTTTCTAGTAATCACGTGCACGTTCCTCTCGATCCAAATACGCTTCTAAACTTCAATTTTTCAAAATAAAATAACCGATTTCCTCCATGTTGCGCCTGTTTTCTGACAGATTGCCTTCATCCACATATTGTAAATCATAGAAGGGAAAAAAAAACCCAGAGGAAATCCAATGTATATATACAACCTGCTTAATTAGCACATACAACGATGCCTTTAGTTTTGGTAGCATTGATATTCTGAAAGTCACAAGTAGCACAAATGAATCAGGATCAATACAGGTTTTACAGCCTCCTGCACTCGCTCTGACGCTTTCATGTTCCCGATCTTATTTATTTTAAACACTGAAACTAAATTTAAAAACCAACCTTTCAGGAGTAGTATTGAAGCGGTGAAACACTAAATCCTCTCTAAATTTGGATTAAACGAGACTTTCAAGACTGAGGCAAAACAGCTTTCAGTGGAAACGTGTTGAAACAATACGTTTGTCTGTTGCTGATGTAAAAAATAAGACAATTAATTCAGCTCGTTTCTTTCCAGGAGAGAGGCAACAAATAGATGAAAGAAGCGCCGATTATGAAATACGAGCTGGTATATTTTCAGTGGCTCTCTGGGTAAAAGAAAAGAGGGATGCATCACATGTCGAAGCTGGTGGGTTCCACCATGCAGAAAAGCGTGTGGCACATTTATGTCTGCGTTTTGCATCCAGTTCATGTCTCTTAAAGTGAAAAACATGAATCACAACCCTCAAGGGGCTTTCGTATTTTCTGAAGTCACTGATAATGTGAGGCTTATTTAAAGGGACGCGGGTTAGGCTGGTTTTGCGTGAACCAATGTTTCCGATACGTACCAAATCTATTTCCATGCTCAGCAGCTGCTATTTACTCGCAGAGCTGTTCTAGCGCGAGCAGTAGGACAGGAGGAGAGACTTCATTGGCCTTCCACAGTATCTGCCTGGAGGACTTGATTAAACAGGAAGAGAATAGCTCTTGATACTTCAGCCCTGCACTGGCAGAGGAAGTAAGGGTTGCAGGCAACCCACACACTGGCAAAATATCTAGGAGCTTTAGCACACTGCTCGCATACATATTAAATGCATATTGCAATGACCTAACAACACTACGACTCACTCTCGGAAGCACGCGGGCTAAACAGAGAGCACAGTACATTTTAATGCATTTTAGGTGAATTAATAGTACGACGCCGCCCACCATTGATTATTACCACAGCGCAGCTCTGATTTGGGGTGAATTATCTACAAATGGAACAACACTCTGTGATAAGGCCATCAAACAAACAGCTCAGCAGCATCACCAAAATTAAAACCAGAGAAAAAAAACAAAGAAATTAAGCAAAGATAGGAAACAAATTGTGATCTTTTTTTCTCCTTCCTGTGGAGAGCTTTGATTTGACTGCAGTCAGAAAGCAGAGCCATTACCTGAAAATAACAAAGATGCTAATTTCTATTAATAACACTGCCAACGCTCTGCTCAAATTATGGTGATTGATGATGTGTGGCCACCAGATATTTGACGGAGCCTCACACTGTCCAAGGGAGAAGGAGGGAACTCAGTTGCGGCTGCAGACTGAATGAATTTCATTTACTACAGTGGCAAATTTACACTCAAGGCCACATCACGATAGGATCTGGGCGCTTTGTTCACGCAGACCTCTTTATTCAGCAAACCTCCAGTTAAAGCTGGCGGCTGCTGGTACAAATTACAAGTAGAATCGCAGTAGAAATGAGTACGCTGAGAGGTAAAAAAAACACATCGGTCCCATAATGAGGTCGGTCTGATTGTGTTTATCTACAGATGAGACAAAAATGCTCTTTCTTTGGGGAAGACGCGCAGCACCCTGCCAACTCCGTAGTACAGGAGCTCCGGCTAAATAAATACTGAATATAAATAACTGAACGTCAAGTTCAGCAGCAGAGACTGCACAGGGACAGAGTGTAGCGCTTTTATTTTTGTCCAATTGTGTTTGTAAATCAAAAGACTTCTTTGTGACGGATCAGTGGCGAGAGCAGGGTGTTGTTTTTGTCTGATGAGCATATTAAAGAGCATTTAATGATTTGCTTGAAAGCATGCATCAGGTTAGGTCAAGTCCCCGGTTCCAGTTGGTCCCTTTTGAATTAGATCTGCTTGAGGTTTTTCCACTCCGAGAAGTGCTTGTTCCTACACTACTGTTGTTTTTTATTCATTATTTTACTTGAATGTAAGTGTCTGCGGGCAGATACTCTGAAAGTGTCGCTACAGGAATAAAACAGGCTGACAGTCGATATTTAAGTAAAGACTGAAAGTGCTTGAAAATGACAGAACGACGCGATACTGAAACATTTGGCAGGAAAGGATTCAGATTTACAACCCAGATGTTTGGTGCTTCAAGTGGTTTACACTTTTGAGACGGTAATCATCATCAATTATAAACTATCCATAGAAAGGCTGACCAAACAAAGCATAACTCACAATTTTCAGCTAAGATCATTTTTCTATGTGGGATGGATTTCTGTGTATGAC
This sequence comes from Malacoctenus tetranemus, assembly GCA_032274765.1. Classification (NCBI taxonomy): domain Eukaryota; kingdom Metazoa; phylum Chordata; class Actinopteri; order Blenniiformes; family Labrisomidae; genus Malacoctenus; species Malacoctenus tetranemus. Next base: position 5,927,468 of record JAUESF010000064.1, read on the forward strand.
TATATACACACGACTGAGTTCTTCTATTCTGGGATTTGATGCGTTATTTGCAACAAGCTGAGCCTAGAAATACTGACGAGATGCATTCAGTAGTGTGTTTGAACACAAAGTGTCAAGTCACCAAATCTGCTCAATTGCCAGTGAAAAAGGGGAAAAACCCTCACAGCACCTTTGTAACAGCAGCAAGGAAGCAAACTGAGGATTTTCACAAAGGCATGCGTTCAAAACAATTAGTCTCACCACCAGAGATTTCACATTTAGATCACACTTTCTTCCAAAATTGTGTCACCTAAAAGTGCTGCTTTTTAGCAAGTTTAGATATCAGTTTTGGAAACACTGAGAAAAAATCAGTTTATGTCATAAAAGAAAGACACAGACAGTGCTGACGGCT